>JBAMCK010000343.1:0-600000 GCA_037075185.1 Drosophila pseudotalamancana | reverse complement strand
ATGACGATATACATGTATAAATATATATGTATATGTGATTTATATATGTATATATGTATGTATATATGTTTATAATACATTTATGTCTAAGGCGTTCCCCTGCAGCTCGCGGCTAGACAAAATGCCTTCGTTTCAATGATAGCTGATAAGGGGGTCGCTGATAGCCCCTCTCTTAAAGGGTGATGAGCAGAGGGGTGGGGGTGTTATCAACCCCCATTGCGGGGCACAATTAACAAAGCTCCCGTGAATTTGCTTTACACACAAATTGTTGTCGCTCGTTGTTGGCCTTTTCTGCTATCCTGTTGAAAAATCAGGGAAATCTATTTATTGATGTTTTTCGCCAGAGCTCCCAAGGGAGCGGGAGGTGGGAGGAATGGGGAGACGTCTGCTGCAGTTACCCTTGGCAACAGTTCGACTGAACGTTTGTGACGTCAACGGTTCGTCGGGGTTGAAGCTTAAAAGCTTCCAAAGCTTTGTTCTGCCTTTCTGCTCCAGCTCTGCGCTGTTGTTTTCCTCGATGGGCGACGTCATTGCTCCTGTTGGGGCTCCTGTTGCTCCAGCCGGCTTCTGTGTCCTGCATGTCCTTGCTGAGCGCCTGTTCTTTTGAGGCGGAGTATTTGAGTTAGAGTTGTTGAATGGCGCGCTTCGTTCTGCCCCCCAAAATGGAACAACCCCCAGTTGGAGCCCGGCTGCAGCCCCTCTGCAACTCAAACTCGAATCCCCCGCCTGGAGAAATTACACCAGGGTGTGAAGTTTGAGACTGTGTGTGTATGTGTGTGTGAATGTTCTCCATGCCTGGCTTGGAGTCAAGACAAGAAGTTGAATGTCTTAGACGCTGCAGCTTCTCGCCCCACTTTGTGTGCGTGTGTGTGTGCGAGCGTTTTCCATTGCCCGCGTAGCGGCCATTTTCTCCATGGAGCCAATTAGCACCAGGCGAACAGAAAGCGCCTAGACAGAGCGTCTGTCAATTGTTAACAGCAGGCGGGGCAAGTGGGAGGGGGCTTGGGTTTTCCTGACAGCTCCTATGCTTGCCCCTGAAACAGATACACATACTCACACCCACACACATACACACACTCGCATCCAGAGAGCCAATCGCACACGCAGCTTCCGTCGAGCTTTGGCCTTGTCCACGTTTACAGCGGCAGCTGCCACAATAACAACTACAACAGCAGCAACAGCAACAGCAACAGCAAGTGGCACAGGTCAAGGCAAACACAATGGAGGCGCCACACGTCGACATTTGCAGACTCCGCGCTTTGAGCAATGGCTGAAAAGGTGTTGCTGTTGCACCTGCCTTCAACCCAGCTCATATTTCACTTTTGTTTTCTGTGCATAAATTCAAAAGGCTTTTCTCTATTGTCTTTATATAGAAGCAGTTTATTCTTTTTTATAATTTATATTTAAAATTATCTCAATCGTTAAGAAATTATTAAATAATATATAATATGTTATATATTCGAAGAACTATTCTACATGTTAAAATTCTGGTTGCTTTAAACTTGAGCCTAGAAACTGTTACAAAATGTTGAATCAATATTTGTGATGATAAGATGATGATAATATTGATTTATATTTTAATTCCGAATACAAATATTTTAATTTCGAATACAAAATATAAAAGTTATACCTAGTTGATTGATTTATTGAACGCATTTTAAGAACATAATGATAATAAATCAGGTTATTATCAGTTATAAAATAGAGAGTATTTAGGAGCATAACACAAAAGTTTTTGAATAACGTTTTAATTTAAGAACATATAAAAAAAAAAAAATATATATATATATATATATACATATTATGTATGTGTCTGATATAAATATAAATAGTTATTTAGCTATAAATAAATAGAAAATTATTTCGGTGTAAAAATGTTGCAAGTTGCTCATGTGTGCGGCTTGGCGCCTAATTTGGGGTTCGACTCTTTTGTTGGAAGGGTACGGCTTATAGAAAGGGACAGAAAGAGAAAGAGAAAGAGCGAGAGGAAGAGAATTGTGCTGAAAAAGAAAAGCTTTCACTTTTTTGCGTGGCATGCAGCCAGGATGAAACAATGGATGCGTTTGTGCATGTTGCAAGTTGCCTTTGGTGGCAAGTCGTGCAACACGAAATTTGGGTCAGTTGTCGCCCCATTGGCGCGCCATTGCATAAGCTGCCACCCATTTAAGGTGACTCTCTGCCTCACTCTTTCTCTCTCTCTCTCTCTCTCGCTCTGTGTTTGTGTCTCGCTCTCTGTTTGTGTCTCGCTCTCGTTTTCTGTGATGTTGCAACAAATGAGGAAGCCTAAAATAGCAAAAACGCAGCCGCATTACGTGGGCTGCTGACTCTGTTGCTGCTGCTGCTGCTGCTGCTGCTGCTGCTGCTGCTGCTGGTAGTAATCGATTGCAGTTGCTTGCCACATCGAGTCCACGTCCAAGACCGAATCCGAGTCCGAGTCCGGGTCCGAGGCACAGTCCGGTTTGTTGGCCGGGCCAGTTGTAAGCCGTAAGTCGCATTGATAAGAACAACAGCTGAAAAGCAAAAGCGAAAGCAAAAGCGAGTGCCAGTCAACCCGTGGGGCAAGTGAAAATGCAAGTGCCAACTGTGTTTAAATCTTCTCACCTGCCCAACAACAATAACAATAACAACAATTAGAACAGCAACAACTCGATAAACAGCTGCTTGACAAAGAATGAAAATATTGAAAACTCAGTAACTGTTCTTTTCATTGTGTGCTGTGCTTGCTTTTAATAAATAGTGAGAAAATGCTACACATTTTCCTCTGCCTGTATTTCTTATATATCCAAATTCAAGTGTTATCATATCTTTTCTACATTTGCGTACTTTAACTACAAACCCCTCCCCCTAACACAACATAAAATAACATAAACAATATTATTAACAAGAATGCAACGTCCGGCGCCGCATATTTCGACGAGCATCATGAATCGCATGTCGATCTTTGAAAGTAAGTGAATAAATAAATAACACAGAAAAACAAAACATAAAAGAAAAAAAAAAAAAAAAACATTTAAAAAATGGTCTGCCACATTCTTAAGAAAACCATAAACAATAAACAAACAACAGTTTATTTAGCAGGTGAAATCTTGGCCTGCTCGTAAATAATCGTCTTTCTGATGCCTTTCAAGATATTGGCCAAAAAAAAAAACTTATTTTTGTACAAAAACCAGAGAAACTTTGACATCTAACACGATCAGCTCTTCCGATACGATGTGTAAATAAGATATATGTATTCAGTCCGGAGTCTCGTAGATCTTAACTGAATACTAAATCTTGTTTTGTATGGAGAGCGCGTCTCTAAGCCAAAGCAACAGGCTTCAAAGAAAATTTAGTGTTTTTCTAATAAAACTTATATTTTTCTTTAAATTAAATGTGAAATGCCGCTTTATTTTTTATTAAATATTTTATATTTTTACATAAATATATATGTACATAAATGTATATTTATATATATGTTTATGCTTCAATATTTTCCGTAAAAAATATAAACTATAAAGTTTTGTTCTTCGTAAAGAAGTTTTCATCATTTAATACATTTATACAGGCAAAGATAACAGAAGTTAAAGTTATGAATAACGTCCGACTTTTTAATACTGCTTGAAGTAAAAAAAAAATTTCAATTTCCAACTTTATTTAGTTTCAATTGGGAACTATGAGCAGTTGGGCTGTTAACAAGGCACCTACAGTAAAGCCACAACCAAAGGGCCAGCCGGCAGTTAGACAGTCAATTGAGCAGCTTAAACTTTAGATTGACATCAATATTTGTGGCCATCAATCAAAACATTTCTGAAGAGTCACAGCGGACAATTACAACAAATTAACGCTAATTTAACAATGGGCTTAAATTTAAACTCGTTTGTTGCTGGAAGTTTTTTCCCCTCTTTGGCCATGAGACAGACGGAACTGAACTCTAACCTTTCGCAGCCGTTGAAAAGCAGTTATGAAATAAGCGGCAAAGTCTTTAACAAATTGCCTTGTGACCCAATCGGAAATTGTATGCAAATCTCGATTGATTGATTGATCGATTGAATTGCTGTTTGACTTTTTTCAAACGTAAGACTGCGGGTTCAACATGTCGAGGGCCCACTTTGAGGCCATTGCAATGCAGCGCAGCGCAGCGCAGACACCATAATTGATTTTCACTGTGCCACAGTTGGGCATGCAGACACGGACAGCTGCAATTGGGATTCCGATGACGATGACGATTGCGATTGCGACTACGATTACGATTACGATTACGATTATGCGCTGCAGTCTAACAAGTTTTCACTTACGCAATTCGCAGAGCCCCAAGACCCAAGCCCCAAGCCCCAATCGCGGCTTTAGCTGCCTTATTCGAAGAACTGGGGGACTAATGAATAATGTTGCGTGTGTGTTGGTGTGAGAAATTAAGTCTAATGAAATAACAGTCAGCAGTCTTTATAAGGGCCGTACCCCGACCCATACAAAAACTAATTATATGCAATTTGTTTTCATCGAGTTCCTCCATGTCCAATTCGACCCACAATCCGATTCGACCCCAGACGAATGCAAGCGACAATTGGCTTCTTGTTCGCAGGGTGTATCTGTGTGTGTTGCATGTGTGTGTGGTATGCGAGTTGTGTGTGTGTTTTATTCATCAAATGAAAACTTGTAATATTAGCAAGCAACAGACATTGTTTTTTGGTGTCTTGAATGAAAGTTGTTATACCCTGTACGCGTTGGCTATAAGCAAACAGGGTATTCTGGTTTAAACTACTGTGCACTCAAAGTATACTTAACAAGTTTAATGTTGTTTTCTATTTAAATATAATTTTATTACACAATTCAGATATCCATTGATATTCGTGTATTTGTTAATCATGTGTATCAGAGATGTCTTATAAAAGCCAGATGATTATATATAATTGCTTCAAAGTTACAGATATTTAATGTTTCTATTACTTAATTAAGTATAGAATGAAATCGATAGTTATCGATAACGCCAGTCCTATCGTCTACCCATCAAAAGATTTTACTTTAAACCTCGTATTTAGAAACAACTTTCATTTTCAAACCTCACTTCTTTAGTTTGTTTCAAAATAATAATTGTGGGGTATCTGCTAGTCAAAATAATTTTTCATTTTTAAACGTGTGTCTTGAAACAAGTTTATGGCCATGGAAAATTTTTAGTATGACCCGCAATGCAAGAAAGTTAATAGAATAGAGCGCGTTACGAGTTAAACTAGGCATGACACTTGAGTACAGTTAGGTCCCAGTCATAAATCAGAGAGCAGAGTGCAGAGAGCAAAAAGCGACATGTAGCATAATTGAAAAGTTTACGCTTCCAGTGTTCTGCATATGGGTTAACGATGATAAAGTAAATGGATTTACTTTTCAGTTTAAGTTTTCAACTATCAATGTGAAGGTTTTTTCTTTTTCCTTTTTATTTTTGACCCTAAGGTCTTTAAGATATCACAAAGAAGAGAGAAAAGAAATCAAAATAACTTTACCTCTCTTGTTATAAAGAACTAGAATAGAGTGAACAAAGAAAATAAAGAAAAGTCAAATAAAGATTAATTCCATAGATTATTAAACTTAAGCTTTAAACCAAGCTAAGTTTATTGATAGATTGATAAAATTAAAAGCCTAGATATTTGGTACATGGGTTCAGGCGCATAAATTCAATAAATATTTCCCTCAAAGAATAAGATTGAGGTATCTATTATGTATATTATAATGCGGGTCAAATTCCTCAATAAAAACCTAAACACTGTTAATTTATGATGTGCTATCTGAAAGATAATTGTTTTGTTTCGATGCAGACAGAATCGTTGAACTCATGCACTTTAATGGGCAAAGAGCTATAAAATTGTGTATGCAAAACTCTGCTTTTATATGTGTTATGTATGCTCCATGCCATTTCCTATAGACATTTGCATAATTTTGCAGAGCAGACAATAAAATGTTGTTCATATGCTACAACAGACATTGTTTAAAAATAGTTTCCGAATTGATTTGACGGCTTTATTTTTTTTTTGTTTAGAATGATTGTTAAACATTTTGACTAGAACGTAAATTTAAAACGACTTTCACAATGCGATTTTTCAACGGCAATTTTTGTTCATAACTCCTTTATCAACACCTATTAATCTAGTTAAAGTTCTGGCTGTGGTTCTGGTTTAATACCAAAGTTTATATATATATATGTCTCTTATTTATTTTTTATTATTATGTCTAGTGCTGCTTCTTATTTTTTTTTTTTTTGTGCTCCAGAAATGTGCGCCCAAATGTGGGTTACGATGACGAACAAAGCGGCGAAAGAATCTCGGAATCGAAAGCTTGGCCATTGCCTTTGGCTTAAACTGTCGCTGATTTTTTTTTTTTTTTGTAACAGATAGGCAGTTTTTCTTGTTGTTGTTGTTGTTGTATTCTGTTTTTTGTGTAACAACAAATTGACAATGACATGAATGCAAAGAAATATTTAACCTTAATAAACGAACGCGACAGTCGAGTCAACTCGAGAAGACATCGACCAACACATTTGCCGCTCTTTTGTTGTGCCTCATATAATGTTGTTGTTGTTGTTCTTTTTCTTCTTGTTGCTGCTGCTGTTGTGCATTGTTTGATTTATGGAACGAAGGCCAAGTGCCAATTAAACTTAGTAACTGGCAAGATTTTATACCATTTCTTAAACCCGAACCCAGTGAACAAAAACAGGGTAAAACAGGGTATTAGTTTATTTTGTTAATGTACGCTACAGGCTAAAGGAGGCATGGTCTAACTGATAAACTATGATTAAGATCAATAAATGGGTCAAATAATCACTATTGATATATCCTTCCGTATGTTTAAAAGTAAACTCTTTTTATATAACACTTTAATTTTGATTAATTTTACTAACTCTTAATAGTAGAGATTTTCATAAAGAAGCAGTAATTAGTTAATTAGACAACTCTTCATCCAGGGTACCTGCAAGTCAGGCACAGCCGACAAAATCTTGCCCACTTGTTCGTTATTTAATGCCTATAGAAAGTTCAACATGTCAGCCTTCGAGATACTGATCGGCGTTCTTTTGTGCATTCTCTTTGCAGATACGACAACGCGGACGCACAGTTTGGCCGAGAAGTCAATTGAGACGATGATGTCCATGTCGAGTTCCCCGCCGGCGACGCCAACAGGCGTCCAGACCGATGCGGAGGGTCTTATATTGCCAAAGAAGTTAATTAATCCCTGCATGGAGAACACCGATCGCAAGGAGCTGCATCGGGAGCTCAAGTTCAATGCGCGCATGTGAGTACACAAATGATAAGCAAATTAATTGACTGACTGACCTATTGATTGACACTCCTCCGCAGTGGCAAGAGCGTTCTCAATCAGAAGACGGAACTGCAGCGCGCGTACGAGAAGCAAAAGGAACGGCACGCGGCGGCGATCGAGCAGCACTCACCTGAAACGGAGCTAGCGGGACTGAAAGGTGAGCTGGGACGCGTGATCATGGAGCGTGCCCAGAAGCATGGCGCGGCGGCCCAGCAAAAGGATGCCGAAGACGCCGAGGATCGTCAATACGTTAATCCCGAGTATTTAAATGTTCGCGCCAAACTTCGTACGGCGCATGCGCCTAATTAAACAAAAACAAAGAAAAAAACCATAAAAATACAATTAATGGGAAATTCTGTATTTGAAAAACTAATCTTAGTTGTGACCCAACCAAATTTCTGTTTATGTGTGTGTTAACCCATCTATTAGTTTTTTATCCCTTGTGTTTATCTCGAAGAACGTAAAGTTAATATTTTTTGCATATTGATATTATTAATTGCTAGAATATAAGCTTAAAGATGATGTCTAGTGCTTCTTTTGTTCTACGTTAAATGACGAAAGATTAATATTAATATAACGATAATTATTTTTATTTTTCTTATAATTATTTCAACTGTGTGTGTAAAAACAAAAACAAAAACAAAAACAAAAACAATTGTATAAAGTTTTAGTTATTTAAAGCATTTCTTCCAAAAGAAAATGAAAGAAAGAAAAGAAAACCTAACGAATTGGCTGAATGAGTGTCTATAAGTTGTAATTTTAGAGATAGTCATAGGTTGAAGATTTTAGCATCTAAGCCGGAGAGAAAGATAGAGAAAGAGTTATAAATACTTATATAGTGTGTATATGTATATGAACTATTTTATGTCAAGCGACTTTTCGATTTGAAACTGTTGTCGAGTTGCAAAGAAAATCTTTAAAACAAAAAAGTAAAAAAATTAAAGCTATGTATACAATATAAATATATATATATATATATATATATACATACATATATCTATATCTATATACACAAATTTAGTTTTCTGGTATTAATAAATTTTATTGTAGCTAAACGTTAAGCAAACTTTTCTTTTTCATTGTGTTTTTCAATCTTCACTTTGGTTTCTTGCTTTTTCTTAACTTTGTGCCTTTCACACTCGATTTCCGTTCCTATAAAGGATGGTGTTGATATATACGACATTATAGCTTATGATACAGCTATTTTTAATACTCACGACTTCGAGAGTGTTCACTTCCTCCTGCTTGGCATAAATCGCCTGCACCTCAGCAATTCTTTTATGAAACATGGGAATTTGTTCCCTGTAATATTTAAGATCGTCTATGGCTTTGCTCAGTTTGTTGCGTGTAAGTTGTGTCTCGTTTTCGATTAGTTCCATGCCGGATATATATGCCGCCTCCGTTTCCGAGATGCGTCTCTTGTAATCCATAATCTCCATATCGTAGGCCATAAAGGAGAGATCGCTAAAATAGGAGAATTCCTTCATGCGGTCTTTGTAATACTCCAGCGCGTCGCTCACTTCCTTTTTTTAGTAAATGGCAGAAGAAGGTATATTTTTTAATCTATAATATATGTATATAATTTGGGAGTTTACCTTAACGTTTAGATCGTCACTCATGATCGACTGTTCCATCGTTGTTTGTGCCCAATTGATGCGATATCTTGCCTCAATTGGCAAAGTAACTGAAGGGATTGATTCAATGATTATCTATATGCATATATATATAGTATTATGATCTTGCTTACAATCCATGTAATCGATTTTGGCATTTAGAGCCTTGTGCCTATATCCACCAGGATCGGCGGATCGAGGAGTCCTTTGCATAGCTTTAGTCAATTTCCATTGCTGGGTTTCGGCTTCCTTTCTCGAGCTTGTCACCAGTTCCATAATATCCACTTCGGCATCTCTTTGAACAAAATACCACCGAGAACAATCGATCTAATAAAATACTTAAGGTATTTACTTACTTTATAATTAGCATGGAGTTTTTGCAAATATCGCGCTTATTCTTAAAATCTTCGTAGACGGCATCGATGAGTCGTGTGATTTCCTTTAAATCGACGCGGAACTTGTAGCAATCCATTTGACCTTTCAGCTGCCACTCAAAGGTGTCCAAATACACCTGATTGCGTAGATTGAAGCGCGTGAAGTAGTCCTGAATGGACCAGCTGAACATGTGAAGATTCTTGTCCACATTCGATGTGAGGCGCCACATGTCCCGGATCACATTCATGCGGTTCTTGACATCCGTCAGTAGATAAAGCACGGCCACAAATCCCATGGCTGTGGCTATATGCACATAGCGATCCTTCAGCAGCTTGTTAATGTCCGGTGCGATGAGTCGGCTCTCTTCCATCTGAGATTTGCTGGATCTTCTCTGAAAGATCGTGGCTCTGGCTTGAATCCTAATAAAGTCGTTCAGGAGGCGTTCCTCGGCATTGTACAACGCGGAACCAAAAGTCGCCTTTGTGGCCAGAAATTCCTCTTCGGACCACAATGACGTATCTCTTGTCTCAACCGGAGATACCTCGGCGGACTCCAGCAGTTCCCTAATGTAGGCATCGCGGCACAGTTCGGATGGCACCGATGGCAAAGGAAACAACTTATCCAGCTTATCGTAAATTTTCTTTTGCTTTTCAGCGGACAATCTACGTAAATGCTTGGACATAGTTAATGGGATCTATTATTGGAGTGGGAAGTTGGAATTGTATTTTGTGTTGATGTATTTGTTGTTGTCTAGAGTTCGACATGGTATATACTATATGAATGAGTTGGGATCTGGATGGAACAAGCATAGCTAGCTTTGGGAGTACGAGCTAAATTTGTTTCTGATTGCTCATAGGTGAGATAAATTATATAGTTTAGGTATTAGGTGCTATTTTTGATAAACGAAACTTAAATGAATAAGCTTGCGCCTATTTCTAGGATTAGGAGATCAATAAAAATTGATTAGGTTCTCCTACATCTTAAGAGCTAGAAGTATCAAGCTTTATATATATGTATATTCAACTAAAGCGGACACACATTTTGGATACCTCAGATACAGGTTTTGTATACGTTTCTCTATCATTTAGAATAAAAAAAAACTCATTCATACATATATAGAGAAAAACTCATTCATACATATAAAAATAAATAAAAGCTAATCACATAATGAACACAGATTTCAATTGGTAAGCTGTCAATTCAGTGATCAACAGATAGGAATTATAATCGGATATAATCAAAGCATGCCTGGTGCACAATTTGAAAACGTTTTGGATATATCAATTTAGTTCGTTTCCAAACGTACAATGTATAGACCGTGTTTAAAATCTAAAGTATTTGAAAATCAAATTCCATTTATGTGGTGCAGCAAAGAGAGCAGCGGTGCCAAATTGCTGGCATCGAATTCCATTGGTGATTGGTCGATTCCAGATTGTAAGCAGGCCGACGATGGTGCACAGGTAACCACAGCGAGAGTCCGATTAAAGATAATGGCTAGCCTAATTGCCACCAGGCTCCACCCACAGCCATTGTCATTGTGGAGCCCCGTCAAATGCGCAGTGCAACCACCGCCACCGCCACAGCCACAGCCACAACATCAGCGACGGCGACAGCGACAGCGACAGCGACGGCAACCGCCAGCAGTAGCTTAAGTAGCAGTAGTAACGGTAATGGTAGCAGTGGGAGCAGTAATGCCACCACTACCACCACCACCAGCACAACTGCCTCCGCGACAGCCACCAGCCACGCTCCCGAGTGGTTTATGCTGCCACAGGCCGTCGATGTGAACAACGATGTGATGCGTCTGGTGAGCAGCCTCTCAACGGTTGTCCAAATACTGACCCGAATGACCAATGCGGCCGCCCAGGAGCTGCGACAGCATCCCGAACGGGAGGAGGGTTTCCAGGGCTTGCGTTTGCTGCTCAACTATGCGGATCAGATGTACACAACACTGCTGCAGGTAGGCCAAAGCGAGAGGGACTAAAAGGGAAAGAGCGAGGGAGAGAGGGAGTCGGGGAGTGAGAACCACGTTCATAATGTCTTTCCGTATAGCCGCAGCCTTTGACGACGGAGCGGCCCGCGTCGCCCAACAGGAATGTCACCCCCGCCCAGCCCTACAATCTATTCCATCATCTGTTTGAGCCCATGCTGGAGGAGGGGTCAGCGCGTCAATCACAGTCAACAGATAGGCCGGTGGCACGCTCATTTCCTTACCGGGTTGTGGCTGTTGCAGCGAGTGCTGCAGGTATTGCGGGTGTTGCCGCACCGGGGGCGGAATCAATCGCCACCATCGGGCCGCTTGCACCCACATCAGAGATTGGCACGAATGTGAATCAGATTCGAAATTGACATGGTAACAGATTCGATGCAGCGCTGTGGCTTAAATTGTTTGTGAATAAAGTAAATGCTACATGCCTGCATCCCAGGCCAATGTACGTGTGAACATTCCACATACCGCAATTGCTGACAAAACCCTGTGCTCAATTCCGCAAAGCCAGCAGCATGTTTGTGTGTGTATGTGCAGTGTCCCACTCAGACATTATTGTTTCTCTCTCTCCCAGCGACTCGGCGAACAAAAGCTAACAGTACAAGTGGAGAGACATGTAAATTGCGACCCGTGCCTGATGTCAGTTAATGTTAACGTTATTACAAAAACCCCGCACAGCGCATGCAACGGTAAGTTAAGCACAGTTTCAGCAAAGACAAACAAAATGCACATAAATGTACACACACACACACACACACAGCGTCAATACTCCCACGCAGACAGAGGCGCTCTCACTCTCCGCAAGCACACACAAGCGTACGCGCTCTTTGCTCGGTTAGTTGTTGGCAGCTCATGTGCTTCTGTGACGTAGGCGCCCGCTTGCGTTGGCACCGCTCACACACACACGCACACAGAGTCTAACATACATGCACACGCACACAAAATAGCTTTTACTCGCTCAGCTGGCGTGGCCGAACATCGCATAGCCCGTTGCTGCTGCTGCCTGCGCGCCTGGTCGCTCGTATCGCGTAGAGGGACCTGCCTCAATGCTGCGCGTTGCTTTTTTTTGCTTAGGCGACCTTTCACAACACATAAAATTAACATCGCTTGGTTACTCGTGTTATTTTCAGTTTTTTTTTTTATTTTTTTGGGAGCTGGCCCATTTGAGATTGTAGGCGCCGCTTCGTCTTTTGGCGCCTGCGCAGGGTATGTGTATGTGCATTTGAAAGCGGCGCTGCTGGGTGCTGCTTTTGCAGCTTTGTAGCTTGCAGCTTTGGCTACCATTTTTGATTTTGATTGCGCTGTAGCTGGTTATGAAGCAAACAGAATGCGGCGGCTGCTGCTGCTGCTGCTGCTGCCGCTGGATGCTGGCAGCAGCCATCACCTACAGCAGAGACGCTGTCCTTGACAAACGCCGTTAGTTAAGCAGGGTGATCAAATAATTCGCATAGGTTGTGCATATGGCCGTGAGAGTGGGTGCGAAGGGGATGGCGTGTCATTTATCAGCGAGCTTTTCGCCTCTGCCATTGTCTACAACTGTAACTTTACAACAGCGCCACACAATCTTACATGTAACTGTGCATGCTAGTGAGTGGCTCGTGAGTGTGTTTGAGCGCGTTGCTCATCTTTTTTGCGGCTGCCTTCTGCTATCTGCCGATTGCTGTGCACTTGTTCGCTAAACCGCGGCGAGCGTTGTCAGTGCCATCGGCAGCGGGCGTAACGGTAAACGACAACGACGCCGTCGTCGACGGCACGACGGTCACATCTGATAGACAGCTGTCTCCTGGTTACGTCAGTCAAAATGACGCATCGTGTTTTGGTAACAGGAAAGCATAAAATCTAACAGACGCCACGCGGCGCGACGCCAAGTACTGGAGCGAGAGCCACCACAAAAGAAAATCACCACAAAACAAAAGAACAAAGCGCAGGCAGCGACAGCGACAGCGACGCAGCCACAAAGAGCGCGCGCGAGACACCGTTTGGCGCCCACATCGAACCACCCTCGCACTTTGGGGCCAACTCTGGCAACTCTGGGCCAATAACCTTTTTGCAATTAAGCAAAGTGCAGCTGCGACTGGAAACTCTCCGAAGTACAAACAAAATTCTCACTCCCATTCCAAAAATATTCGTGTCACAATTTTCGAATGCAACAACATGTGTAAAATGAATGACTTTTAGTTGCCCTCTATGCTAGTATGCTTGCATAGACTCATATGTAGGTATATATGCATACATACATACATACTTACATACAAGTGCATGTGTGGAAATTGTGATATTTTTTTCAGCCTAAAAGTATAAGCAATAAAATTGTAAGCTCCAGAAATAAACGAGCTTTGTAGCTGTATTTTTAGAATTAATATTTACATTCTTGATTCTAACAAAATAATCTGAATACAACAAAATGCAATTAAATGTCTAAAAATCACGACTACCCTGCTGATTGCAAGCTATGCAGGGTATAATTACGTGCATTTGGGGAGAGCCCTGCAATAGCATTCGTTGTCCCGCCGGATCCATGCAAACGCACAAGAAACACTGCAAATCGACGACAACCACCAACGCCAGCAGTTGAGTCAGAGACGAAGTCAACGTGAACGCCAACGCCATCTGCTGTTTCTTTACTGTTGCTTTCATAGAGAGAGAGAGAGAGAGAGAGAGAGATATATATGGAGAGATAGATGGAGAGAGTGAGAGATGGGAATGGACAGAGCGGGGCGGAAGAGAGCAGCTAGTAGGCTCTGGGCGCCTGCTGTTATGCGGACAAAATTTGAGCAGATCCGCTCACAAAAAAGCGACGTAAAGCAGCGAATTTGTTGTTTGGGGACTGTGAGTAGGTTCCACAACGTTCCAATAGCGGCTCGACTCCATTAAAGCTGGGGATAGCTGTCCCATTCCAATTGGAAATGGTTCATATGCGAGCGCCACAAATGACATGGGAAAAATCCCCAACTGGTATTTTAAGCAGGCGCACAGCTTGGCTCAGCAGCAGGCCAGCTAAAGAGTTCACAATCACATAGAAAGAGACGGGAACATAGACAGGGACGGACAATTGACTGTCCATTCAGATAAGAAGCAGCGCTAACAAAACGAGATAAGTAAAGAGCAGCAAAATGTGCATTGGTTGAGCGAGATAAACAAAAGTCGAAAAAAACGTGCGCCGCTCTGTTTTGGAAGGGGTTGAAATGGTATGGATGGGAAGAGCTATGTCTTAGCTGATCGTTGGAAAGATAAGCAAGAGTTTCAGTTGCTTCGGACTTGATTAAATTCATTACAACTTAATCATTAACCATTTTTATATAGCGATTGCTCACTGAAAAAAGCTTTTATCAGTCACAATAAACTTTTTTGGTAATCGCCTAGTTAGCAACTGTATAAAAACCTAACCGTTGCTTCACTTTCCATACAGTCGCGCGTAGAACGCCCAGCCGTTTAGTTTTCCAATTGGCAGAGAGTGATAGTGGGTAAGTGTAAAAAGAACGGGAGAGCCAGTGAGAGCGGCAGCTGTTAAGAGCATTTAACAGCAATCAGTAAGCTTCGACGTTCGAGGTTCTTTTCGACGTTTAGTTCGAAACAGAGCAAGCGGAGATTCGGCTTTATTTTTATACATAAGTTATTACATAGTTTCCTATTATATTTGTTAACTTGTGCTCTTTACTAATTAACCGTAAGGAGGAAGTGCGTAAAAACAGATCAAATCTTGTTTTGACATTCACAATGTTAAACGCTCTACATAAAAAGACAACTATTGCCAAATAATTGCATACATTGATGAAATCATATTACGTAGCCTTTTTTTTGTGTCTGTAGAGTTTATTTCTAATAATATAATATAAACGTAACAGTTTACATGAGAATTAAAAGTGGATACCCTTGATTAAATATTATATTTGATGAAGTTTGTCATATTAATGGAAACAAAATATAATTTATTTTTTAATATCAACAACATAACAATAAAATAAGTTTCCCTTTAGAACTTTCTAGAACTTTGATCAAGTTTAAACAGTTTTTAATATTTATAAAATTAAAATGATCATACTCATCATATAGCAATTTGTATCTCTAGAAACAAAATTTATATACCCTATACAATATTTTGTTAACCACTCAGTCGCTGTATTTCTCTCTTTGGCACACGATTAATAAATTTTGCAATACTGTTTGGTGTTTTCCTCACAAATCTAAGAGAACACTAAGGCTTAAATCCAGTTAGAAAAAACTACATGCACTCGTGATCAGTTCCTGCTTCTCTCAAATTTCCAATTAGAATAGCAGCCATTGCTGGCCTGTTGCGACACTCTCTTTGTTGTAGACACCAAAGAGCGCTTAAAAACCAAAAAAAAAAAAAAAAAGACTCAAGAATGTTAAACCGGCTCTCGTGCTTATCGCCGCTCATCGGTAAATGGGGGAAGGAGCATGGGCGAGTGCTGCTGTGCGAATGGCAGTCACTACAAAAGTCGGGGTGGGTAATCGGCTCAGTTGCTTGCCAAGCGTCGCTTTGAGCAGAATGGCTTCGAAGTGTTTGCTGCCTTTCGTTTTGGGTTTGTTACTAATCTCCATCGATGGATCTCTTTCGCGCAGAGCCAAGAACCGTACGATGTCCGCAAAGCCATTCAAAGTGCTGATCAGCCACCCAGAGGTGCCACAAGCGGGCATTGACATCCTTAAGGAGAACTGTGAGCTAATCCGAGTCAACAGTCTGCCACCAAGCCGTTCGGAGGTTCTGGAGAAGATCAGGGGAGTCGATGGCATTTTGTGGGGCGGCCACGATGCACTGAATAAGGAGGTGTTGGATGCAGCCGGACCCCAGCTGAAATCCATTTCCACCATGTCGGCGGGCATCGACTACGTGGACTTGGATGAGGTGAAGCGCCGTAAGATTCCGCTAGGCCACACGCCCATCGTCCTGGACACTGCTGTCGCCGATTTGGCAGTGGGTCTGCTCATTGCAGCGGGTCGTCGCTTCCACGAGGGACGCAAGAAGATCGAAACGTAAGGCTCATCCAATATTTCTAACCCTATTCATAATTCTTGATGCATTTTCTTTAGCAATCACTGGGAGAACTATCACCTGAACTGGATGTTGGGCCAGGATGTGCGCGACTCTGTGGTTGGCTTCTTCGGCTTCGGCGGCATTGGCCAGGCCATTGCCAAGCGTCTGTCCGGCTTCGATATTGACCAGGTGCTGTACACCACACGGCGACGCATCGACAGGGAAACCGAGAAGGAACTCAATGCCAAAAAGGTGGAGTTCGACGAGCTGCTGGCCAAGAGCGACTTCGTGGTCATCGCCGCACCTTTGACCCCGGTCACGAGGGGAATCTTCAATGCGACCGCCTTCAACAAGATGAAGAAAAGCGCCGTACTGGTGAACATTGCACGTGGCCGTAAGTTGAGCTGCACCTGCAATCTGCCTTCAATCAATGCTCACACGCTTCTCTTTTTCTTCCTCTTTTGCTTTCAGCGATTGTCAATCAGGATGATCTGTACGATGTGCTCAAGTCGAACCGCATCTTCGCCGCTGGCATTGATGTTATGGATCCCGAACCCCTGCCCCCCACTGACAAATTGTTAACATTGGACAATATCGGTGAGTCTTTGAAATACTCGTCTATATATATATACATATATATTTTGTGTGATAGCTTTCTTATCATTTTGTCTTATCTGCACTTTTGCTTGTGTTTGTTTTTGAAAATTTGAGAGTCTTGTTATTGGGTTAGTTTCAAATTGATGGCCAAGGTTCTTTTGAGGTTATCTCTAAATAAGTTTTTAGGTTATCTTCGTCAAAATATTTATTATTACTATTTTAAAATGTTGACATTCTAGCTTAAAAGTTTAAACTTTGGAATTGAAATGCATGATTTGAAAGTTAAGAGGGTTACCTTGAATATAGATATTGTTTATGGCTAGATAGCGAGTGCTTAAAGGGTCTATCTATACATGTTGATCTAAATACTTGATAGGTTGTACAACGGTTAGAGCCTTTAGCATAATATAGCTGATTATAAATTTAAAGTGTCTTAAGTGAATCGGAAAGTTGCAAATTTCAAGTTTATTATATATACGCTAAGGTATAGGAAGTTGTTTGTATAATAAGTTAATGGAACTGATGTTTATCTGGATTTATAAGGAAGTAACAATAATGAACAAATATATATATACAATATATGTGCTTAGTAATACTTTTAATTACTTTAATTGGGTTCCACTGTAGTACATTAAGGCAATTAGCATAAACATTGTTCGATTAGCTTAAGACCCGCGTAGGCCTTTAAGTCAGCCTTCGATATGCCCCAATAAACTCGGGGGTTTTACCCACAGATATTTCTGCATATGTACCGTTAGACACAGTAACTGCATCTATCCACACCTGCAAGGTAAACTAGTTGACTCTTGTTTGCAATTCTCGTTTCAGTCATCTTGCCCCACATTGGCTCCGCCACCAACCGCACCCGCTCCGACATGTCCACCATTGCGGCTCACAACGTGCTCCGCGGCTTGGCCGGAGAGCGGATGCTGTCGCCAGCTTACTAGGAAAACTGTGGAAAACCTTGGGAAACTGAGGAAAACCTTGGAAGCCCACTGAAGCATTTTAGAATTGTTTCTTGGAACTTTGTTAATAAATAATTGTGTGAATAGTTATTATTAAATAGAATACCTTAATAAAAAATACAATAATTATTGTACTTCAATCTAACTGACTACACAATACTCTGTACACTTTTGTTGTTTCAGACCTTACAATAGGCTTGTGCGCCTTCAATCAATCAGTATATACATAGCTATTAAACTTTTTTTTTTTTACTTTAGTTTTAAGTATGTAAGTCAGTCAGTCAGTTTTTTTTTAATTACCTGGGTTTTCGAAAGTATATAAAATTTGATAAGTGTTTTCGACTCTAGAGTAGAAATTTTTATATACGGAATATTAGTGAATTGCTTTAATTTGAACAGGCTATAAGTAAATAATAAGAGTTCAAAAAGTATACATATGTATAATGGAACTATAATTTTATTTGTTTTTTTAAATTTGCTGATATTTGATTTCTTTACATTTTTGACATAATAGGTTTTATTAATATGTATACATTTTTATACTTGATTTCTCAATCTCGTATTTTACTATAAAACGAAGCATAATATTTTTGTTCTATATCATCCACAGGAGAGGAAGTGTAGAGAAAAAGTCAATATACTCTCACTTCACTTTCTCTTCACTCTCTCACTTTAAATTCCTTAGTATGAAAAAATCTCTAATCAGATCATGAAAGCAGGAAGCCAAACAGCTGACAGTGGAAAAAAAATGAGAGGCTCTCACTGAGTGAAAGAATGAGAGAGTGGCAAAGAGTTGGACATCGAAAGCTCAGCTGTTGTTTGCTTTGCAAATATTCCACGCCTTGCATTAGTTTTCCGCTGGACTTCGTTCGCATTGGTTCGCGATGAGCGTTGCGCGAGCTTTCAAAGTTCTCGTCTCACATCCACAGGTGCCGGCGCCGGCGTTGCAGCTGCTGCGCGGCCGCGGCGCTGAGACAATTGTATGCCAGAGTGTGCCGCCGTCCCGGGATGAGATTCTGGAGAAGGTGGGTGGCGTGGATGCCATTTACTGGGCCCACTATCAGCCACTCAATGCGGCTATCTTGGATGCGGCCGGACCTCAGCTGAGCGCCGTCAGCACCATGTCCTCGGGCATCGACTTCGCGGATGTGGAGGAGTTCAAGCGGCGACAGATTCCACTTGGCCACACGCCGGGCGTGGTGAAGAACTCGGTGGCGGATCTGGCCATTGGCCTAATGATTGCTGCCGGACGACACTTTCATGCAGGCCGCACAGACATCGAGACGTGAGTATCAGCTGTGCGTGAAAGCTTTTTCGCAGAGCTTTAGTCAAAAACTCGAGCTTTCGAGCTGCCAACTTGTGCAGAAGTTGGGAAAATCGATCGCAACTAAACGGTTTTTATATTCAATTATTTTACACAGCGTTAATAAATATGTACTATAAAATATTACGCATAAGTTCGTAATTATTCGTTATTATTCATATTAAATATAATACAAATAAACACGATTAAAACTAATAGGCTTTTTGTAAGGGATCGCATATACACACTATTTAATTTATATATGAATATATATATTAACCCTTTGCAGCTCACAGTGGCTAACGGAGCAGATTGACTGGCGAATGGGCGTGGAGATTCGAGATTCGGTTATTGGATTCTTTGGCTTTGGCGGCATAAGCCAGGCCATAGCCAAACGTCTGCAGAGCTGGGATGTGGCCAAGATTCTCTACACTACTCGAACCCGCAAGGAGAACGATGTGGAGTACAAGGCAGAGCACGTGCCCTTCGAGCGTTTGCTCCGGGAAAGCGACTTCCTGGTTGTGGCTGCACCACTCACCCCCGAGACCCGAGAGAAATTCAATTCGCAGTCCTTTGAGCTAATGAAGCGCAGTGCGGTCTTCGTCAATGTGGCCAGAGGAGGTGAGTGGAACGGAATGGACTGTTAAAAATTTAATTTATATGTTTCTTATTGTAGGTCTGGTGAATCAAAACGATTTGCATGAGGCGTTGAGTACGGGAAAAATCTTTGCTGCTGGATTAGACGTCACCATGCCGGAGCCACTGCCAGCCGATAGTCCAATCCTGAAGCTTCCCAATTGCGGTTCGTATTAGACAAAGGTTATCTACTATCATTTTTAATTAAACTTCTCTTGCAGTGGTTTTGCCTCACTTGGGCACCCAAACCATGAAGACAACCATCGAAATGAGCCTCCTGGCAGCCAACAACATTATAAATGCCATTGAGGGTAAGCCCATGGTTAAGCCAGCTTACTGAACACTGATCCTTGGGCTTCTGAGAGATATTGCATCTATGTATGCCTGGAAGAGACTTTGAACTGAAAGATAGCTCGTTGATATTTGTTGTTATAGCAATCCATAATACATTTCTGCAGGCACTCCTTGAAATAAAATGTAAAATAACCTTACAAGCAATATGGACTACCCGACCATTGAATAAATTAAACTATTGTTTAAGAACTATGTTGCTTATTTAATACTCATATTATTGGTATCCACTTGCACTTTTATTATTGATCTCATCTTAAGGTATGCTAAGATATCATTATTCCTATTGACTAGCATTATCATCCTTGACCTGATCTTACAGTAAATCAATTTACCATCCTTGATCAGACCTTAATGTAAACAAATATTTCCAATATCATCCCTGATTTGACCAAGGTAAGTCATTATATCATTATCCTTATTTACTTGCATTATCATCACTGATCCGAGCAACGTAATTATTGTTGTTTACTAATATCTTTATAACTATTCACTATTATCATCATCCTTCACCTGACTGAGGTACAGTGCGTCCCATTCATCGCGCTGCAAGGCCTTCAGATAGCGCTGTCGCTCCTCCAGCACGCGCTTCACCAGATTCAAGTCCGGCTGCTCCGGCTGATGCTTCAGGGCGATCTCCAGAGCACGCTTCCAGCTGTGCATGCGCAGAGCCAGACCCACAGCCTGGTCGTATTTGCGATTGTGCAGCAGAATGGTCTCCGCTTCGAGCATTCTGCCCAGCATCAAGGAGTTCTCCGCCATCTGCTCCGCACTGGAAGGCGACAAGGTCTTCAGGTGCTGCAGATAGCTGACCTTATCGATCTGCAGGGCTGCCGAGTAGGCCTCCTCGCTGAGCTGCAGCTGATGCTTCCGGGTGGCCACAGCTGCCAGCGTGGCCCACAGGTTCGTATGCTGCGCCAGCCGGCAGATCCTCAGCGCCTGCAGCCACTGACCCTCCTGCAGGGTGCGATGCAGCACCTCGCAGTAGATGTTCACGTTCACGGGCAGCAGCGCGCCGGCGCAGCGGAAGGTGATGACCGCATCCTCGAAGCTCTCGATGGACACGTGCTTGCCAAACTCACTGAAAAGGTCCATAAATTAGAATATTCCCCAACAGGGTTTAATCTGGTTTAGATCTTATAAGGTTCAGCTTGTGATAGATTTATGATGAAGATTTAGTTAGGCCTCAGCTTCAAGGGGTAATGGGAGTTGCATTTAAAAACCAATGAAATCTAAATCAGGTTCGACGAACAAATAAATATTCGATTGGTCTAAAGTAAACCGCTTCAAGCCGGTTTAAAATTTGATAGGCTTAAAATCTATTTTCAGGCAAGTACGAAACCTTTACCTAGTTGGGATTGTTAGATTATATTAGGCCAATACCGTTAACAATACGATATTTTAAATGGGACTGGCAGATAAACGGATCAATTCTACTCCATCAATAAATTGTAAACTTCCAAAAAAAAAACGGAGCTGAGCAAGAGAATGGAATCATCAGGAACGATTCGACGACCATTGGGAATGATTCTATTCTATTGCCCAGCTTCTTCTTTAACATACGCTGTGTCCAGTGTAACGGTGGTCAGGGCTATGATGGTGGGATCGGAGGCACCCTCGCCGGGGCAATACCAAATGCTGTAGCAGGAATCGTGGACACCCACTAAAATGTTTGTCTCGCTGGCCCACTTGATGGCCGTCAGCTGGGTGCCGATCTTGTAGATCTCGTCGGAGCCATTGGTCACGCGATCAGTTGCATTCCCACTGAGATTCCGGGTCTCGCTGATGTACAGCTCGCGGTTGGTATCGATGAAGGCGATGAACTGATCATCCGGACTGCCGGCCCGGCAAGCGGCGATCTCCGCCAGCTGCTGCTTGGCTCTCAGCGACTGGGGTTCGTATTGACGGGAGGCACCAGGGATTAGATCGAACAGGTGCAGCAGCGAGGTCTCCGAGTTGTCGCGAATGGCCAGCACGTCCAGGCCCAGTGATATGGAGCGCCAGTTGAGCAGTGGCAGCTGCGCCTGGGAACCCGGATAGCGGGGATTGAGATGGAGGCGGCCCGTGTACGTGTACACCCAAATGGAGGCGGCATCCAGCACCATGAAGTACCTGGAAGAGCGCTTGTCAATAGAAAGTAAATGCAGTTCGGCTTGCTCTCACTTTTTGCCCACTTCAATGACGCGCACATCGTTGCGACCATCAATTATGATTGGGGTGTTGATGTACTTCTCGTTGTAGATGTGCAGCTGGTGGGTGGTGGCCACCACCAAGTGGCCGTAGCCGAGGGCGAAGTTGATGACACGCTGCGGAAACTCCAGGACATCCTTGGTGCCATTGGCAATGTCCTGCAACGCGATGCATTTGCGTCCCGTGCTCGTGGCCTTCAAGTTACGTGAGATGAGTTGCTGCTCCACGGCGTAGACCACAATCAGCTGCCCGGTGGAGGTGCCACAGGCCACCTGAGTGCCGTCCGTCGACCAGGACAGTGTGTAAAAGGAGCCCACGCTGGGCGCTGTGAAGCGTGCGCTGCTATAGGACCACTGAAATCCACGGAATCCAAATTCAGAGTTGATCTCAGGCATTTGTCAGATGCGGACTTACGCCCGTGCTGTGGCACAGTTTCAGCATGTTAAAGGTGCCCACCAGCAGGTAATCTTTCTCCGGATTGAAGGCGACTGTTGTTATGGCATATTCCTCAGCTGCACTCGTATACACATTCGCGCCCTGTGCATCCCAGATCTTAAAGCGAAAGTCCTCCCCGCCGGAGGCAATTATATTCGACTGGCTGGACCAGCTAAGCGACAGAACGAGTCCATCATGGGCACGCCACTGAAGTGACAAGAGAAAAGGAAATGATGAGGAAGGGGGCTTAAGGTTAGAAACCTAGATTGAACAGGCAAACCTTTAAAGATCGTGACCCATATGGGAAGATTTATGTTTTCTTCAACTAACTTGGCGTTGAACACACTTAATCAGGTTAATTAAGTTAATCTACTCACAACTACCCCCTCGGAGAAGGGAGAACTCACCCTAATGAGCTTGCTGTTGGCTGCGAGGGGTTTGATGGAGATGTGTCCGCCCTGGCTGAAGGCAATGGCCGTGGAGCTGGGCGACCAGCGAGCACAGCGAATTGGTTCGTCGCTCTGGATGACTGTGGAGCGGAGCATGCCGGAACGGGACCAGATCTTGATGACACCATCCTCCGCAGCGGTCAAGAGGCCAGCCCCGTCGGGACTCCAGCGACCGGAACTAATTGCCGCCGTGTGAGCGGAAATGCTGCGCTCCACCCGCGCACTTTTGTTCAAGATAATGAAGCGTCCGTCGTTGCTGCAAATGAGTAGCGTATCGCTGCCCTTGCCACCGCCGCTGCTGCGACCACCCAGGAGCAGCCAGTGCATATCCGTGGGTATGAAGTCATCCGGCAACTTGGCGACCTCCACGGAATCGCGACTCACATCGCTCCACTTGTAGATCTGATGATCGTCGCTATTGAGAGGTTGAGAGATTGATTTTCATTATTGTTGCAACTGCAGTATGCAACACACCTGACAAAGTAAATCTCCTCATTGCTGCTCCAGTCCACACAGCTCAGTGGATAGGTGTTCGATTGTATGGATCGCTCCTGAGGAGCTTCCGAGGTTTTTATGGAACTCCTCTTGCAAATTCGAGTCTTTAGTTTCATTTTCTTTGCGTTAATCGAAATTATTTTCCTGATTTTCCTTTCATAGTCGAACAAAGTTGTTTGTTTGCGTTTAAGTTGCCATGGAAATATTTGTTGACGGTTCTATTAGTTATAACTTCTCAGGGCTGCAAATAATTGTTAAGCGGCGGTGCGTGCATTGGCTAAATGGATGGTGCGGATATTGGATAACTTTTTACGTTTTGTGTAATAAATAAATGGAATAGATTGACGATGTTTGTCTCTATAGGTTATATATATTTTTGATACTGAGCATAGGTTTTTGTCAAAGTTTTTAGCTTTTGTAGTATATTATTTAATTATGTATTAAAGTTATACTTATTTTTTGTCTCTATAGAAAGTATAGCGAGATAAAGGGTTTTAATCATTTTAATATATACAATTTTTGAATAATTTAAATTGGTTACTAATACTATATATAAAAATCAGAAACTAGTTCTCGATGTCAAATTTGATATAAGAATATGCCCTTGAAAATAAAGCATTAACAAAGCTAACAACTTTATTGTTTATAAAGATTTTCATCAAGGGATTTTTAATTTCTTAATTATTTTAATTGTTCAATTTTAATAAGCTCCATTTCCGTTGTTGTTAGTTTTAAGAATTGTTGTTCTTTACATACTGAATTGAAAAAAAATTCGTTTTTGTAAATAAATTTACGTCAACAACGTGGCCTGAATTGCTTAGGCGAGATTTTAACAGGCTTCTTGGCCTATAATTAAGTGGGTTTGATTACTTACAACAGCTAGCGTAACCAAGTTTAAAGTTTATAATAATTTATATGGCGGTACTTGGACTTCAGCTGAATCGTGTTTGTAATCAGAAAATGTTGATCGAAATTAAGGAGATAAATCAGGAAATTGCTGTAACGAAAAGTCTGGAAGGTCTTGAAGGTATTCTGAGTTAGCCTAGTCTTAGCATATGAAATGGTAATTAAGCATATTCCATTTAATTAGCGCTACCGAATGACGAACAGTTCAACATAAACTCATATCAGAGCCTAGAATGTTGCCCTAATCGAGTTCGTAGAACCGCATAGTAAAAATATAAATGATAGTCCCCAACTACAATTATATTCTAATTTGTTAGCGCCTGTCAAATAGGGCTCCTTCAGGTCTATGGAGTTCAGAAATGATGAAAGTTCAACTAACGACTTCTCGTTGTCCTGAAAAGTACATTACGCATATCACCCAAGTCCTCCCCCTTGGTCAGATATCACTCTGTAACCATCTAAGAACTGTTTTCCCTTGCCCTTTGATTTGTGCTGTGTCATGCAGTCTAGGCGTATATTCTGGACTCAAGGTGTGTCTCATTTGATTCTATGTTTTCCATGTATGTTTAAGGGCAGGGATACAAATATTATTGTTGTGGCTTTCTTGGAGTCTTTTAGGTAAGTACTTTTATGCATACGCCCATTTAGCCAGGTTATTGGCTGCTTAACAGTTACTTTATTGGCCATTGAACTGGTCGATAACGTTGGACATTCAACTACAAAAATAATACTCATTCTTCTATACATATGAGTTATATTTACGTTGTCATCGATTATAAATAAAATATCTAAATATAAGAAAACGAGCAACAAAATAGAAATATCAACAATTTATACAATTTTTTAAATCTCGGCAAATTTGTTTATGCACTAAAACTCGGCAAGCAATAAATCATTTTTCTTTCCAGAATTCTTATAATATTTTTGTTGATTATTAATTTTTTTACTGCACGCCTTCATTGTATCCATAATCCAAATAGCACGTGCTCTGCCACACATTCGCTCTCATATTCTATTGCCATAGCTTAGCGGAGTTAATGTTTAGTCGAAGATATAAACCACAGTCGTATAACTTGTAAAGTCAATGTACTCGAAGTCAGAAATAGTCAAAGTACTCGCTGATCATAAAAGTCCCGTTGCAAGAACATAAAAGAAAAACAATAAAAGACAAACCTCAATAACATAGAAAAACGCATAAAGTGTTTGCAACAAATTGAGGCAGGGATTGCTTTAGGTGGCGTCCTTAGTTGCAGTCCACGCTTTAAAGTGCCAACATTGCATTTCCTTATCAAAATCCGCGCTTGATTAGATGGCGTTGACGACACACTCGCAGTTAGCATTCAATACCAACTGGCGACCAAATGACAGACTGACAGGGAGACAGACTGACGGACTGACAAGCAGACGAAGCGACAAGTGCAGAGACTGCGGTTGCCATTAAGCGTCAATGGTGCATGAAAAGCCAATGGTTAACAGTGGGACGAATGGTGGCAAAACTCTGTTGAAATAAAAAAGTGTGCTATCGATAATAAGTAAACGAATAGAGCTATCGACTTTTCGAAATAGACTCGATGTGCGCGTGCTTTAGGAGAACCTACATAACCTACATTAAGTCTCTTATGGATGTTGAGATTAACGCGTTCATACAAACGGAGAGACATATGGACATTCAGACAGACAGACCTCAATCGATTTGGCGGTTGATCCTAATCAAGAATACACATACTTTATATTGTCTGCAATGCCCCCTTCTGCCTGTTGGAAAAACCTCTGAACTTGCAATAAGCTCAACTTTCATTGCGAGCAAGAATGGAATTTCTACAATAATTGTCAACTTTTAATTTTCTAAATAATTTTTAGTTTACAATGCGCATAGGTTCTTGCCCACTGTGCGGCATTTGAAACTGCAAGTGTTTCTGTGGTGGCAGCCATTAGAAGTGCGTCCCATAGACGAGTGCTTAACCAGCTCCCACTCCGAACCCGTATAAATAACTAACTGCAATATAAAATCCAGCGACACTTCAACCGTTGCGTCTGTTTGTCTGCCCTCCTGCTCGCACTAACAGAGACTCTCGCTAACTGAGCTTTCAACGCTGCGTTTCAATCTGGCTGTAGTTCTGCCTGGCCTGCGTGCGTGCAATTCGATTGAAACGGAGCTCATTGAATGATCTTCTCCTCTCCCTCTGTCTGCCGCAGTTTCGCCTGTGCTTTTTTTTGTTTTTGGTTTTTTTTTTTTTGCCTTCGTTCCTTGGTTCGTTCGCTTTGTTATTGGTTCGTTTTTGTCGTTTTGGCTTCTGACTGCGACTTGTGGCGCTTTTTCGTGCTCAATTTCCATTCAGTTCGCTTTCAGTTTGTCAACGCGTCGCACGCGTTCGTCGCGCTCCAACGAAAAATTCAACATTCGAATTGTGTGGATTACAACGAAATATTAAGCATACGAAATTTGTGCATTGTGAATATCTGTGTGAAACGAAAATAAAAATTGAAGATAATATTGCTCAACAGCTTCAGCCAACAACACCAACAACAACAACAACAAGTAGTTAACCCCTTTTGGCCATGTCGCCTTTTGCCACCTGCGTTCTCCTGCTGGGTTTGCTCTCCCTTGCAATGAGCTTTAATGCAGGTGGGTGTCCGCAACCTCTGCATGCATTTGCATGAATGCGCCTGCTAATTAAGTGTGTGTGCGTGTCGAGTGGTTTGCCTTAACTTGGGTTCACTGTACCAAACAGATATAATTAAGAGATGAAACAGAATTATTATAAAGAATATCTTCAATTGGGAATTTTCGATGTTAATTAACATTATTCTAAATTTATTCTTTCCATCTTTGACCCGCATTAATCAAGTTTATTATACTCCGATAATCAATAAATTTCCACTTTGGCCCAATTGATAAGCCGCAGCTGGCATTGTCTGGCTTTATCAATGCTATTGTTAAGATGCACTCCTCTCAACCCCTCCTCTTCTTCTCCTCTCATCCTCCTTTCGGACAGCTCTCAGCCTCCATTGAGGCTGTCGTCAATGGGGCGTATACTTAACATTGTTTCAAGTGCCTGCAGCAGATTATTTCATGATTTATTTATATTTATGCACTTGTCGGTTATTCTATTTATTTATACACAAAACACTGACAGCCTGCACACACACACACATACACACACACACAGCTGGTTGTTTAACAAAATATTTTCACAACCTTAAAAATTGAGGAAAATCTCTTACGACATTTATGTATACAGCGCATTAAATGAGGCTAACTTATAGATACACACATATACAGCTATATATATATATACATATATATATATATATATATATATATATGATTGTGCCATTTTCTTGACTCTCATAAATTAAAAGCGACCCATTTTCCCTCACTATAAAAGAAAACTTTGGAGCTTTAATTGATTAAAGTGCACAATAAATGGTTGCATTTTAATTGAATTGAAACTGTTTGATAAATGCTGTGGACCGTTATAAGAGTGTTATGAAATTAATTGCCTTGAGAAAAGGGCTCAACAGTGAGTTTTATAGACGGCCAATAATTAATGGATACAGCATCTATTAATATGTACTTTGCGTATACCAAAATATACGACTAAATAATGGTACCAAAGATCCCACAATGTAAAATAAAACTCTTTTAATTGAAATTTTAACAATTTATGGTTCAATTTATAAAAAAAATGTATAAATGTATTCCAAGTTAAGCAAATAAAAACTTGATAGTATGTTTAACATTTTAACATTTTAACATTTAAGACCTTTGAATTCAATAAACTAAGAAACTTTGATTTAACATTTTTGAACCGCTTGAAAATATCAAAAATGTATTTTTTTATGTTTATAAAAATTAACTTAATTATGCATATTATATTAACTAAATTATAAGAATTAGATCTTGCAAAAATGTTTGAAGAACAATTTTTTTCTCTACCATGATATTGGATTATATAACTAGGGAAACTCCGCGATGTCGTCATATCTTCAATTAGAAGTAGATGTGTTTGCTTTTCTTGTTGTTTTTGTAAGTTTTATAGGCGTGTGCTTCAGTTCCGGGCACATTGTCAGAAAATGTTGTTGTTGTTTTTGTGTCCACTCGCAACTTCGGAGCACGCACCTCAATAAAATTGTGGACACTGACAGTTTTTTTTTTTTTGTTTTCTTCTGTTTTTATTCTGGCACAAATTCCATTTGCAACCTTGTTTTCTTTTTGTTTTGTTTTTGTTTTTCTGGGGATCTTAACAAGTTGTTTATATTTGTGAAACTTAGCAGGCTGCAGCTGAGAAATCTACGAAAATAAATTGAATTTTGAATTGAAACAAGTCAAAATTATTTGAGGATCATTTATCTGTGCCTTAAACTTTGCCTTCTGATGATCTCAAAGGCCAAAGTAAATAGTTTGCATGTTATTAAAAGAGAAAGATTAATCAGATGATGAATGTGCTTGTGCTTAAGTGGAATTCGCATAATTAAAGCAATTTCCCATCCTCATTTGTTTTATTTGACTTGCATGACAAAGCTTTGTAGCCTATTGCAATTTACCTGAGATACAATCAGAGCAATTATTATAATGCAAACCAACCCTGAAATCCCTTAAAAAAAATACAAAAAAAAAAAAAAAAACAAATTAAACACACCCAAAAGCATGTAAAAATGTCATCATTTAAATGTGCGACGTGGAAGTCATTAAATATTTTTCTAGTGTTGCAATGAAATCTTTTCTTTTTTTTAGCATACCCTGTAATTTAAATGCTACAGTATGTGGCATATTAGGTGGAAAAATAAGTTTTGTGTTAGGCCTGAAAATTTTCGTTATATTTTTTACAACTAAAATTGTTGTTGTCTTTAAAATTTACTTTACAGATATAATTTATATATCTCTGTTACTTTTTTTAAAATCTTTTTTGATCTTTTTAAATAAAAATATTTTCCTTCTCTGTATTACAAATTAAGTAAGCTTCATTTGGTATTATTTTGACCAACTCTGCCTCTATTGCTGGGTATCTAAAAGTCGTGCACTGCTGCTCCTAACATTTCTAAGCGTTTTACTTTTAGTTTTGTGCGTGTTTTAGATTTACAATGAGTTGGGCGTCAACTTTGGTTTGTAGATATTTAGTTTTCAGATCCATCTACCACATATATTTAAATATATGTATATATTGTAACATTTTATCATTTTCATTTCCATTGAAACATTTGTAAATGCCAGCTATTATCATATTATGCAGGTCTAATCAAACAAGCATTTGGGCCGAATGCGAAAACAGTTTCGAAAACATTCGACAAGTCGTCGCAATTGTCGCTTGTAATTCCAGTTGAACGAACTTTGATTGCATGTCAGTCAATGCATACCCCCATTTAACCCTCTTCAACCCCCTTCTTACACCCCTTTGACTCTCCAATGTGTGTGTCTCCAGCCAATTGCCCCTCTTGGTATAGTTTAGTTCCACACTCGTAAGTTTTCGATGGAACCGAATGTCGGCGACTTTTTTGCTCTCTTTTGGGTCGTGGAGAAGTTACCAGATTGCCGGATAATCAACACATTTCTTACAGCTTTTAAGCGCCAAAAAAACTTCCAACTCGGAATAAAATTTGTACTGAACCAAGTGAAGCTAATGCAAAAATCGCATGCGAACTTTGCCATGTGTGGTGTATTTGTGTGTGTGTGTATGTGTGTGTGTGTGTGTATGTGTGTGTGTGTGGGAAAGTCACAGGCCCAAGTTTTAGTTTATTGTTGCTGACTTTTGCATATGCCGCTGCTTGCCAGAAGTCTTAGCCATATACAGTTACACTGCCACAAAGTGCATTCAACTTGGCTAATAACATAGCCGCGCCCCATTTCAAAATGTTTCCAGTTCAAATGAAAAGCCAAGAAAATTGCCTTAACTTAACGGCAAATTTTTAGCTGCACTTTAAATATGCATGAGACCAAGTCTTATCAGGCCAAATAGGGGTTGCAAATAGTTGGCTTAATTTTAAGGGTTCGGAAATAAATGCTAGGTTTTAAAATAATAATTGCACAGAACACACATGTATACACTAAATATAAATATACACGAGGAGTGTTCGAAAAGTAGGGTATATAAAATTGGGTGCAGGACCTTATAAAAAAAGTAAAGCAAAGTTACAAATTATTAAGTCTTTAACCAGGTTATAAAAAAAATAAGCGATTATTTTTATTAATTCAACTGAATAAAGTTCGAACTTTAAGATTCTTTTATTGAAGATAATATAATTAATGTAATTTTTATTGCATTAAAATTTAAGTTTACATTTGGTTGAAACGTTACGTATTCAAATCATTCACGTCTTTCTCAATAATATTTATATAGTTTTTATATCATATTCTTTATTGTTATGTATGTAAATTTTGTAAGGTTTTATAAGGTAGATATTTAATAGACATTCAGAGTTTCCATTTTGTGCCACATTATCTTCTACTATAATTTGTTTGGTCTATCTCCATTTTGTAATATATATTTGCATAACTATTTTAGCTTTTACTATTGATACTCTGTTCCAAAAGAGGCACAGAGTATATAGGTTCGGGGCAATATTCGTCAAAATTTGGCAAATATTACAATGAGTCTACAACGACAAATTTGAGTTTATTATGAATATCTCATGCAAATCGCACTGCAACGCACTTATATGAATGTTGAAAACTACTTACGCACACACACGCACACACACACTTACACGCACACTCACACACACGCACACACACACATGATGCCATTTGTGGGTCGCTGTTTGGAACTGCCAAAACATTTGGCATAAACGCGCGCACAATATCAATTTTCATGTATGCATAGAATTACAGTCATTACCATTAGTAAAGTGCCACCGCAACTGGGCGCCACAGTGGAACACGCCTATAAACAATTTGGCCAACGATCTGACAATTCAACTGTCAATTAATTTCAATATATTGTAAACGATAATAATTTCCAAATTCGATTTTATTTTCTGCTTTATTCAAATTGTAATTTTTATGCCCGTTGTTTATGGCCAAATGCGAAGACCGAAAACCGATCGACGAAAAAACGAAAAAAAAAAAAACCAAAAACAAAAACATGTTTGCAGTGCGTGCAGTTTGGCACAGTTGGTCCGTTGGCCAGGTCTGTTGGCCATTTGCTGTTTTATCTAAGCTTTCATTTAAACGCACCTCAAAGTGTTGGTTAAGTGCATTTAACCTGAACGTTAACGTTTGACGTTTAAATTGGCCCCGCGCAAAACGGCCAACAGCAAACGGCAAACGGCAAACGCCAAACGCCAAAACGGGTTCCAAATTGTCCGTCAACAACATCCGCTGCTAACCACGGTCCATGGTCCAGAGAAAAGCCGATGAAAATTTTGAATGGCATTTTAGAACAGCAGCCGACTTTTAAACTTCAAATAAAATGTTAAATAATTATTTACACGCTCTTTGGCTAAATTGTGCGCATAAACAACGGCGAATGCCGAAAGTTTTGACACTTTTATAAGGCAGTTTTCCCATCGACTGTCACATAAATAACTCAGCCAAAAGGCAATCGTGTCTAATTAATTTCAGCTGCAGCATATTTCAAAAGCCACCGCCAACAGCCGCGGCTAAAAGCCGACTACCAATCGCAGCGGGCATCTCTGCCATGGCCCATTATTTATACAGTTACTATCAAAATCATCGCCTGATTGCAATTTAGAGCGAAAACTACTCACTTAGTTTATGATTGAGCTGGACTTTAAACACACATAAAGATCGATTGTTACTATAACTATGCGATATAGTTATAAACTATCGGATTATTAACTATAAATCATTAGCTTAAGTATTTTTACTCTTGCTTAAGAGAATGAAATTTGCATATTTGCATCTTTTTAGATATATGTAAATATACATACATATGTACTGTGAAACCTTTATTCCTTATTGGTTTTACAGTTCTATTTAGTCTTATAATGAGTGCCGATAAATTTTAATTGAGTTTCAGTTTTGCTACCTGACTGGAATTGCTTTTGTCTATAATGAGTAATACTTTTTTTTTTTATCTATTTGACTTTTGTATTGCGCTCCCTAGAAGGCTTGACATATAATTAAGGGCACAAGCAAATATTGATTATTAAATTTATTATTAGATCACACTTACTATATTTAACAGATTTATTGGAATCTCTAAATAATATATATAAGCGAGTGAAATAGTTTTCAGCTTTGTAGATTTTCTTTACAGTAAAATTTTATGTTGTATCTATAATATTGATTTATATATATAAAGTAAGAGGGAGATATCAAGCAAAGAAAATAACTTATCCAGCTAACAAGCATTACTCATGTATGGATATCAGTATTTCATATCTGAAGATCCTCGCTTGTTTGTACAAATATTTTCAAATATAAGCCAACTTTTAAGTCAATATCAAATGCACATTTAGCCAAGCACGACTTAAGTCAAAATGAAGTCAATTAAAACTCACAATAATGATCCTTTCATATGCTTTCAGCCTCTGGAGTCTTACGCTGCTGGCGGTGCTCCACAGACGTGTCCAATGGGGAGTTCTGCAACGATCCCTTCCAGTCGGAGAGCATCTCGGAGCAGCAGCGCTACTGGAGCTATGTGAACTGCACCTATTCGGTGGGTGTTAAGTCGGTGAATGCGCGGCCCGTCTGCAAGAAGCTCGTGCAGGAAGGTAAGCCACAATGCCACAATGCCACAATGCCACAATGCCACAATGCCCCAACATAAACCAGCGGTTAACAAACCACAAAAAGCGAAACACAGTCAACAACTGAACAAGCGGCAGGTCCGCAGATTTGCAGAGATCAGAAATAGGCAATTATTTAGCAATGCCCGCTGGACTGTCAATGTGTATTGTTATTAGTGTGTGTGTGTTAGTGTGTGTGTGTGGTGAGTGGGGCGACCCACCGGTGGGTCACACCCGTGTGGCTGCCGCCTGTTGTTGGCTGCCACAAAGCGTCAAACAAGATTGAGATTTATTGGCCTGACAGTGTTGCCAGCCGGCAAGTGCAGCATACAAATCCACAGAGGCAGCAGCCAGCAGCTAGCAGCCAGCAACGAGACAATTGCGATCGCATACCCTGCACCAGCTGCGCCGGTGGGGTGTATGCGGTGGCCGGTGGGGCGTGGCAAGCGCAACTGAACAAGTGGCGGCGACACTTGGCCCAAGCCGTGTTCTGCTCGTTGCATGCGCCGCTAATTTACGGCAAATTTATGTGCGGGACAACAGAAAGAGAGAAAGACACAGAGAGAGAATGAGAGGGCAAACAAACGCCAACACACGCGGCGAATGAGTGATATTCGTGTTGCATTCGTCGATCTTTGGCTGCAGCGGTTTTTTTATTGTTCAGCCTGCGGCGAGTGCAAATTGTGCGGCTTGTTGGCATTTGCATTTGACAAGCAACAAAACAACAACAACAACAACAGCAAACACAAACAATGACAAACACATAAAAAAAAGTTAACAAAATGAAATTGAATTTTTTTGCGCGCTGCTCAATTTGCCAAAAGTTTGCGTATCGACGCATTTTTATCTCTTATATTTGAATTCATTTTTCAAGCCAGCAGCCGGAAAAGTCTGCATTTATTCAAATAAAAGTTACCGTTTTTATTTTCTAGCATCATAAAAGTTTGCAATTTTTTATTACAAATTCTGTCTCAGTAGTTAATCAGTAACAATTTTTAATTTAAATTAGTCAATATTTAAACTTGAAGACTTTTTCATTGTATATAAATATATATTTTTTGATAATTTTTTTTTTAATTTGTAGATGAAGAATTTTTTTTAACATGTTAAAGGAGAAAAACATATTTTTTAGTATTTTTTTTCTAGTCAGGAATTCTTGATCGGATCGACATACACACATACACAAAATACAACACACATACACAAGCTTGAATAAACACGCTTAAAAAATCTTTTGATCTCTATAAATTTTATATTGTTAACCGAACCATATTCAAAAGACTCCTTTTGGTTTTCGTTTTGTTAATTTAGTCTAAAGTTGATTTATTTTAGTTCCGGGTTACAATCGGTGATAAAAGGTCATCAGATAAGAAATCTATTTAAAACTGTGCACTTAAAATATATAGAATATAGTAGACTATGCTAATTGGTATTATATATATAATTTACACTACTGTATTTTTTAATTAATAATTTAAAATATATTAAAATAATTAAACGAGTGAACGATTAAGAAATAATCAAAAGCACAAATTACAATGATAAATCAGACTATTTTTTTTATAAGTGCGACACCTTAAATATCAGGATAGAACAATTCAGAATTTTAAATTGCAACAAATAAATAAATAAAGGGCTGCCTTTGCATTGAGCTCCGTAGATCTATAAATTTTGAACCTACTCTAACCTCTAGATATTTCTTGAATTACATTTTTATCTGAATATAAACTTCCGATTGGTAAAATGTTTGACCGGCACATTCTTCACCTTCAACTTGAATTAGAAGTAATCGAATTATAATTCACTAATTAAAACTCGCAACGAAGTGTTGCACATAAATAATCTTATCGATTGGCATATGATCAAGTGCTCGGCTTGGAGCGGGCCAATTTCTTATGGCCAATTAATGAACACCATTAAATTTTTGCAATCAAGCGTCTACAAATTGGCGCTGCGAATATTTGCAAAGATTTGCGGCTGGCAATTAAAATTGCAAACCGTCAAATCTGAACTGAGACTCGGTTTTAATCGAATACATAATATACGAATAAGCTAAGCTGCACAATAAAAAAAATAATAGATATACATATATATATAAGTATATATTGTATATATATATAAATTAATTAAGTTGTTGCACAGCGTGAAGCGCTCAATTACGGCAATGAGCGGGAGACAGAGGCAAAAGCTGAGACAGAGACAGAGACAGATAAAGAGGCTCAGGCAGAGGGAGGGACAGAGGCAGAGGCTAAGGTAGAGGCTGAAGCAGAGGCAGAGCCAGAGCCAGAGGCAGAGCGCTAGCCAAATGTCTGAGAAAAATGCAACTAGGCGATGCTGCTGCTGCTCGGCAGTAGTTGTTGCTGCTGTTGTTGTTGTTGTTGTTGTTATTGTTGCTGCTGCTCAATTTATATGCCGTTAAATTAATTGCTTATGAAGTTTGGGCCGACGACTGGCTGAGTTTTTGGCAAATGTCAAATTAAAAATGTATTCCATAATTCCATAAAACTAACAGTCAAGCCAAGCAATTAGCTATTAGCCTATGACTGCGTTTGCGTGTGTGTGTGTGTGTATGTGTGTGTCAGTGCGTGCGTTGCATTTTAGTTGTCACTGTGCGTCACTGTGCAAATATTTTGCAACTTGTTGCATTTTGGCTGACCGAAAAGTTGTCGCCGAGTTTTTGCCTATTTTTGGCCAATTGCATTGCATTTTGTTTTTGCTGTTGTTGTTGTTGTTGTTGCTGCCGCTCTCTGGATGTTGTTGCTGCGAAAAATGTTGCCAGCACACACATTGCGACCAATAAATAATTAAATTAATTAAAATTTAAATTTATGACACAATGCAACATTTCCAACTGTGGTTTAAAATCCGCGCACGCGGCGTATGCGTAATATATGTTTTTTTTGCTGCTGTTGTTTTTCCAAATTTTCTTTGGAGCTCTGCAACTGGAAACTGCATTCTGTGTGCCTTGTTTGATGCCGCGGCAATGATAAGGCGACAATTGTCAACAATTTTATTAGAGACTTGTACTCTCTCTCCCTCGCTCAGACGCTCTCTCACCTCCTCGCTCTATCACTCACGCACTTTGCGCGCTATCTCGCTTGCACTTTGTGCTTCTTGCAGCCAATCACATAAATGGTCAACGCGCACCTTTTTTGAGCCGCTTTTAAAGTTTTATTTCATTTTATTGCAATTTATTTTGGTTGATTTTGTTTTATATCGTTTCTTGATTTTTGTTCAGTTTTCTTGTTGTTTTGTTGTGTTCTGTTTGCGAAACACACACGCACACGCACACACACACACATATGCAGGCAATGAGAAACGCAATTTGTTGTGCATTTTTTCTGGTTTTCATTTGCCGTTTCGCTGATTGCAAATTGTCTCGTTTCGCCGAGTCTCGCGTTCGTTTTGGCAGTGTATGTTGCGGCCAACTCGAGACATGGTTGCAGGCCTCATTTTCAGTTAACGTTTTTGTTGGCCCGCTCGAGCCTAGCCTGGCTTGGTCCGGCCTGGCCAGGCCTCAAGCCTTGAACCCATTTAGGCTTGTGGTCCGTTAGCCGCGCAGCCAGTTTCAAATACTTTTGTCTAACCTTTTACTAACTCTAAACTCTAATTTCGCTTATCTCACAGAGCTTTCACACAGACAGCGGTCATCTGTCTTCAAAACTCTCTTCGTGGCAAGCAAGTAAAGCAAGCAAAAGTAGCCAGAGCTTTTACAAATAATCTCGCTCTCTCTCCACGGCTAAACTCTTCTTTCGTGTATTAAGGAAAAGCTTAAATCTTGCAGGCTTGTCTTTTGCAAGCTCACCAATACAAGTAAATCAAGTAAAAGTCTCCAGAGCTTTTACGTTTTAGTCCGCGAGTACAAGCGCAACAATAATTTACATTGTTCTTTGAAGAACAATTTAGTGAGAAGAGGCTCAGCTCTTGCAAGCTGAGCTTTTGCCAGCTCACCAATACCACTTAAGCATGTAAAAGTCTCTATAGCTTTTTAATTGAAGTAAATTGCAGCTTAAACTCCTCTTTTGTGTAGTAAGGAGAAGTTCAGCTCTTGCAGAATAAACATTTGCAAGCTTACCAATACTATTAAAGTAATTGAAGCCTCCAGAGCTTTCTTTCTGTGTGTTCGTTTTAATGAGCCAAAGGCTAAACTTTGACAAGCTCACAACAGGCCCAAAAATTGTCTGCATGCAGTCTTTTTTTTATGGCTCTGCTCTTGCAAGCATTCCAATACTAACGCAATGCAAAAGCTTTCTTAATTTTCATATCCTATACACTATCGTATCGGTGTTAATACTGTGATGTTTAATATAATGTAAGCTTAGTAAAGGAACATAAATTATATAGTTTTGATTTGGTTTACAGTACAGATATAATAATAATAGCAAGCTATACGGAAAAACTAAAAGGTATTTGTTATTTAGATTAGAAATGTATCACAATATGAAGCTAATGTGTTACGAAACTAGGATCAATCTGTAAGCAATGCAAACAAAAATCTGGTTAACTGTAAACAAATGTTCATTTGCATAGTAAATGGGCTCACATTTGATTTGAAATTTTTGGATTTGTGTTTACTATTTATCTATTTAAAAAGCACAGCAATTGCATCAGGTGCACTTACCTCATGGCTCGAATATTTGGCAGGCAGCCACCTGATCGACGATTTGGACGACATTTGAAATGACATTTTTGAGATAAGTGAAACCGAAGCGAAACCGAGGCGGAATATGAAAACGGAAAGGCCCACGCAAAGGCAATGTGTCTCATAAATTACCAACATTTGTCTCTTACAACATTTACATACATAAAATAAATAAATACATATATTAATTTAGATTGTAAATGTAGAAAATGACCAAAAATTTATATTTGCATTCGTTTCATTGCAGTCTATGGAAAGCGGGTTATATCCCGCTCGTGCTTCTACGAGGATGTGGACGATCCGGCTGACAAGTGCGCCATGGACACAACCTCATCGTACATCAAGACCGTTTACTGCCGCACTTGCACCACCGATGGCTGCAACTCGGCCAGCGGAGTCGTAGGAATGATGGGGCTGCTGCTGCTGCCGCTGGCTGCCGCACTGTGGCAGCAATGCAAATGAGCTAATGGCTGCGAAATGTTGCCGTGGGAGGAGACTGCACTTAATTGCATTAAGCAAATGCATAAGCTGAAATTCCTTTCAAAATCGAAAGCAAAAACAAAAACAAAACAAAAATTAAACAAACCAACAAATTTTTATTAAACGCTTTAATTTAGATTGTTTGGTCAAAAGTTTTAATCAAAATTCTTCACGAGATGCACAAATAACTCAGCACAGAAATGCTGGCAGTCACACTTCGCTATATATATATCATAAAATTACCATATATACAGACTATACAGATATTAAATGTAAATGTTATTTAGCTGTAGAGCAGTCAAAGGTTTCCACTTGCTCGGTCTTAAGCAATCAATAAAATTGTAGTCGCAAATTCATAAATTCTTTTCGCACGCCAATCGGTTTTCATATATTTGATTACACACTCACACGCACATGCACACACACACACACACACACACACTCACACACATATACTTATATAGACCTTTGTAATATTGTATTACTTATTGTAACTGTAATTGAAACACTTTTTTATAGTGTCTTACAAATAAATTGATTAGATGGTACAAAACATACGATGATTTTTGTTTAACTTATTCTTCTATAATGTTAACTATTTTAAGCTTATGAAGGTAAATTATTGTTCATCCTTAACAGCCGCGTCGCCTGTTTATAAATACTTGCAAAAAGAAGATATATTTTAAATATTCAAGCTTGGGGCTGTTAAAACAGCCTTAGATAGTACAGGACGCATCTATATGACGTTATAAGATATATATGAATATATATATACATTTTTTATAGTTTTGTTGGTCAAACCTATTCACTTGAGCCAAAAATAATGTAGATTTTTAGTTAAGTTTTTGAAAATATAATAAAAAAAATATAAAAACAAAACCGAAAAGGAAACATACGATTGTATTTTATAAATAATTGATCGTTTTACCTAAAAAAATTAATTTGGCTTAAATCCGAGTGCTCGTTATGAAGATATTATGTTCCAAGTCTAAAAAAAAAGTCAAACCTATTCAGTTGAGCGGCATTGTATATACGATATGACAAGAATCTATAAAGCACATTTTCTAAGTCTAGCTGTTAAGACTATTGCGATATACTCAATTAACTAACTCTTGACAAAGAGTTACCAATTTTAAAGTAAAACTTACACAGCAGCTTACTCATATGCAAAATGGCAACATTATATAGTTTTCTTATATAGTTTTCGAGATCCGTACATTCATACATACAGACGCTCGAACGAAGAAAGTGGAACAGACCGAGATACTTTCATAGGAGCAGACAGATCTTTAAACTTCAACAAAACATAATACCTCGCATTCAAGTTTATAGAATTATATAATCTAAATAAAAGTTTTAGCATGCGCGACAGTTTTCTAGGGGATGTAAATCTTAATAAAGTAAACATTAATTCACTTTGAACCATAGCATTTTTTCTAATTTTTTCTAATTTTTACCGCTCAAGCCTAATTTTGTCGTATTGTAATCTTAAATGATTTAATTTCCAAAGCAAAACAAAACTAATTGTCTCACATCATTGCGCTTGACATTGTGCAAGCAACGAAAGATAAAAAGATACAGCGGATAAAAGACGAAAATTGGAACCGCCCTCGCGTGCCCGATTCGTCATTCAATGTATCCACTGTAATTGGGCGGAACGGAAATGAGTTCAGTTCTGCGACTGCCCACATTGACGACTAGTTGGGTTAATTGACAACCACGCAAATATGTCAAAGACGCATCTGACATTTGACCCCAACCAATTGAGTCTCTGATTTGGAACTGTGGAGCTTCTTCAGGCTTCGCTTTAAAGTGGGAGAGTTCTTTTTCTTCCTCTTTCTTGGTACCGCCTTAAGGCGTGATTACTTCATTACGCTTCATTAAGTGCGCCTTAATCCCAAGCATGAAAGCCCAAAAATAACAGAAATGCAAGGAAAATCATAAGTGATAGACTAGGATATACCCTGGGCTTAGACGTTATTGCTTACAATAATATAAAGATAACGAGCTATGATTATATTATATATATTTTATTATTATAATAGATATCATTACGTATATATATCATTATGATGAATCGAATTTTTGACTACAGCAGTTAAAATTGGAATATTATTAGAAAATGATTTATTTACGATCTTATATAATAGCTAAGGCGAACTTATGAAACAAGTCCAATTAAACTTTGAGCAATTCTTTATTATAGATGAATAAAAGAGCAAATGTTTCAGATCTTACCCCCACACCTTCATTTGCATGTATCAGCGATACCCGTTATAAAAATTACGCGGTAAAAAAATATAAATAATGGGTGGCAACTAAGCCACAAAAACGTTTTGGCCATTTAAGCTTGTCGCGCGGCTTGGCTAAGATTTGTTTTTCCTCTCTTATTTCAATTTTTCTTAAATACATGCAAAATGAGTTTTTTTTTTATAATTTTTGTTTGTTTTTTTTTTGTTTCGTAGTTTTTTATGACGTGTCTAGCGAAAATGTCGAACAGTTTATGCAATAAAACTGGCCATTTATCATTGAGGGGGCACGAGCAGATATTGTAAGTCGACATTGTTCGGCGTTTTAGCTGGCTGCAAATGTTACGCATACGCCCCAATGGCCCCAACTTGGCTGTCAATGGTAACCACGACAGTTTTGGGCGGCTGGCCAGTTGGCCGGTTGGCCGGTTGGCCAGTTGGTCATTAGCTAAGAAGCCTAGAAGCCAAAACCTGCCGCCGTGCTTAAGTTTATGATGTGATTTGACTTTTTATTGGCTCAGCTCAAACGGCAACTTAACCTCCTAATCTGTCGCAAGCATAATATATTGTGTTGCATGCCCCCAGCCCGCCAATCAAACCCATTTGGAGTGCGTGCAACGCAGCGCGTTGCATTTTGCACGCTTTGCCAAGCGCCTTTTGGGTGCAGGAGGAGTCGCCGACTGTCGTCTAATGCCGCAGATTAATGTCGAGATTTGCATATGGAATCATTTATCTGTGCGACAGTGTCAGCGCCTCAGCTGCCACTTGTGGCAAGAGCGTTGCCAAATTTGGGCATCCACTGCTCAACGGTTGACCAAATTATGTGCGTGGCAGCAAATGAATCACAATTGATTCATTGCCTTTGTCTAGCTACGTATTATTAATAATAATATTTCATACATATGTAATTCACACATACATACATTGAAAAATCCTCCCAATTCTTGAGACTTTATAAGCCTGGGAATGTTAAGAGCTATCAAGGACATCTCAATAGGTTGGTATTCATCATTATTCATGCATTATCTATCTGACTAGTCAAGCAAATATGGTTTTACTTTTTTACTCCTTAATAAGCTTTAGATTGCATTTTTTTTTATTTAAAAAGTAAAACAAACATAATAATATTGAAGAGAAGAAATGAAAAAATCATAGAGAAAGATTTTCCACTAAATGATGGTTTCTGCTTAAGCTTTCGAAATCCAAGAATAAAGGTTTGTGCATAGGCTTATGCAAGTGAAGAAGAATGGTTTGTGCATAAGCTGTCGAACATGTAGCCGAAAACACGAAACAAAGCTGTTAAAGCGAAGTTTCGCACCACTATTAGGCTGACCAAAAAATGTTAAAAGTTAATTATTGGCTGGACAAACAAATTTGAATGTTTGTCTTATATGTAATAAATAATTGAATATAAAAGTAATGATAGGAAATTTAATTGTTCTCACAGTTGCTGCAAATTTGATTCTTCTTTAAATTACTTTTTTGCCTATTTTATATTATTTATTTTAATAAATGTTATTCGGTAACTAAGCCAATCAAAACTTGATTGTGAAGTAAAAGGAAACTTTGATTTCAGGTCGAAAGTAAAACAAACTCAAATTGTGGCAGCAGCATGGGGCATCCCCCGAAAACGTCATCAATGCTGAGACGCAAAGCGAGCCGCAGTCAACGCAGACGCCGACGCAGATGCCGACGCAGATGCCGACGTCGACGCCAACGGCGACGTTCACTGGGCCAGTGTGTGGCAGCATAGCTTGCGGCTCGTTGGGCCGCACAGTTGTTAGTCGGACGAGCAGCCGTTTGCATCGCGCGCAGTTCAAGCCACCTACGAAAAGTTGAAGCGAGCTGCTGCCATAGGGAAGCCGCACAAAGGACACTCAAACACACACACACATATACACACAGATAGACAGAGGGAACTCGATAGTCCTCGCTGCGTCTTGTTTACCGGAAAGTCGGCGTCATTGTGTCGCCGATTCGTCTACGTGCCTTACATTCAGATTTGTAGCTAGCATTCCAGCGCCCAGAAATCCAAAACCATTTCCCAACTATGTCAGCGCACATGAAATTCATAATTGCCGCCTTCTGCCTGCTGGCCGCCGCCTACAACATTAGAGGTGAGTTACCCCCTCCTCCTCCTCCCTGCCCACTTCCACCATCTTCGATCCCCGATCGTCACGATCTGCACGTGGCTTTCATTCTGAGTGCATTCATAAACACATTAAAGTCGAATTTCGGCCTTTTGCTACGTGTTATTATATCTGGGCCAACAAGGTCGTCTAAGTTCCTAAATCATCTGCCTAGTATATAGTATATATATATATATATATATAGTACGGGTCTCGAGTCTGGGGTCTCAGGTGTGCTTTTTGCTTGATCACTTCTGTGAATGAAACGTTTCACTTGCTTCTTGAGTTTGTTTATGCACATTTCTTGTTGTTGTTGTTGTTGTTGTTATTGTTATTGTTATTGTTATTGTTGTTTTTGCTCTCTGGCCTTTTGATTTTGTGGCCAATTTTTACGATTTTTTTTTTTTTTGCGGTGTTTATAAAAGTTGTACCATGCTTAAAAATAGAAATAATATTCTGAAAGCCACAACAATTGATTCCCATAATTCAAATGAAAGCAATAAAAAAACTTACTTAAATTAAATTGTGCAACTTCTAATTTATTGTTGATTTTTTAAGATTTATTTCTCATTTCTTTTAGCTACAAATGAGTTTTTTAACATATATGTTTTTATATATATGTATGTTAAAATTAAACAAAAAAACATTTATTCATTTTAGCAAATGCCCTAAAAAACATTATTTATATAGCTTAAAACTAAGTTATGGTTAACAAATAAACTTTTATTTTCCATAACTCAAGCAAAAGCTGTTAAATATGTTTTCACACCTGGAAAATAACTTGATGATTATCTAAAATGTTTTTCTGTTTTATGGCTTTTATATGTCATAAACAAATTGCTTTATGGAATACTTATATATATATATATAGATATATAAAGAGATATATTGATAGATTGAGGAGCTGTTTATGGCACAACTTTTCAACATGTGCAAAAATTTACGATTTATTAATATTCAAAAATTTTAAGATTCAGTGTTGCAGATTTTTTTCCTATGACAAAGCAAATAAATATTGATTTATGGCCTTTCGAATTTGAGTAATGAGAGATTTATGTTAAGTATTAAATTAATGAGTATTTAATGACATTATTTATGAAACAAATTTGTGAAAATATTTTTTTCTTAAGAGTTCTTCAAATGTAAAATAATACTGAAAAAACATCTATCGAATAGATTAAACAATTTGGACAGCTAAGAGACTTTTTTTTTTACAGTATATTTTCGCAAAGTAAAATCTGAGTTAAGGTCCGTTTTTTTTAAGGGCTTGGCCAATTTTTAGGTTTTGCCTTTGCTTTTTTTTTCTTTTTTTTTTTTTTGCTGGCACGCAAAGACTTTGTGGGTCAATGTACAGAAAATCTGCGAACTTTTCATATAGAGATATAGATATACATATATATATATATACATATATACAGTTACATGTGCCGTTATTTGGCGGCATTTTTGTGATTTTCACGCTGTTCGATGACTGGCATGGAAAGGAAATTGAATGCATTTTGTGTATTTTGGAAATGTTGCTTGTTTATTTTGTTTGTTTTAAATATTTGCCAAGCCATTTGCTTTTCTTTCATGCATACAGAGACACACACACACACACACAAATGCATTTGGCTATAAAAATCACTGATTAATGCAGAATGCAACTTAATTAAGTTTGCTGTTAATGTGCATTAATTGACTGCCAAAGTGAGCCACTAATTAGAATTACTTTTAATTAAATCAGATTGAATATTCAATTGAGACACAGATACAAAATCTGTGCGTGTGCGTGCGTGTGTGCGTGTGTGTGTGTGTGTGTATATCCTGCAATTAGCTAATTGGCTTGCATTCAATCTGAGCCCCACTGCGCAGTAGCTTGGAGCAGTGCGCATGTCCAACTGGCGCCAGGACGTCGTCTGCTCCAGTTTCCAGCAGCGCCAAAAACTGGCCCCAACTGTACCCCAAAGCGTCAAGGCAGAGATTTCCACCCTCCTTCTGGCTGGATGCGTGGAAACTATGTCACAGACCTCATCTATCTAACTAACATACATACGTATGTCTGTGTGTACGAGTGTGTGTCTGTGTGTGTGTGTGTGTTGAAGTTCGGTTCGTAGTCCTTGGCTTGAATTGCGTAATTTGCAGATAACTGATAAAAAGGAGGCGTTGCTCGGCTCAAAATGAGCTGCCAAACAGGATGCGCAGATTGAGCACGCTTCACAGGATACCAGACAGCCCCCACCCCTCCCTTATTTGCTACCCCTCATTGTGGGGGTTACTTAATTGCAGGCGACAACAAACTTCCGATGCGTATCAAATTATGCCATGAATACATTTCTAGCTGTTGTTGTTATTGCTTGTTTTGTATTTCTGTGTTTTGGAAGCCTTTTCTTTTTTTTTTGGGGTATTTTGTTGCAATTTCTTAAGCTAAGGGTTGCAAATGATAAACGAGACGCAAAATTTGCATATAGAGAGTTCGATTTCCTGCCTCGATATTCAGTAAATATGATTATGAAAAAGTTACCCTATATAGATAGGTTTATAATTGTTTAGTATATATTGAGTGATCGATCTGGATAATAATGTTCAATTTAGATGTATCCATGGAAAGTACTTTTTGATCTAAAAAGCAAGCTCAAATTTATTTGCTTCAGTTAATCTTTCGATTGATCAGCCTATAACTTTTTTTATAGCATTCGCTACACATTGCATAACATTTCCCTGTGCTACAGGGTATATATAGGATATATAGAAATTGTGTAAAGAACAGCCCGTGCGTGAGCGCGATAAGAAAGTGGCCAACACTCGACCTTGACTTGGTCCTAATAAATATGGTAACAAAGAATCAATTACTTACAGCCAAAAGGCGGACTACTTGGCCAGTCTAGAGTCTTGGTTTGGGCTGGCAAATTACCCGCAACTGAACGTCAGTTTAAAGGAAGTCCGTAATGTGGAACAGACAAGGTTGCCACAACTGGTGGCAGCGCGATTAGAATGTGGGCCTAAAAAGGGGTCATCGAATAACAAGAGCAGAAATAACTGTATACAGCTCTGACAGTCGAAGGACTCGCTAAATTCATAAAAATGAAATTTAATATGCTCACAATTTTGAAAATTAAATGCAAATGTTTGCAGCGTCAATATTTGACACCTGCGGCCAAGCCAAGCAAGTGATGAGGCGCCTCCCCTAGTTGCCACAACTCGTGCCAAGGTCTCAACTGTGGCAACAACAATGTTGCATATTTGCTACACACTCACGGCAAGTTGATTTTAAAAATAGCAAGCAACCCAAGCATGTAAGGAAAGTTTTGGCACAGCAATCCTTGGAGTCCTTCCACCTACACTTCCATTTTTCCATCTCCTTCACCTTGTTGTGGACATGCAAGAGCCTTGAAGCCGAAAATCTTGATCTTCAGCCCGAGTCCGAGTCCGAGTCCGCAATTCTAATCACGCATATCTAATTATGGCCAACAATGTATTCGCATGTTTGTTTTGGCCAGCGGACCGGCAGTCAATCTTAGCCAATCCCCTTCCTCAGGGGGCATTCGAATTAAATATTAATTTAATGTGAATCGGTTTCTGAAATACTCGAGCACTTTTTTTTTCCGTTCTCTGTCAATATTTACCCGTGAATTGAATTTTATTTTAAAACAAATTATATGGAAAACATAAATAAACAAAAGAACAACAACAATTATCACAGTGAGGCACCAAAATCAATCACCGAGTGTGAAGAAAAGTGTTGAGCGAACTATGAGAAACCACAGCAGAGAAATCGAGTATTTTTCTTCAAATCTTTTCACTCAAATTCATTATTTTTATCTTTTTCTTATTTATTTTTTGCTTTATTTTTAGTTAAATGGAAATTACTTTTCTTTTCTTTTCATTTTTATACTTTATCTTTAACTAACTTTATCTTTGACTAAACAAATATTAAATTGTTTCAGTTTAAAGCAATATTTTAATAATAATAATTATGGTTATAAATTGTACACAATAGCAGTTTAAATTCCCCATTAGGCAATGGTCTACAACTGCCACGCCCCTCACTCATTATGCAATACTTTAGAACTCGACCACGTCTTTCCCCCAACTCCAGCAATTTAAAAGAAAGAGAAAATTTTGCGATTCAACAGTTTTTAGTGCTTACTTCACGGTACGCCAAAGAATCTCGTAAAAATCCGGACCCGTCGTTCGTATTGCGTGGGCTTCAAATAAATTTCACTTGCTTTCAAATAGGACTCCGTGTCGTATACGCAGTAAAAATTGAAAGAAGGCGCCGCTCCGACTCGCTACGCACAATTCAGAGTCTGCTTTGGCTGTTGAATGGGCTCCAATTGGGGGCCATTTATTTTTGGCACTGACTGCGATGATGTCACATCTTGGCAAAAACTGTCATTGTTCTTGTTTATGTGTGGCATAAAATGGGCAAAATGGGCAAAATGTAAAGAGCCATTCGCATTGGGGTCAGGCATTAAAGGTCGCATAACAGTACTTATATGGTGGCTAATCGAATTGTTCTGCTTGGTCATCGTTGCAGCGCATGAGCACAAGCATTTGCAATGCTGGCACTGCAGCTCGGACACCATCGGAGCGGAGGACTTCTGCGATGTGACCTTCCAGGAGGACAATATACCCACGGATCTGATCAAGGAGCGGAACATAAATCTACTGCGTAGCTGCAACAGCACCATCAACTCCGATCACGAGCGTCCCGTTTGCCGCAAGACCGTGGAGGAGTGTATGTACAGTTAGCCGACTACAAATACTCTAGCTAATAAATTGCGGGCTTTTGTTTTTTTTTTTTTGTTGCAGATGATGGAAAGACCATAACCAAACGCTTCTGCTACTACACCAACAAGTCGGATCCTGTGGAGCTCTGCAATGTGACTATCCCGGAGAAGAATGTGCGCCGGATATTCTGCGAGGATTGCCTCACCGATCGCTGCAATGGAGCCACTCCCCTCGCCGCCGTCTTTGCCGCCACTTTGCTGCCCCTTTTGGCCATGGCCTATCAGTTGGCCAACTAAGACGAAAGGCGGCCGGACGCAACATTCGCATCTCTATTTTAGTTGGAACGTGATATTTTGTTTAGCCCCCAATGCTAAGCCATCTGCTGATTAACTTTAATACTTTTAATACTTATTTACTTAGTTAAGTTATAGGCGTATTGTCCTCCCCTCCTTTCGTAATCCTTCGAAGTCCTTTTGTGTTAAGTCTCAATTTTATCTCATTTTATTTATAGAAATATTTTCAACTGCATTTTATAATTTACTTTTATTGATTACAATCAACAAACAGATAAACTAATTAGGCAACTAGCTTAGCTTAACGATAGAATATTAACAACAACAACAACAACAACAAGAACAGCAAAACACGCTCTATAAAAGATATACCACAATAATAATAATAGTAATAATTAAATATATTAACTCTAAATGTACAAGTCAAACACCAGAAACATTCTTCAATGTATTTACCACAGTTGTATAAACCAAAAAAAAAAACATACACCGAATAAAGTTCATTATCTATGTGACCGTTATTGAAATATACTTTCTCTAAATGGGGGTATATATTTAAAGGGAGGATAACTATCGAGTAATAGTATTAATATATAAATAAATGAATTGGGAATTTTTACTGCAATCGAAAGTCAGAGCAATATCTTGGTAAAATCTAGATAGTATTCATATAATACTATAAGACATACGACGTTCTCTATTTTGCTTTGCTTTTACATCATAGGTATTACTAGAAACTATTTTCGATAAATTGAAATTTTATTTTAAACGAAATAGATTTATATTTAGTTTGCAAATTGATATACAAAATCCTAACCATTCCGCATAAGTTCGTTATATAGCAGCAATTTTGAGCTGAATAGGAAGCGACTTACACTCTTGTTTTCCTCTTCGAGGTTACACCTACAAAATAATCTTTTTATCCTTTAGACTACTTCCGGTCTTGCCATGTATTTAAATATTCCCTCATTCGAAGCCGATGCTAATCCAATTAGTCGACCTAAATAACTTACAAATGCTCCTCTGGGGCCCCATTTCAAGCAAATCCTTAGCACCTGTCATTTCTGTGTGTGTGTGTGTGTGCGTGTGTGTCCAATCGCTGTCCTCAATCTGGGGCTATTTGACACCTGCTACCAGGTCCCATAAATCTGTGTTGACAATATCTAATTTAATCTATGCAAATGGCAAAATGCACCCCGTGACAAGCAACTGTCGACTTATTAGATTTTTAATGTGCGTAAAGAGTTGAATGTTTGATGATATCCTTTTAAAAATTAAAAAACAATTCAGATATTATAATACAAATTTCCTATTATCGTACAAATGTATATATATATCAATAGAAATGTGATTCATTTTATTATCGAAACAAAAGCCACACCAATAAAATTTGTTTAAGCTAAAGATATCCCATAACAGAATTTTCTTGGCAATTCCGCTAAGTCCCAGGCTAATCCCATTAAGTGAGTATTCTATGAGTTCTCTGCTGACCTCATTTCTTACTTATCTCACTTATCCTGCGGCTTTGTCGCATTTTCTTAAGCCATGGGGACAAATCCTACCCACTGTGCCTTGAATTTTGTCCCGCTGCTCAACTCTTATTAAATCTATTCAGAAAATGAACATCGAGGCTGGTTTATTGGGCTTTAGTAGTGCTTAATAACAATTACGTTAGGTTGAACGAAAGCCAAAAACTAGCAATCTTCAATGATAATGTAGCCTACTTTTAGGTGGCCATTAAAATTTCACTCATCGATAGGTTCCACTCAAGATTAAGTTAAGTTATAGAAATTTGACAGAAGAAATTTGGTATTTTGAAATGCTAAAGTTAAAAGTAAAATATATATTTATTATTGCATTTTTCTGCTAATGAGTTGAGAACTTATCATTGAAATAATTATTATAGCAGCTGTTAAAGATAGATAATGCCTGTCAATTGCTATGTAGGGTATAAATATGACAATCCCTTCATTTAATTACTAATGTTGAAAACATGAGTATTCTAAATAGGTTGGAAATATTTAATATAATTATAGTATTGACTGATTACGTATTTAAATGATCAGGTTATTTGCCATTAGGTCTTAGGTAGAAATTTGTAAATACGCACGCATACGAAAGGCTTCATTATACACTGAAAATTATTTAAGTAAAATTTTAAATCTAAAAATTGCGTTTATTTGAATTATTAATTGTAAAAGTATAGCTATTATTCAAATTATAAAACATTTCAAGGCAAACATGTGTGAGAGAATAATTAACTGATTATTTTCTCTCAGTGCTTAAGAGAAACGTGACAACTACACAGAAAATTCGAAAACATAAAATAAGTTAGGCAATTGCTGAAAAACCGGTTCACCAATTAGTCAAAACAACACAATTTTATTATTTCGCAGCAATTGTTTACCTGAGGCTCACCTCAGACAAATTTACACTCAAAACGAAACTTAAAGTCAGCGGCGCAGTCGCCGTAATTCTTGAGGACTTGAGGGAAAAGCTCGTGCTGTTTATATTGGGTGAGCCGAAAAAGTTTAAAAACAAAATAAATAAATTAGAAAAGCAAAACAAATGGGCAAAACCGGTTCGACAATCACTCAGCTTTCCACTCAAAACAGTGCCTCAAGTGAGCGTCGCAGTCGCCAATGCGCTCAGAGAAACGAGTGGGAAACAGAATGGGGGATGGAGAATAGTTGATAGTGGGTTAGCCAGACGTCTGAACGGGGCAACTGAATCGTGAACTTGTCAGACGTGCAGCAGACATTGTCGGCAAAGGTTGGAAGCAGTTCCGTTAAACTTTGAATCCAGACATTTATAAATCATTTTTAAAATGGTGTCCGCCGCAAAATGCAGTTTGGCCCTGGCCGTTATGATTAGCTTGGCCTGCTCGGGTACGTATTCAGATCTAGTTGTAGATTTTGCAATTCTCCAAACATCGATTTCATATTTACCTGCAGCCTACGCACTCAAGTGCTACCAATGCGATTCGCTTACAACACCCAAATGTGGCATGAAGTTCGAGGCGGATGAGACTTTGCTGATGGATTGCGCCAGGGTCGGACCTCCGCGTTTCCTGCAGACTTTCTACCCCATGCGCAATGCCACCGGCTGCATGAAGAAGACCCTCGAGGGCGGTAAGTTCTTCAATCAGATATATGTATGCATGTATCTGTATATAGTTAACACATATCGTCAATCTGAGGCCATCCATTAGAGGCGGTTCTCATGCGAGCATTGGTGATGCCCATGACGTCATTTTAATTGTATTGTTGTTGTGTTGTTGTTTTTTTTTTTTTTTCCTTCCTTTCTGTTCTGGCTGTGAGTTGCGCAGTTGCTGGATTTGGGTGCGTAACTCGAAATTGTCTTATTTTTTGCCTTCGTGTAGGTTCGTTTAATTTTGAGATTAGGCTGACTGCGATTTGAAATAATTATGACGTGATTATTGTTGAAACCGGGCACGATATTTGAATATTAGCATATATTACTTTTTTGTGAGAAATGAGTTGAGATTGGAGGCAATGATTCAGCTTATCATTTGAGAAGAATTTCGAGTTCAAAAGATTTGTTTTCATTAATTATAATCAATAATCGCTAGGAATAACACAAATTCAAGAAAAATTCAAGAAAAATTCAAATAGTAGCTGTCTAAGTTTGTTTAAGTTTTTCCTTTATTTTTAACTAAGTAACGAAAATTTTGAATTTTGAATTTAGCTTTGACCCCTGATTAAGGTTGAATAGATGACAAATTTGTATTTACTTTTATTTTATTTTTTATGTATATTAATGATATACAATATTTTCGTTTAGCACATATTGGCAATAAATTAGATTCAATAGACTTCGGTATTATTTTAGTCAAGAAAAAACTTCAACAAATTGCATTTGTAAAATTGGAATGCAATAACAAATACAAATACAAATTAAAGTTAAATAATAATAGTAGTAATAGCCATAATAAGCGGCATTGTTGAGATCATCAAAGTAATTCGCAAGGCATCTCAACCGTAAAGAAGTTTCAACAACCGCATTTACTTCAGCTAATTACAAATCTTGTTGACTCAAGTTGTTTTTCTTGTTGTTGTTGTTGTTGTGGTTTTGGTTTTTGAGTGGAACAATGCTTCAGATAGATAGAAGATATACGTTCCAGTTTGGGTGGAGCTGGTTGTATAAACGGGTTGCATTGTTAACAACATCTGTCGAACAATGAACCCATTTATTTATTTTTATGTTACTTACATATTATTTAAGCAAATTGTGAAAGTTTATTTTTGTTTTTTTTTTTTTTTGATGTGCGTCAATTCTCACCTCCATTGTCACTTTTAGTTGTGGGACAACCGCAGATCTTGCGCGGCTGCTACTTCGGAGACGTATCCAACATCCAGACCGGCTGCATGTCGGATCCCACGTTGCCCCTCGTCAGGCAATTGGGCTGCGACGTTTGCACCAAGGACGAGTGCAACGGCTCCTCCACCATCGCCCCCATTTTTGGAGCCATCCTCGTGTTCTTCGGCGCTGCTCGACTGCTGGCCTAGATCTCTAGTGATTGGATTAAGTACCTAACTTTTGTTTATATTTAAGTATTATTTGTGCTTCAGCGGCTTTTTTGTTTTGCTCATTGTTGTGAAACATTCTCGTTTAAATTTGTGCCTATTGAACAGGCTATTGCAATTAATAAAATATTTATCAATTCTTAATTATAATATTTAATACTCTTTTTTATATCCTGACACAATAATAAAAAATATAAAAATATAACACACAAATAATCATTAAAGTTTTTATTTATTTATTTTATTTATTTGATTTTTATTACTAAAAACATACACAAAATTTGATCCATAAAGATTTTTTTAAATTAAATGGAAATTTCTTTACAAAGAATGGAAAGTTTTTGGCATTTTTATAAATGAATTTAAAATATAGATAAACCTTGGAATTTTTACATATATTCATTTACACACAAGATATTTCTCATTGACTCATCTGGAGATTTCTGTTCTTATCAACTCAGCCCTTGCCTAACCTTGAGATACAAATATTATGTGTATATATAGATTGACTATCTTGCTGCCTAAAGTATAGAACATATACCCGTATGCAAAGTAATTACTAACGGATGACTGTATCCGTGACGAATGACACGCTTTGAGCCAAAATTTCATTTGCTTTGTGATCGTTACACATTGCCGGAATGTATTTCACGGCTTGACAATTAACCGGAGCACAGCTCATAAGATCCATGACTCATTTCCATTGCATGCTATAAACACATTGCAAAAAAAAAAAAAAACAAAACAATGAAACAAAACAAAACACCTCCCAAAGCCAACACCTGTAAATTATAATTAACAATGAATAATGTTCAGAAGTGAACCACAAATTAAACAATTAAACTTAAAAAAAGGTCACGCAATCCGTTGAACTGCCAATAGTATGTGTGTATGCGGGCGGGTGTGTGTGTGTGTGAGAGTGTGTGAGTGTGTGCGGGCGGGTGTGGTTATGTAAATGTGTAAACGTGTGCGTGTGTGTGTCTGCATTATTAATTATGCTTAATTGAGTCAAATTTGAGTCGAGTTTACAAAGTGTGAAACAAATTATACAATGCGCTGCGCATCGAAGGGGTCAAAAAACTGCAACTGAAACATGAGTCGGAAAATCTCCGCCCCCTCCCCTCCCCCTTCTCCTAATCTACTGATGCAGCTGCAACAACAACAACTGCTGCTGCTGCTGCTGCTGCTGCTGCTGCAGCCTCTCAATTAACCGAAACTCATTTGAAATAATTTGAGAAAATTAACCAATTGAACATGGAAAATCATGTAAGCAGCGAGATGGAAATTTAGCGGATGCTTGGGAAACGCCACTTAAACCAATTCTGAGCGCTTCAACTGAAAATATAATTTTCGGTAATATCCATCTAGAAAAGTCTATTAATAGCGTAATTATAATTAAAATTCGATTACAATAATAATTCTCAGACTTTTTAATTGAATACTACTGCGTATAAAAATGGAAATTAAGGGTGTCATGTATTTGTTTATGTGGCAGAAATGGGCGTGGCAGATAGCACGAAGAATATATATTTCTTCTCAGACAGTCTATACATACATATATCCGTTTATTCTTGGATATTAGCGGATGTGCCTCCCAAACAACGAATGAAAGAAAATAATTTTTAAATTCTTGTTTCATTTATTTTGAATCTAATAAGTATAATCATGATTAGAATAACAATAACAATAAAAATACAGCACTTAAATTTAAATAATTTTGTTGTTCTTTTATTTCAATTTTGTTTTAATGATTTTCTCCGTTTTATTACGCAGCATAAAGTAAAACAAACAGCAATAAATTTGAAATTTAATACACTGAAGATTAAATACCCTATTGGGAATTAGATTGTGGAGCTTTTAAGAAACTATTTATAAAAAAAAAAAAAACAAAAATATATAGTAATAGGGTACATATATCTGCTTTATAACATAGATATAATATTTTAGAATCATTCCCATTTTTCTTAAGGATTATTGGAAATATTGTTTATTAAGTTATACAAAATATTATAATAAAATTATGCTTAACCTAGCTTTAAAATCGATAATCTGATAATTATGATAACGAAGTAGGTTTATATGTTGCTCTACCTGCTGCACATTTCATAACCTAGCGATAATTCCCCCCACACAAAGGTTGAGAAAGTGAAAACCAGACTCGATTTTTCCTATAAAGCTGACTGTTTCGAATACAAATGAGAAGCCGCTTACTGAAGCATAGGCATAATGACATAAATCATGCTTATATAATACCCTAGACTGGCATCCAAACATCAATTATAATATCAAAGACATTGTCTCAGCGAGTGTGTGTGTGTGTGTGCTTACACTTTGGTCGAGTCTAAAGGAAAACGTAAATAAACAAGACAAAATTCGTCTGACATCACCCAAAACAAGTTTTTCAAATCGTAATATCTATGTGTATATTTATATATATAAAGATGAGTAGATTATATATATAAAAACAAAATTGCGGTCATTTTTTGAAACGTTTTTTGTGTCAAGCAAAACGTTCTAAAGTCAAAATTTAATTCAAAACTGCACAAAAGCACGCAACGAAACTCACTCGAAATTTGAGTGAGTGTGCAAATGAGTGAAAATGTTTGAGTGTGGTGAGAGTGCGCGTCTGCTTGACTAAGTTGCAAAAACAAGCCAGACGCCAGACGCAAAACATTCGCCGTGCCGTTCAGTTCATATCTATTGAAAAAATAGCTTCGAATCCTTTTAAAGATAAATTTCATCCCTTTTCAAGTGCTACAGAAATGGCTTCAAGTGTGAGACAGACATTGGTTTTGGCCATTCTGGCTGCTTTGGCCTGCACGGGTATGCAACAGTCTGTGCGAAAAGTGAAGCAACGCGGCTCACATTCATTGCAATCATTGCATTCATTCCAGGCTATGCCGTTAAGTGCTACCAATGCGAGTCGGTGAGCAATTCCAAGTGTGGCGAGAAGTTCGAGGCGGACTCCAGCCTCCTGCTGGACTGCTCCCGGATTGCCCCGCCCCGATTCCTGCAGAGCTTCTTCCCTCGGGCGAATGCCACTGGCTGCATGAAGAAGACCATTGAATACCGTAAGTTATCCGCTACATTGATCAGCTCGTTGGGTTACGTGATCTGATGAGCTGTCAAGTTGTTGTACATTCAATTAATTTCAATCGTGGGCGTCGGCTTTGTCCGCAATTAAACATCGAGGCGTATGCTCGTACATTATTTTCCTTTTGTCTTCTTCTTCGTGTAAATACTCCAAATAACGAATTTCGTATTTGTGTCGCATTCAAAATATGATCTAATGCTTCCTGTGACTTTCGCAGTTATAAGGTTTCAACTACTTTGTATGCATGTATGTATATTTATTTATGCCCAACCCATTTTTTTTTTGTTTTGTTTTTCTTTTTTCGAGAAGATCGTGGGATTTGAATCTGTTTTGCATTTTACGGCAATTATCGCATACAAAGTTTTCAATATTGTTTATGACGTTAATAATTTATGGACAGCCGTGTAATTGAAATCATTTATTTCAAATTGTATTTCGTATTGATTTCAAGCACTTAACTGACAGGCATATTTTTCATTTCTATGAATTTAATTTAAAAATAAATAAAATAGACTTAATTAAAATAAAAGCTTTATTTTTCCCACACGTAGCTCACTTGCAACTTTAATTAAAGATGCAAAAGCTATTAACTTGCATATATTTAAATTATTCAAGGCAGAAATTAATTGTTCGAAAATGACATCAGAACTTAAACGAGCAAATCGTGTGATCTTTGCATATTTTTATTTTAAATAATGTGTATAGAGGTATATATATTTTTAATATACCAGATATAATACACTTTCATTTCTGACTCAGTTAAGACGTCGTAGTATAAACTTAAGCAATCGCTGCTAATTGGAACAACAATTGTATTGCGCGACAGGTGTCAAAGGGCCTTTTGACAGGTGTAAATAAATGTCTGTCAAATCGTCAACTACGAATTAGTCACAGGTATTCCTACTGTACCTAATTTTCATATTCGAATATTCGAATATTCGAATATTCGTTAAAGTACTATCAGAACTGCGCATTAAGTGAGTGCAATTAGGAAAATTGGAAAAGTAAATAATGACTATTAAATTCAAATAACAGTTAATCAACGTTGAAACAATGACAGACCTTGAAAACAATCAGCGTCAAGACCACAAAATTCACAGGGTATTTCACACCGACTCGGTGTCAACGACTCTGATTAGCATTTGTTAGCTTGTGCATAAAGATGATGATGCAGTGCATCCAAAAATTAACAAGGCATTGTAAATCTGACACTTGGCCAATTATCAATACGTATTTTACGGCATTCCAGTTCCCGGCCATCCCCAAATCGTGCGCAGCTGCTACTTCGGGGACGTCTCCAGAACCCAAGACGGATGCCAGGGTGATCCCTCATTGCCCTTGGTCAAGCAGCTGAGCTGCGATGTTTGCACCAAGGACGAGTGCAACGGCTCCTCCGCCATCGCTCCCATCGCTGGAGCCATTCTGCTGTTCTTCGGCGTCGCTCGGCTGCTGGCCTAAAATTAAGTCAAGTCTCGAACTTTAGTATCTAGCTTAAAAACTTCAACATTTCTCAATGGCCTATGTATTATCAAAAGTTTATATGTTTTGTATTCAGAAAACAACAAATTTTATTGGAAAATTATAACAGCTTTTATACCAAATTTAATTTGTTTGCTTTACTCTAATTGATTTATTCTAACTTTATTTATAGCTTCATAATCTTATTTTTTTTAAGAATTGATCTTGATTTGAAATCTTCCTAAGAGAAATTTGTTCGTTGCCAATTTATACCCTTTGAAGATGGACAAACAGGGTATAATATAACACAAGAACTCACGCATACTAAAATTGGTGACTCAGCGTTAAACTAACACACGCACACTCTCTCACACACACACACACACACACACATTGTACGCTGAAGCTTCATAAAAATTATTAATATATAAACGCTCAACTGTAACTGTAAACTTATTTATGCGTAAAGCTCGTCCTTAGGCACCGACGATGTCATCATTAAGGGAAAATCTATTGACAATGTGTTCGCAATGAAAAAAAAGTCCTTGCGTGCCAAGGGTCATAATTAAAGCTCCTGCTAGCACTCCCCCAAGCATAACACAAATACACACACACACACACACACACACACACATACAGTGAGAAGTTGGTTGTGCTCTTTGGGAACTTTGTCAGCTCTCTTAGCTGATATTAAAAAAGGGGACTAAGAGCCAACAGAAAGTTTCTAGCGTCTTGCTCCATGTGTGCGCTATAAATTCTAGATAGAATATATATATATATATATATATATATATACGATATGTTGTATTTAGCGCTCATTGAGTCTGGGGGGAAATTCATTAAAATTAGACAATTTCAATAGGTGGCTGGCCAGACCGAGGCTGCCGAAGAAAGGCACCATCGCCAGCGTCAGCGTCAGCGTCAGCCAGAGAAAGAGTGAGAAGCGGAGAGAGAGGCAGTGTGAGAGCTGTGGAAGTGGAATTTGGAAACGCTTTTGGCATTTTTCTCAGTTTTGTTTCGAACGCGGCCGTCGACTGACGGACGACTGAAGCAAGAATTTATAAACAGAACACGCCGGAAAATAACAACAGCAGCAGCAGCAACAACAACAAGAACAACAACAACAACAACAAAAAAGATATAGACAGAGCGAGCGACTGTTGTCAGACATCGGTGCGGATATTTAGGCAAAATATAGCCACAGACGCGTGTTCACAGTGCACATAAATTTCAAATATAATACAAATATATCAGAAATATGTTAAACGCCGAGTAATCTTTAGAAATATATAATTATATACATATATGCACATTTGTTAATGCCGCAACGTGGACGGCAGCAAACACTTTCAAACCGAATTATTTCGTTTCAATTGCCTTTCAAGCGCTGAGTGAACGAACAAGTTATAAATAACAAAACACAAAACACAAAACAAAAAATAATAAAAACTACTGAAAATAACACGAAAAGAAAATCATCAACAGAAATTTCCATAAAACAAGAAATGCCAATGTGGCAATTAAAATAATATATATATATATATATATATATATATGTAGCTTTTGTAGCTCGTATTGCCAATAAATCCATGAAAATTCTATATAGCCATATAGCTGGAAAAGTATTTGGGTTTTTCTTCTGTGTTTTTCTGCAGCGCGAAAACATCAGTTAAATGCAGTATTTACTTTGGTTGGGACCACTCCTCACGCTGCTGGCCACAGGTTCGCTCTTGACCAATTTGTCTTTAGCCATAAAACTCACATAAATATATGTATTTGTATATGTGTATTCAATGCCAACAGCTTACGCCATCAGTTGCTATTCGTGCGAATCGGTTTACGCGGCGGGTTGTGGCGAGAATTTCGAAGTCGAGCATCATTTCAAGTCCGACTGCGCCTTCACAGCCCCGCCCCGTTTTTTGGACAGCGAACTCTCGAACAGGAACGCGACGGCCTGCGTGAAGCGAGTTTTCCGCGGTAAGTGTTTTCCACCCAGCCAGGTGGCATGGAAATCGTGCATGTAATTCCAAAGGAAAGCGACCTAATAAAAATATCCTTCGCCTGTTCAACAGGATATATTAGAGACCTGTTGCTATTAATTACGTAGCTGCCAACTATTTTGTATTAAAGCCAATAGATTAGTGGCAAATAAATCAATCTGTCAATTAACTTGAAGCGTGCATCCAAAGATACAAATGTAGCTCGTTAAACAAAATGTATCTCTTACATTCAAATCTTTTCAAACGAATTTTTGAGGCGCAGAGATTTTTAAACTAAGCAAATGTGTCTATAGCATATGTGTAAAAATAAAGCATATCCATGAGATACATTTGTATCTGTTGAACATAAATTGTATTGTAAACTGTAAAGTTGTACGTCTTTAATCTTTGAAACATTATTTTAGTACATTTTATAACGGTTTTTAACTGAATAAATATTAATTTAAATATTTATGAAGTAAGTAAAATAAAATAATTGCTTGTAATACTTTACAGAACTGTTATTTTTATGTCTATTTATAAATTAGAGGACGAAGGCTGTAGCGGGTTTTATTTAAAGTCTTTGAAACTATTTTTATAATACAGGAACAGATATATGTATTTTATAAGATATATATTTACAAAGATATTATTATATAAATATATATATCTTAATTAAGGAAAATACAATTTTATTTTATTACATCATCTATAGATCCACGCTTTACAGTAAATCTTATCTCTATAAAGTAAACAGGGCTAACTAACAGAATTTAAAGGCTGGTCTCTGGTTAGAACCGTGATACTTTTAGCTAGTTTTATTGCCTTTATATATTTTTTAAAAATAATAATTAGATTCAAAATTCAATTGCTAAATAAAAATTCAAATTTTAAATTTTAGTTATTATGTTAGGTATTAGTTGATTTTGTATGTAAAAAACTGAATGCTTCAAATATTACAAATGAATGAATTTTTCTATATAGAGTATTTAATAGTTAATAGTTAGTATGAACCACTCTAACCAGAATTAAGACAAACTATCATCTAAATAAATAATTTAATTGTTAGGGTAGATGGAAACTAACGAAAAATGACGACCAATATAAATGTTGTTCGAATTTAGAGCGCACCTAAAAGTATGCTTTAACATTGTTGCAACTAATTGTTGTTTGCTTTGTGAACCGCACACAGAAAATGGCGTCAACAAATTCGTGCGTGGCTGCTACTTTGGGGAGGTGAACGAGACGGAGATTGGCTGCAAGCTGGACCCCACTTTGATTGGCGTGCAGAATGTCAGCTGCCACGTGTGCAACAATGAAAACTTCTGCAATGGAGCGGATCACCTGGAGTTCAATCTGTGGAAGCTGCCGGCGCTGGCGGCGTTCCTCTTGGCGGCTCGTTGGCTGAGCAGCGTTCAACACGGCGTATGAGCAATCTTTCAGGCATTAGGCATAAGTTGTTGTTGTTCTTACAATTGTTGTTGTTGCAAATGGCCATGGCCAAGAAAGCGCCAAAAGGCCAGCTAATAAAATCTAAATTAATGTAGAATAAAGCAAGAATTGTTTATTTGTGTGCGCAATGAACTTTCGGACCGGCGGCGTTTGAGGCATGAAGCAAGGGCGCGTCGCCCACACACACACACACACACACACACACACTCACACACTCACACACACACACACTTGCGATCATACAATAGCGCCGTGTACATTGCTCCATTTCATGTTTCATGTCAACGGACATTTATTTTCGGCTATCAAAATGCCGTTCATACCATTTCCATTTTCATTTCCATGCCGTATATATTTGGTGGCCAGGCAAATGAAAACCAAATGTGTTATATGGAATTAAAAACAAAATAAAATAAAACAAAAAAAAAAAAAAAAACGGCAGCAAAATAGAAAAGAAAATCGCGCAAATAGAATGAATACAAAACTCATCATTCAGAATGCGATTGGCTTTGGCTCAGTCTCGTCTGTGCAGCTCGTCCGGCTGGTTCGGCCATGTGACGGGCCAATCTGTGCACTCATTCAAATCGTATACCGAACTATCCATCATCTGTATTCTTACCTGTGCGTTACACACACACACACACACACACACACGCACGCACGCACACACAGCTTTTGGCTATGATGCGTCGTTGGGTGTTGATGTTGGGGCTGCTGCTCGTTTCGCTGGCCGCCACAGGTGAGCGCATCGAACGTGTCATACGTTGTTGACACACATATTGAACAAACAGCTAACACACACACACATACACACATACAAACACATTAAACGTCATGTAGCTGTCGCTGTTAGCTGCTATGAATGCGATTCCGTCAACGCCTCGAATTGCGGCGAAGCCTTTCAACCTGATGATATCGCCAAAACGGACTGCGATTTCATGGAGCTGCCGGATTACCTGCGCCCCCTCTATAGACAGAGGCCCGAGACGGCGTGCCTAACGAAGTACTACAGAGGCGGTAAGTAGGTCAAGTTCATGTGCAAGCGATATATATGTATATCTTATTCTCTGAAACATTAACTTAACCAAATTAATACTAGCGCCATATATGTATATAGGATATATACAATTAATACTTAAGCATCCACAAAGCTATTTAACTAGCCAATTTGGTAAGACAACATTTTGGCTACAGTTCAAAAAAAAAAAAAAAGAAAAGATAAACCTGCGCATCTTTCGAATGTTTTCAAATGAAATGTATAAACCGTATTTTTATTGTGTTTACAATGTAATATCTTCTACTTACCCCTTGCAGCACCTGATGAAGCACTTTTTGTGCGTCGCTCCTGCACTTTTGCCGGATTGTCCGAGTGTGATGAGGTGCCGGATCCGATGATGCCCCAACTCAGCTTATTCGGATGTGTTTTGTGTCAAAAAGATTTCTGTAATCTGGGCACGCGCGTTGCACACGCCCACAATTTGGTTGTGGCCATAATGCTTATCGTAATCACACAGCTCTAACAATGAGAAAAACATTAAGTTTTTGCAACATTTTTTTTTTTATTTGATTTAGTTTCCATTTGTTTTTATACATCCACTAAAATGATTTAACATACACTTTATATCATTTTGCTTTAAACGTCATATATAATTAATTGGGCATATCTGTCTATTGTATTTGTTTATTACTGTATGTGTGTGTATTTGTAATCAATAAAATAATAATAATAATAATACAAATAAAGTAAACAACACGTTCTTTAATTTAAATAGCAAACATCGCATAGTTAAAGTATAGAAATATATCTATGTATATATATATATATGTATTATTTGTTATTATATATTTCAATTTGCATAATATAACTTCAGTTGGGGCTTATCATCGTTTATATATATAACACTTTTATATAATGGTTGCTTATTGTACAAATTAATTCATCGAAACCTAACAACAACTACACATAGAGAACAATTCATATAATTATATATATATATAGAAAAAACAGTGTAAACAATTGTATGTACAAAATATAATGAATTAGTTGACTGTTTTGTTGCCCTTTACCAAATACTGTTCATATATATATATATGAGCGCTATATATGAGCAACTTCTCCTAGACAGCCTTTGCCTCGGGCCCAAAGATCGTCGGCGAATATTTTGTAAGAATAGTCAACCAATTAAATCAAAAACTCTTATCAACAGCGCAGAAACAAGTAACAAATATATTTATACAATTTTTTTTTTTTTTTTGTTTAGTTTAAATTCAAATATTTTGTGTTTGAGTTGATTAAACTTATCAACTAGGCTATTATCGGTATGAGCTATATACCATATATAATGCTGCTTACATACACAATTCTTTCAACAACACAGAGAGTTTAATTAATACAACTAAAAGTATAAAATACATATATATATATTGTTTTAGTTTATTTATTTTGCTTGTAAGCCACAAAAATTAATTTACCAATTTGCTGTTATGCCTTCCCACATGTGTGTTTATGGGTGTGTGTGGTGTTTGTTTTCGTTTTTTTTTTTTTTTTTTGTATTATTTTGGAGTACCAGCTCCGAAATGTGTTGAGTCATTTGTTTATAAAGTTCTCATCTATGCGATCTGAAATTGAGTAGTGCATAGAATTTCGAGTCGGCATCAACAACAAATCGCAAATTTAATTTTTTTTTTTTTTGGCATAATTTACATATATTATTGTTTATTGTAGTATTTTCTATATAGGTTTTGTATTCGTTGTGATTGTAACAATTCGCTGGAGTAGTGCAAGGAGCAGTTGCTTATGTTGGGCGTGCGCAAAATATTGTTGTGCACAACATGTTTCAACAAATTTTCTTTTTTCTCTGACTAGAAAAATGGAAAGAAAAAAAAGTTGTATAAAAAAATTAAATATTTCAAAATTCTTGTCTGCAAAGTTATCATACAAAAAGAAAACAAAAACAAAAAAAAAAACAGAATCAAAATATAACTTGAGCAATACACAAATGGAATGAATCTTAAATAAACATTGAATTTGTTGTAAGCTTTGGATACGGATCATAAATGAGATCAATATGCGACATGTGTGCACACCCCCACCCCCTAATCCCCTCACCTAATCTCCTTTCAACCTGCACGCCCAACTAGCTTTAATGTGGCTTCTAATTGTATATATAGCATGTATATGTATAAATATATATCCCTATATATGTAACAATTACACTGCACTACAAGTTGTGTATTGTGTTTTTGCTGCAAATTCCAGTTTATGTGGATATATATATATAATATAGGTAGTTGTGTATATAGAAACTAGCAATAATAAGAAAATAAAAAATGTTCCAATGCAATTTACAACGTATATAATTTATACACATATGTAATAATAATATTAATAACATTTATAACGAATTCAGTCAAGTCAGTAAATTTGGTTTACAGAAAGCAGAAAATAATAATTAAAATAAAAGTACACATAAACATACAAATTATAATAATCATAATCATAATAATAATAATAATCAAAATGTTCAGACAAAATTTAACAAGATATTACATTTGTTGTATTTGTTTTTTGTTGTTGGTGTTTAGTTGATATTTCGCTTGCTTTTCATTTAAGGAATATATATATATATATATTCATATATATTGTTTGATGTCTGCTTTTTAAAGTCGTTATATAGAAATAGTTTTACGTTTTACGATTTACGATTTACGATTTACATTTAGATATACACATATATTATAATATTGTTTGTTTATGAATAACAACTATTGTATGTATATAATTTCAAAGCTTTTGCGTTTTGAAACATTAACTCACAGAGTATTTCCATTATATAATATATAATTTGTTTTTTGTTTCCCCGCATGGGTTTTCAACATTTAACATTACAACGACAATGAAGACAACGAGTGCTGCCTTTTTCTTTTTAGATACATATTTATAAATAAACGTTTATAAATGTTTACACAAATCTTTCTTCTATCTTTATCATCATCAACATCATTTTCCTTCCCATCTTCGGCTTCTGCCAAGTGTTTCCGCTAAAGCCGGAAACGCAAGCGTTCGCAATTATGTTCTCTGTAAGTGTGTGGGTGTGTGTGTCTACATTATATAGGTGTGGATGATTGGGTCTGAGAGGAGCATAGGTGCGGGTTTTCTTTGCTGAGCACTTGAACATCGGCGGGCAATTTGGTTTCGTTTTGAGTGTTGGGTCAGTGTGTGGCCCACAATGTCCTTAGATGCCCATAAAGCCGTAGACCTCCAGAACGCGTATCTCAAAGTCGCCCGACGGACAAAGCGGCGGATTGTTGAAGGTCTTGCAGCCATCCGTCTTTCCAAATCGTATATTCTCATCCATCCAAATAGCTTGGCCCTCTCTGCAAAGCACAAGGAAGAAGTTCATTAGAGTTTCCTTAATCAGAAATATATTTGATAGAACCTATATATATTTATTTTTATATATAATATATGGGTAAGCAGCAGATTAACGGAGTGATATAAATTAACTAAATATTTTAATAAATATATTTATAAGAATTAAAGTTGAAACTCTTTTAAAGTTACGATTATTAAAGGCAACCCAGACAATTGTGAATTTAACATTTCATTAACAGTAGACTAACATAGCTTATCGTAAAATAAATTTGGACTCACCCGCCGCCAATTGTTATCATTTTGGAATCAGCTGCCATGAAGAGCTCCGAACTGTGACCCAGATCACGATCACCCTCGATGCCCACCCAGGGATATTTGGCGCGTTCGGGATACAGAGAGAAGAGGAAGGTTTCGCCGGTGCCAAAGTAGGCCTGTCTCTGGCCCTTGTCATCCTTGACGTTACGCTCAAACCAGCGCGTAGAGCAGTAGGCGCCGAATACCTGCGAACCACAAAACATAATTAGAAGGGAATTGATAATATGATATGATATGATATGATAGTTATCTACACTTACCTCATTATTGCACGTTTTGATCATTAGGAGCGTCGGTTCATGCTGCTCAACGCGTACATAGAAGGTGGTCAGGGAGCAGCCGTGCTCCTCGGTGGTGTACAGCAGTTGAGGTTGGTACATGGTGATTCGCACGGGCAGCCAGGACCACAGCGTGAACAGCTGCGGGAAGGATTGGGCGATGAGGAGGTATACAATTAATATAGAACTCATTGGCAATAGAGAGAGTTATTATTATTAGGCAAAAAAGTAACTACGAATAACTATTAAAAAGAGGTAGCATTAGCCAATGTTGAAAACAGTTAAACGATTTATTAAATATATATATATGTAAATACTCTATATGTATATAAATAAACACACACAAAGAACAAAATTAGGCAGGGCGAGGGCTAGATACAGAGCGGTAAATGGGGAGGAGAGCAAGAGAGAGTAAGAGAGCGAGAGGTAGACATAAACTATAACAATAACTTAAAAGCCAAAACAAATTAAAAGCCAAGTTAATACATGAATTACAAACAAACAAAAACAAATGAAACTATATTTATATATTTTTTTTTTTTTCTTTTCAAATTGAAATATCGAAAAAACTACGTAAAATACAAATATGAAAGAAAGAAAATAGAATTCGCTTTATATTTTTTTTTTTGCTTCAAGTTTTGTTTTTTTTTTTTTATGTCAGCAGAAGCGGCGGCGCATGAATTGCAGCGGCGCAGCGCATGCTAAACTGTTTGCTGTGAGTGTCAAACTGTCGGCCTCCCAAACTGTAAAATGCAATGGCGCGATTCATGGATGTTGATTGCGATTTGTGTAGGCTCTATAAACGACGGCTGGCTTAACCAAGACAAGGGACGCACACACATACACACAGACACACAATTAGAGAGAGATAGAAAGTAAGAGACAGATAGAGAGAGAGAGAGAGTGTGAGAGAAATGTTGGGATAAAGATATAGCGCTAATGGGGAACTTTTGTTTTTTTTTTAGTTTTCTATTAAAACGGCACAATATGTAACTGTTTTATATATATAAATGTATATATATTTGGGAATATATGGGAAATTTCATTGGATGGATCATTCACATATTATTTTTGTTTTTGTTGTTGTTTGTGGTAAAAATTGTTGGCTCGTAATAGATATGTGCTTACAAATTGTCTATCCGTCCAGGTTTTAATGAAATTCGTTGTGCCCGGTAAACCAAAATGCTATGAAAAAAGATGATATATAGCAATGTCAAGATTAGATGCGATTCGATTTGAATGATCGATTGAAATTTCGACGAGGGATACAGTTTTCGAGTAGGGGTTAAGGAAAGTTGGGGGCCCTTCTGCTGCTTAAAACTTTAAACGGCTTAGTTTAAGAAAAAACAACAAAAAAAAATGTATAAACTTTAAAATCAACTAACCATAAAAACAAGGTTTATATATAAAATGCTGTAATAAAATGCCAACAAAATAAGGAGTTCGATTATGGCACACTTCGGAGCATGCAGTGCGGATTGATTGGGTTGAAGCACCTCGATAAGAGCTGTGTTTGTAACTGAGAGAGAGAGAGAGAGGAGAGAGTGACAGACAAAGAGAGAGAGAGACAGGGGGAGAGATACTTGTGGGTGCAATATTATAAGCGTTGCATTCCGTTTTCTTGGTTGTGTATGTATATACTTGCTTTACACAATATTACTATAAAAAGAAAATAAATATATGTGGGGGATAAACTAGCAAAAATAATTATGAGCAAATGGCGTTTTGACTGCTCTCTGGGACTTACATCTTCGTTCTTACAGACTTGACTTTTGAGATTGTGTATGGGATAAACACCCATGGCGATGGCTCTATGACCAGGCGACTTTTCGCCCTATATACATAATGGTATACATATATAAATACATTCAACATATATATATATAAATATATGTTTAATTGATATGCATATGATATATAATGTCAGTTTCGATAGATGTGAAATTTCATGTTGATAAAGCACACGCAATTTATTTTTTTTTATTTTTGTTATTTTCATAAATATTTTCATTTTAAACAAAATTTTGATTTGATTTTTTGATTTTTTTTTTTATATTGTTTTAGTTTTTGTTTGTTTTTTTTTTTTTTTCATTTATGTTTCATTCAAAGTTTGCCAAGGCAGCGCAAAGTACAAGAAAAATAGAAATAACATTTTTATATATGATATATTTATAAAGTTAATATTGATATATAGAACAATTTGGGTTGAAATTGTGGCTGTTGTTTGTTTTTCAATGTGTTTTTTAGTTTTATGGCCTTGGAGTGCAAATCAAGTGAGATTAAATTAAAAGGTATTAAGAAAAGAACAAAACAGAATTTTAAATGCAAATTTTGTGTTATTAACGGAAAAGAAACGGATAATAAGCTTTATATGTATTGTTGTTGTTGTTGTTGTTGTTTGTGTTGTTGTTAGGCTTCAGAAAAGTTTAAGTTAAGCACAGTTTCTAAAATTAATTCACTTTCTTATTTGGTATTTCTGTTGCAAAAAACATTCAACAAACTGCAGCAAGAAAACTCAGAAAACACAACAAATAACGTTTGGCGATAAAACCGCTATAACATAATCCGGAAATCCGCTGGAATGAAATCAGTTTATAGCTAGCGAATATTCCAGATTATTTTACAGTGTTTTCACATGAAAGTTAAAACGAAATTTAATAACGTTAAAAAAACATAATTTTTGGCAGGTCCTGCGCATGTTTTCTTATTTCTTTTAGCCTTAAATAGCTTGAAAAACTGCATCATGCGAAGGGCGCGACTCTTAACTCAGAACTCAAAATTTATTTTAGTTGGTTTTTTTTTTTAAAGGTAATTAATTATGAAAAACAAAACAAGCAGAGTTTGAACATCAGTCAGCATTATCATCATATACTATATAAAAATACATGATAAATATATATATATATATAGAAAAATATATATATATATATAAATAGGTAATTTATAGCCCCATACCAAATTGCGACAGCTCTCGGAGTGCAGCTTCTAGTTTTGTTTTTCAATTCGATATATATTTTGTTTCAAGTGAGAGTTGAGTTGAGTTGTTGTTGTTGTTGTAGTAGTTGTTGTTGTGAGAGTTTTGAAAGAACACAAAAACAATAAATCAATAGAGTTTTACAGCTTGTACCATAATTAGTAAGCTTATACAATAGATAGATAGAGAGAAGGAGAGTGTGCGGTGCTGTGTGGATAAAGAATAACTATTTTATTTTGTAACTAAACCTAAACCTAAACCTAATTTCAACTGAAGACGGAAAAATATAAATTTTTTGATAAAGTGCGGTTCCAAAGACCCATGAGGACTGTTTCATAAAGTTATATATGTATATAGAAAGAAAGAGATATATAAATATATATATGGGATAGTATTTAAATGTTTGCCCTAACTGTTTGTGTAGTTCTGAGTAGTTTCTAGGTTTGGGTGTGGACAGGTGGGTCGAGTGTGCTTTGGATAGTCTGGGCTGGTCTCTCGTTTACCTACCTCACGTATGGTCAATGTATGTGACATCATTTGGATGTTGACCTGCGACTGACTAGTGGGCAGATTATCACTTGAACGCGATTTGATTAATTGCTTCGAGCCGCTATTTAGCACGGATCGGCTTTTTAGTAGCATTTCAGTCTTGATAAATATTCTAGAAATATACTGGGTACTGTAATGAAGAAAAGAGAATAATGCAATTAATACAAATTCAAATGATAATAGTTATAAATGATATGTTTGTGGTAATAAAGAATATCAAGTATTTAAATGCATTAAACAATGAGATAATAGGATATATCATAAATAGTTTAAGACTAGAGCTGTGTTAATTACTTTGCCTACTTTTTTATGCAATATATATCTTAACTGTTCAATTGGTTGAATTTCAATATTTAAAACCGTTCTCACCTGAGTCCCCTAATACTAAAAGCGGCATGGAGCAGCTTCGCCGGCGATACTGGTATCTTTTTGCAGAATTTGATGAGCGCATTGCCAATGTCGTTTTTAATATTATCCGGACTCCATTCGTTGTTCGACTGGCATTCCTTGTGAAATAGATTGAGTATGACCAATGCGACGCGGTATAGCACCTTGATGCCCTCGTGAAAAAAGCAATCCATAATTCGCACCAAATGCTGAAAGGGTAGACCAGCTAAAATCCACCAGCACCAATCCATAAACACGCGCTCCAGCTTCTGGCCCGGACAGATGCGTTGGAAATACGCAATGGCACTTTTCTGCAATAAACAAATTTGTATTTATATTGAAATAATTAATTAACATTGTACGATGAATATTTAATTCAATTTGCAACCTACTGTGTGCTTTTTGGCTATCTGCATGACTGTTTTCCAGGTGACCTCATGCTGCAGTTTGGTTTGATTGATGAATGTCTTCTCCTTGCTGCCCACTAGTCCGGCCAGGCACAAATACGTTTCCTCCTCTGAAAAATAAAAGAAAACCTTATTAGTTCACACTATTTTTTTTTAATTCTTGTTTGTTTTATTGGCAGTTTCGTTAACACACGTAATATTTATGACATTTACTGGCAGCGTGCAACGCGCTATCAAATTGCAATTGCTTGGATAATTATCTGGAACTTAATAACAGGCCTAACCTCTGAGCCAACCACCCACAGCCCAGCGCTCACCTCAACCCCAACACATCCCCCTCCCCCTCCCCCTCTTCCATATGTGGCTTGTCTCTAATTTAATTGCACAATTTCAAAATACAATTTGCACTGCAGCTTCCAGAGGTCGTTCCACAATCCGCGCATTGCGCTTCGTCGCTGGCGGTTGATGAGCTTTGTGTGGCTTGCGGCGGTGCGGTCAGCGGTACTGCAGTACCTCGAGGGCGTTACCGCAATGACGCAGCACAAATCTCATTGAATAGAGTGAATGTCAGACACACACACACAGAGTTCAAGGTATGTGCTTGTCCTTGCAAATACTCTATATGATACCTATTTATGTTCATAATCTCAACTTTCTTTCTAAGTAATACTTTAACCACTAAAAGCTCGTATAAGTCGTGTATGAGGCTCACATACGCTGACGTTTCATAAGCTTAAAGCTGTGAGTATTCTTTTAAGACAAAACCTCACTAATACAGGCAATATTAAAATTGCAGTTGTGTTGAGTATTCGATAATTAGAATTAAATAATAATATAGAAAACATATATTAAATTTAATGCATATTTATAAGAAATTAAATTTTACAATTGTAAGCTTCCACTCAGTATATATACTCTGTATACTCTCACTTGTTTTATATACTACAGGGTATACAAAAACTGGGTTTAATTTGCCATTTGTCTGCACTTTGACCGCTTGAATTTTCCAGAGCTAAGGTGTGGGTAACATTCTGATGAGCTTTATCTTTCAATTGAAGTTTTTAAGGCAGGTTTTGTGAAATAGCGAACTGCCACACAATTTGTTTATTAAATTAGTCATTATTTTGCGTATTTTTTTTATCAAGTATTTGATTTATAAATTAGCCCAAATTATGCAAAAAGGCGCCGCGATGAGGACAAACATTGGGTCTAAAAATAATACTACAGACATGTGAGTTGTTCAGCTATGTCACATTTTTTATTTATTTATTTTATTTTTATTTTTTTTTTTTTTTGCGTGCTGCATTCGAAGTTTCGTGTGTGGCTCATTAGCAGATTTAAATGTTGACAAAACTGATTACAATAAGTAACAACAAAGCAATTAATAAACATTCTGTGAGGCATTTAAAATTGCAATTGCCGGTGGGCGGAGACCCTCAATTATCAATTATCAACTACTTTAGCAGTTTAATTTGTCACGATATGTGGATCACATAAACCAGAGTATAAATAACCTATTCAACAATCTTTATAGCTCTCTTTTGATATTCTGCCTAATCTGGAGGGAATCGGAATAACAAATCTTCACTGTTATTATTATCTGAATAGAATAGGATAAATAAATCCTTCTACGATATTATTAAATGTTTGATATTAATATTATTTAATATTAATATTATTAATTAATATTTACTATTCTTTAAGATCAAGATCTCCAAGATAACAACTTTGTAAATCTCACCTTGACAACAAATAAGACTTCTATACATACAGACTTTTATATTATAATATAATTCCCGAGTACGGAAATAAAGCTTTTATAGACAAGCACTTCTAAGCCTTGTAAACACAATAAAGCGTATGTTATATTCGAATTCTCCCAGATAGCAGTTATTTCTATATTTATTTATTTCTTGTTTATATTTGCCCTTGTTGATTAGCCCAATTAGCAATCGGTTACTGAACGAGGACTTAAAAAGCCATTTATGTATCGTTTTTGTATTTACAGTGAGTTTAAAAAGTAAATGCCAGTTGCATTGAAAGGCAGACAAAGAAAACGCTTTTCCAAGATGTGTACAGCAGCCACTTTGGAGTTGTTATCAATGCAAACGGGCTTATCAGTTTTTCAGCTCGTTTCGCTGCGGTTCGGTTCGGTTCGGTCGAAAGCGGTTTGACTTAGTTTACGATTGCCCTTAATAATTTGTTCATTGTTTCAAATGTTATCAATTGTTTTGACAGACAACTGCAACGGTTCAAAGATACGCATCAGAGTCGTAGGATGCGGCTTATCTCTCAAATGTATCTGTATCTTTAGCTTTATCTTTGTATCTGTATCTATAAGTTGTGTCTTATCACTCGCGGAAACCTAAAAAATATATTCACGATAAGCGTTGAGTTTTCTCTCTTCTATTTGCGCAGTTTATTTTTATCATCAAATATTTGAATTGAGTTCTATTTAAAGCACAGCCATTGCTTAAGTAAAAGTCTGAGAAATTTGCTTAATTCAAGCGTAAGTTTCTTAATCGCCTTAAATAGCTAACAGCCACTTGCATTAAGCTTTTAATTGGACAATCTTATGACACCAATTGAACCGATAAGCAAAGCTCATATATAAAAAAAATATATATATATATATATATAATAAAACTGGTTCATCAAATTGCTGCGTCGTTTCACGTTTCCATTTGACGTCAGAATTCACGTGTTCGACTACTCACTTTGTTAATCATTTATACACAGCATTGATAAATTGCAGCAATAACATTTATGGCCCAAATTGAAAAAGTTTTGGACAAATAACAGCAGCCCCCAAACAAAAAACAACATAAACAAAAATAGAAGCGCTGCATGTAAACAACATTTAAATGAAAGCCATACAAATAATTTAACATAGTTTTTCTTTTTTTTAATTTTTACCATCGCAGCTGCTAATTGAGTTGCGCGATGTGGAAATTACAATGCCCTTTAAAAAATCAGGGTATAAAAAACAATGCGTAGTAGCAGGCATTGAAAAAAGTTGAAAGTCTTAACATTACAATTTAAACAATTTTCTCTTCTAGAGAGCAATTTTTCATATATAAAAGAGATTTTAGTTCATTTCGTTTTGATAAGCTTTGAAATTCATTTACTTATATTAACATAAATATAACGAAAAGTTCTGCCAGGCGTGATTAAAGGTTAGAAATATAACTGCTTAATGCCTAGTGTAGAGGTTTAGCTATCTTGAATTCGAGTCACGTTTCGCCAATGCTTCAATATAAAAACATCTAAAGAAACAATGTCTGAGCGCTCTAATCATAGTCGCAGAAACTGCTGCCTTAGGCAGAGCTTTGAGACACACACAAACACACACACACACAAAGTGACATGCATTAGTATTAGAAAGCTTTCGCTTTTATGCAAAGTTCTTACCCTCAAGCCAAAGGCTATATAAGTTCTTAGTGCGTCAAGTCGAATGATTCTGTTTCTCTGTGTGCTTTATATCACAGAGCACGTAATACTCAGGTATTTATAGATCAGGGTGTTAGGTATGGGAGGGTGCCCTAAGTTTCCTTCACATACATATATAAATACATAAAAGCCGTGCAAAAACAAATATGCATTGCTCGACAATGTTTGGGTAGGGCACAAGCTGAACAACAGAATAACAAACAGTCATAAAACAAAGACAAACATCGAGAAGATATATATATATATATATACATATATATATACATATATGAAAAGTGCGCATTTGTTTGGCTTCGTTAGGTTCGGGATTCGGATGGGGTTTACGGAATGGAGTATGATAATTGGGGGTACTTCGATGCGAATGCGAATGAGAATGAGAATGAGAATGTGTTCGCCCAATTGTGTTCTATGTAAATTTTATGCTCACGTTGCCGTCATTAGAAACAATTTCAGACATACGACAAAACTATAAATAAACTACAATTATAATTCGAGATAAAAAGCAATGTAAAGCTAAAAAAAAAAGTATGTCACTTGCCACAAATACAGTAGACACGTGATAAAGAAAACGTTTCAGCTTATGGGAAAATTCTTGTAGACAGCATTGAAAATTTATATCATAAAAATTGTATATACATTAAATGTATATAAATAAAGCTTAAACATTTGTTGGATAATATGTAACGAATTTTGTTTTTTGGCCTTGAACTGTTGAAGTGATTAAATTGCAAATAAATTGCATAAATGTAGTAATTATTTTTTTTTATTTATGTATATATTAATTGTCAACTGTTACACTTAACGAGCAACTACTGTACTGCAAAATGTGTACTGCTGTGCTGTTGATCTGTTACTTTTATTCAAGTGGCAAAAAGCAAATGTAAAATAACAAAAAATTTGCATAAAATTCAACAAAGACGACAACGACGACCCGTCAATGACGTCAACGAGAGATGTCGGCAAGTAATACAAAGTGTCAATAAAGACATGATATATACCCAAATATATATTTATATATGTATATATATATATCTGCTCAAATATTCGTATACAAATGTGTATAAACATGATTGTAGAAGTGCAGACAATTGTATATAAACATCTCGTACATTTTTTGATATTGTTTATAAACGATTCTTGAACTTGAAATGCTGATTGAAAATGCATCTCAAATTTGATTGCCATTTGTTGTTAATGTTATTATTAAAATTATTAAATATTATTTTTTTTTATTGCATTGTTGAATGGCTAATGTTTACATAGGGTGAAGCTCTGCGACCTTCTCATATGTAATTTTCATTTCAATGCAATCATACTTTGTACCCTAGACGTGGGGTTGAAAAAGAAACTATTTATAGCGATTACCTTGATTTTTTGCCCGGATTCGCAATCTCCAGACGCTACACAATTTTTTATTTTTTGTTTTGTAAACAAACCTCCAAAAGTGGGAAATTGTGGCAGGCGGACAGAACAAAAAAAAAAAAAACAAAAAATTGTTTAAGTCGACTTCTTTACGTTCCGCTCTCGTGATCGAAGCTTATCAGGCGCAGCTTTATCAGTTTTATAGGCGGGGATTATCATTAACCTACCGATTTACGCCGCACATTAATCATAAGCGAGTCCCACATTTCCCCCCTATAGGTATATATATTCCCATTATAATCCACATTCTAAATTGAACGGGAGACTTGAACCCAGATGTAAACCGATTAATTGTCTTGTTGTTTTACACTTTTGCTCTGTTTATATATTATAGAAAATGGGGGTGTTCAGAGTTCAGCAACTGAGATTAATTTGATAACAAGTCTATAAACACAATGTGTCCTGCTTGATTGTGCAACTAATGAACATTTTGGGGTTACAGAATGGAGGCCATTGAGCTGTCATTTCTAATCTCTTTCGGGTGATTGCTGCATGAGAGAATTACGGAAATCTAAATCGAAACACCTTTCAAGATGACAATCAAAAGTCATGTGAGACCTTTTCCGGTTAAGTTTCCCATGAAATCTTATAATTAGTTGAGCTTCCACATACATATACATATATCTGTATGATCTATATGATATATTACGAAAATAATGAAAAACCACATTTGAAAGAGCTTCAACCATATGTTTGCCCTATTCAAAGACAATTTTAATTATATAATTTTTATCATTCAACATTTTCAATTCCTACCTTATTCGAATTTTCATATTAATGATCACTAAAAATTGTTTTCAGTTACAAAAGTTATCCTTGCATGATTTTCCATAAAAAGTGATAAAATGGATATGTAATAAATTTCATCAATGAAAGAAACGAAACAAAAAGAGAAAAACGTTTTGCCTATGCAATAAATAAATTCGCGTTGAAATGTGGTACTCATAAAAGTTAATTAATTTATGAGATGCTGTTGCAAATATTAAACTTTTCTTAAAAAAAAAGGCAAGACACGAGACGATTGACTCGTCTGGTATAAGGCGGATCTACCAATCTCTGCCCACATGCCACCAGATTAATCCAATTTCAAATAGCTTCAAAATGTAAATTGAAATGCCTGAAATGCCTGAAATGTATATATATATATATATATATATTAATTGGCATCGAGTCGTACCAGAAGCTATAGCAAATAAGTTAATGAAGCCGATCTCAGACATATTTCTGATAACAAGTGTTGAACTAGTTTTAACCCAAAGAACAATATGTAAATTATTTAACTGGAATGAAAGCAGAACAGTTATCTGTAATAAGCTATGCATATCTTTATATACATACATATATAAATATGTGTATATGTGTATACCACCATATCATATCAATATTCTTGCTGTTAGATAAAAATCGTAAATAAAAAATCGTAAGAGGTTTTAATTGTTACACGATCGTAACAACAAAATTATTGTAAATTTTCGATTTGTATCAATTGATGAATAGTGAGAAAACAAATAGATTGCTTAATTCTTTAGATATCTATATAATGTGCTGCAGAGAATTTTGCATAGAATTATCTTCGAGGATCAGGTTTCGCATGTAAGCTGAAGAAGATGGATTGAATATCAAAAGTATCAAAAGTGAAGACCTTTAAATTTCAAATCCAAATATCTCTGTTACAGAAATGTTTTCAATATTTACTGAAATTTTGAATTACTCAATGCAACGAACCAGGAAGAAGAGTGAGAAGAAGAGCTCAAGGCTTATTAATGAACACAATAGACCCTAAAGGTCACACATGCTTAACTTTAAGCAACAATAAAGAAGTAAATATATAAATAAGATATGTACATAGATTTCACATGTTTGTAGGGCCAAATTGAGTGTCTTATTCATTTGAGTGTATTTGAAATGGTTAAAATTGTTGGCTCAGTGCTTGTTGGCCAAAACAATTAGCTAGAAAAAATCACGATACGTCAATTTGCGATGAGCTGCGAGTTACTTCGATTTACATTTTGTGCCAATTACTCGTGTACATTTTGTTTGTTAGGCCGAAAACCTTAAAAAACCTTAAATAATGACAAAAACAAATATTGTACAAAATAAACGATGTGCTGCGTATACCGTGTAATGGATAAAAAGCAAGTAGGAACAAGAACGACTTTGCGATTCTCTAATTCAGCCTAATAAATTTATATTTGTTTCTATTTTGAATACTTTAACAAATTTTCCATAATAAATAATTGAATAATTAAATCTCCAGCTATACTACGAAAACCAATAAACTCTTTTAACGTAGGGAAACAGGGTATTTAAATAAATTACAAACGAATGTTGCTGCCCTTAGGTTCAATAAATTCAAAAGAGACATTCTTGAAACACTTACCCGACAAGAAATGCAAAAGTAACGATGTCATTGGATACAATACTGGACTGTAGGTAATATCGGGACAGTCATAGCCCAAAACATTGACGATGCGATCGGCAACAGCGCGTCCCGTGCTGGTCAAATGATACGGCAAACAATGTGTGGCATCCACAAATGCGGGTAGCATGATGGGCTTCTCCGACAGCTCCGTGGTGCCAAATACCTGGCAGATAATAAATATATATATATATATATATATAACCATATACTTAAGCAGGTGTTTCTGCGGACTCACCTGATGGACCATCTCCCAGTAGAAGCCGTCCAGCATATTTGGCTTGGTCAAATGCTGGGCGCATAGTGCTGGCCACAATTGTGAGCGTATTGGCGAATTAATTGGCCAAGAGTTCTCTCTGAGTATATTCTTAACATCGCGCTTTTTGGACAGCTGCAGCAGCTGTTGGATCTCGGTAAAAGAGCGAAGCGCCGGCTCTTTGCCTGGAAGATTAAACAATATGCGAAAGCAAACAAAATAATCATTTAGTCAAGTCAAGTGAATTGTACTTAGGATAGGTCACGAACTTTATTTTGTCTAATAACGAACAATAAATTAAGCTTAAAACAGTTTTCACTTAAGTTATACACTAATCGCTACCTTGTAAAGTTGTGTTATACCCATTCTTAATTTTCTGACCTTTACAATTAAAGATTATTTTTAGTTTTGGTTACATAAAAATTGCAACATATATAAATTATATATAAAAGTATATATTTAAGCAATCAAAAAATATTTTTTTAAATGTTCAGAAAAGATCTTAAATTGTTCTTGAATAAATATACATATTCTCTATCAAACAGCTGGATATACCCACGGCGGCATACCCTGCTTTTCTGTTCATTATTTGTGCAGGGCAAATAATTAGAAAAGTACCGCAAAAATGAAACTATAGTAGAACATGCAACAACGCAGTTATTTATACATATTTATATGTGTGTATATACATATATATACATATGTCTTTTTATAAATATTGTAGATTTTATTGAGTAGTAAACCCTTGTTGGTCAGTTCAAGTGGCGTCCGATAAGCTAGACCGTTGCAGCTGCCGTTGCGTTAGCACACTTAAGACCCAATATGACATTATGATTGATAAGAAACAAAGTCTGGCAACGCTAGTCACCAAACAGTTTCCCTGAAGTGGAAGCCAAGCAATTGAACCTGCAGCTGGAGGCCGCACAAACTGAAGCACAACACAAATTATATAGAGAAAAGCCGACTTGAGCTACAGATAAGTACCTAAAAAAAATTACTCATACGTCAGAGTGGCAAATAAAATACTTGAGTTTTGCAATTAATGTATGTGTGTGTGCGTGTATTTATTGCAGTATGTGATAAGCTTTATTGATAGATGCCTGTTCTACATAAATACAAAAGTTAGTTGATTTTAAATGTCCGTTGGGTCCGGGGCATGCAATTAAAAATGAACTCAAATGTTATCTTAAATGCAACATTGAGTGTTATAGGTTGAAAGTTAAGTATTGGTTACATAAATATATATATAATAATAATGATGATTATAAATATATATATTCGTTTATATATATTTGAAGTATATGAGTTGCTCTTGAAGATAACATGCAATTAATACAGAATTGAAACCAAGAATTGAAAAACAAACAATTTTTAAATAAATGATTGAATTGAGTTAAAATTGAGGTTGAGAATATATATATATATATATATATATATATATATATATATATATATATATATATATATACATTATATTTAAAAACCATTGAATTCATATAAATATACCTTACATATAAAACTATTAAAATAGCCTTAGAGAAATATAGAACTATACCAAAAGCGACCTTCAAGATTACTGATAAAATTAAAATAGGTTGTATAACTTATAAAAAGTTTGTATATGTTTATATTAAAACATGGCATAATCGAAAGTATGACAAACTTTTAGATCGATTATTGGGCATATCTTTGGAGTATTTTGTGCTTAACTACGTAATGAAAAACTTATCGCTGGTCAGCTGCTTCTTCAAGTAGTTTCTCAATCCCCGCCGAAGCCCAAGACCTGAACTTGAAGGACAGGTAAGAGGGTGAGGGACAAAGGAGAGAGAGAGAGAGAGGGGGGGGGGGAGGGGGAAGGAGCTACCATATTGATTAGGTATCGAGTCATTTAATTGATTGTGCATTGGGTACATGTCCCATTAGCAGCCCATTCGACAGCTGATCGATTTTTGCATGCTCGTCCATCCGCTTATCAGAAACCGTTCGCTTTATTTGCTATTTGTTGTTATTGACTCCGGGTCCCGGAGCCGGAGTATCAGGTGCCGGGTCTGTGGCGCACTGATAACACTTCGGACTGAGCGCCAGTCACTGGGAAAACTTGTTCATTTTAACGAATCACAACAGATACAACAAATTACAATCAGCTCTTCTTCTTATTGCTTTTGCACCCAGTACCCATATAAAATGAGTTCCGAAGATAGGGTAACATAGATTTATACATATTGTATGTAATATGTAATATTATGTAGTCTTTAAAGATCTATCTATATTTCTGTTTATCATTAATATTACCGACCATAAAAGTTTCTACATTTTTATTGTTATTAATCGATGATTCATTGACTTTCCACGAAATCGATAGGTATCGATTTTATGGGCACAGTTTTAGTTCAGTTCTTCGAATTTTTATATTAGAATATAAGCAGATAACATAAAGTTATTCAAAAAGCCACTTAATATAGTTTAAAGTCAAAGATAAGCGGCTGTTGATAAGCTACGTACAGGGTATATACTAGTCGTTCACTATCGCGCCTTGAAAACAATGTTTTTGTTTTCTTTTATAATACAATATAACCAAATTTGTTGACGATATCTGCTGCAAATATCAAATGACGCGCGAATGATTTAGTTATAGTTATAAGGAGGATCGTTGTTCAGTGTTGTAAATGCAATAATAATAAAAACTGGTATAATTTACTGAGGCTCGTTTGCATTTTTGCATGTATTGATGTGTGTGTATGTGTGTTAAGCGTATGTAATTAATTAATCCACACATTTGCATTTGGAGGAATCGCCATATGAAAAAATTCTAAGCAAAACTTTACTCATACACACAAATAAGATATATATATACAATATATATATATATATATATATACGTATATACATACAGACATATGAAATTCTTATCCAATAAATTTTCAATTACGACATCAATTTCATTCAAGTGGAATTTTAAATAGTTGTTAACAAATGCATTTTGCAATTACAACCATTGCGAATCAGTGAAATTTATACATATCAAGCACTGAATAATCAATTGCTTCAAATTAAAAATAAAGCAAAAATATTCTAAAACGCTCTGTTTAAATGTTGTATAAATCGCCGATTTTAATTATTTCCAATAAACAGTTGAGCAATAAAAGTTATAAAACGTGCATTCAGATTTTTATTAAATTATATGTGCGGATTTTTTTAAACAACAGTATTTCGGAATGGCGAATAATATAATATATATATGATGCGATTTTAAAAAGCTGCTCAATTTATTTATTTTGCTAATACTTTTATACAAGTTTGGAATATATGCAAATGTACATATGTGCGATATGCTTTAATTATTTAAGAATTATGGAAAATGAGCCGAAATTATAGAGCTGATTTTTAATTAGCTATGAATACGTTTTTGATTATTAAAACATACATTTTCTGTGAATTTTATCTGCAATCTAATTATAATGCATCATAAACTACTACATAAAATATAACTTTACTTAAAATGAATACTTGCACGTATAAGAAATATATATGCACTAATTATAATAATAATATAACCAAATATTATATTATACTTTATTATTTTCGAAAAGATTATTACATAAAAACCTTTCTATAATAAATTCTGCTGTAAGTCTCTAAAACTTCACTTTAAACACAATAAACAAGTTTTTCGCCATTAAAATAAGTTTAATGTTAGTTGTTAAAATTATTGCTCAAAACACGACTCATCAGGTTGATGAATGAATACTCAAGTTTTTAGATATTAGCTTCTCTATTTTAGAAAAATCAATAAAAAAAATACAAATTGAAATGTTTTGCTGCCAAGTTAAACGCAAAGCTTTACGCTGCGAATGTTGAAAAACTTGAAAAGTCTCAACAATTTATGATGTTTAGAGTGGAAATTAGTTAAGTTTATTAGCATTTGTTATTTGCTTTTGTTGTTGTTGTTGTTGTCATTGTTTGCTTTTGCTAATGTACCGAGTTTTAGATGGAGTGTTTATTACCTGGACTAAATTGCCAGCACTGGCATTTGGTGGTTATATCATTTGTGCTGGCTGCTATGAAAAGGGGCAGCTCAAAGAACTTTTCGCACTCGGGATCAACGTAAACACTGCTCCGGCGGCTGCTGAACTGTTCCAAGTCTCGAATACCCAAAACTTTGCCAACCATCTTGTTCTTGTTGTTTTTGTTGTTGTTGTTTCAGTTGTTCTTCTTCTAAGTTCTTTTTTATTTTGGTTTACTTTGCTTATTTTGGCACCGAATATTTTATTTTATTTTAATGTATTTATTTATTTATTTTTTTTTTGTTTCTGTCACAGCCACAACAAATACATTTATGTAGATTTTTGTTGGTTATTCTGTTTATTTAAATATATTGTATTTTTCGCCGCTTGTTTTTATTGTTTTGAAATTTATTGCGCTCTGCAATTTGCTTGCTTCGTTTATTCGTCGTGCGAGCGCGGCGCAGCACTTGAATTTAATTAGCAGCACATTCAAATTTATCAATTCACATTTTATTTCATTTTTATTTCGTATTTCTTTTTGTTTTCGTTATTTGTTAATTTCAATAATTTTGCATTAAATGCGGTTCTTATTATTATTGTTACTTTTTATATTTTAATATTCCTCGGCCTGCGCACGGGTTGAAAAATAACATTAAAAAGGGTCTCATGCGATCGTGAATTGAAATCGAATCGAATCGAATTCAAATCTCGAAAAACTTTGAAATTCCGTAGGCCTACGTGCGACGCGTTCGAATGCGTTCAATGTTCTCATCGGCGGGCCGGTTTCTTGCGGTGAATGAAACCGAAAGCTCAATCAAATGGGGTGGCCAGAGACAGAACCAGAGCGCGCAAGAGGGAGAGAGCACAAGAGCAGCCGGCCAGCCATTGGGAGAGCAATCGTAAATACAATGTGTATTTGTGTGAGTGTGTGAGTTTTGTATGTGGGCGAGCGGCAGAGAGACGAATGATCATAACCTGGCGCGTGCAAGCTTCGTTAAAGCTTTTTAACCGCTGTCGGTGTGTGCGTGTTTCATTTTATTTTCTTCTTTGCGATGAGCTCGCTTTTCGGTTTTTCTTGATTATTTCATTTTGTATTTCTTTTTGGTTTTTTGGCGCCGACAACGTTGACAGCGACGTCGACAGCGGGAACAGCTGTTTTCTGTTTTCGTTCTGGCTGCCTGTTGCTCGCCTGCTGACAGCTATAACTCTTAATATGGGTGTGCAAAAGAGACAGAGAAGAGAGCAAGTGTTAGGGAGCGCAAACGACCTAAATCTGAGTGTAAATGCCTTTATAAATAGTCCGGCATATGCAAAGTGTGGGAATTTCGTAAGCTTGCGATTTGGCAATGCAACGAAATGTACCACAAGAATGTTGGTACCAGAAATTCCACAGGCTCAGGTTGAGAAATGGCCCTTATGAAATTTGTTTACAACCAAAAAAAAAAAAATTAAATTTATGAGCCGCTGAGCTTCTGTCTTGTTGCGTGCCAAGTGGAAAACTCATTGAAATATTTGTGAAAAATTTCTGTGCCAACGGACAGGTGCATATTTGTGGCAAAGTCAGAAATTCCAAAAGAAAAAGGTTTTTTATTTAAGTTATTTCGGGAATTCAAAGATATAATAAAAACATATTTCACATGAAATAATGTTGAGATTCCTTTGTATTATATATAAAGGACGTTTCTTTTAGCTATGTCAATTATTTTTTGTTATAGATTCAACCAGAATATCTTAAATTTCACAGGATACTTCTATCTTTCAATAGATGTGTTTGAATAAATAAGATATAAGAAATGTCTCTATATGTACCTTAAATTTTATCCTACAATACATACTCATTCAGAAATTTGCTGTTACTCCAAGTAAATTTCTGATCTCTTTAAATTACAATTTCAGAAATACTTAAGACAAAAAAAAAAAAAAAATTCAATGTTTTGTTTAACGTCACGTGATATTTTCCCCATTTCCTGTGCTGCGAAACGCATTTCAATGGGAACTACAACAACAAATAAAAGCGTTTTCCACTTATCTTGCTTTTCTTTGTACACCTTTCGCATTAGACGTACGATTCTCGAATTGAAATTGATTTTTCACATGTTTCGTCAGTCAAGGAACTTGTTTACATACACAAAATGTTGAAATACATATATACATGGTGGTCTACATATGTATATGTATATATTCGACTGCTATTTAGAGAATTGTGGCATTATATGTGTGAAAACTGAAAACAAACAAACGCGTGGCCATTGTGAAAATTTGCCACTTGGGTTTTTCATAGACCCCAAAAGTCAAATGATTAATTAGACAAGTCGTACACAAATACATATATATATATACCATTATATATGTATATAGGGGAAAACCGTTGGTAATATTCAAGAACTGGGGCTAAGCATTATAATGTTTAAATTTTACCTGCGCTGAGTCAAACAAAATTTTGTGCGACCAACTGTCAAAATAAAAGAAAACATCCACAACAAATTCTTGGCCAACACCTCCAAATTTATATGCCCGATAAATTAGATATGGCCTATATATGTAGTATATGACACATCGAGTCGATTTGTGGATAAGTTTTCTGTGTTTAAACGGCTCGTAAACAACAAATTTTTCGTCAAATTTCCTCGACATTTGTTTGAGGGCATCTGTATATCAAATAAAGATCAATAAACTATATATCTACATTATATATATGCTTATATAGATAAGCAGCTAGTTAAATGTTTAAAAAAGATAATTTGTTTTAAAGTCATGTAACAACGCTGTAAGAGATTTCTTCCATTATTTACTATATGAAGATTTTCAAGATTCATAACAAATAAACTTTAGGTTTTATCTATAGGAAAAAACAAACTTAAGTGAGTCTATCTTAAACAAAGGCTTTAACTCTTTTTTGTTTGTCACATTGATTTCAGGTTAAGAAAGTTAAGATCACAATAAGTTTTATTTGAGAAAAATGAAACTAAGTTTAAAACTACAGATGTAATCTATAAAAATTTAAATATGTTTTAGATGATGATTCACGCTAATTCATTTCCTAAAACATTCAGTTTAATATTGTGCTGCCAAGCTAAACAGAATTTGCTTTATCAAAAAAAAAAAAAAAAAAAAATTCCATGCAAAACAATTGCACTCATTTTCGAGTATAATCGAGTCATAAACCTAACGAGTATTTAATTAAGTCCCTATAAAAGATTGGTCTTTTATAATGTCGACTATCTTTATGGAAATACGATCGACTCTCAGCCAAAGCATAAATACAAAAGTTCAGCCGTTATTCTAATTGACGTAGTTTATTGAGTTATTCATAAGCAGATTCTAAATAACTTCTCACGATTTATTTTATAATTATTTATTTATATTTTGATAATTGACGCACGCACAAGATGCGATAAATCACAATTTCTGACTGTTAAATATTTAAAAATAAATCAAAATAAGTCAATTTCTTAAGAAAATCAAAAATATCTTATTTAGAGCATTGGTCAAGTTTTTGAAGTCTTGTTTGAAAAAGCGAAAATAAACAAAAATCTAATTTTAAAAATATGATTGTGATATATTTTATTTATAAAGAATGTTATTTTAATCAATTATTTGTAGAAAACAAGAGTTTAATCAAAGTTTGTCCTTCATACAATCTTTTAATACATTTCTTTTTATAAAGCATCAGAAATAAATATAAATAAAATGTTCTTCAATTTCTTTTACACAGAAACCAAAAACCTTGTTTAAGTTTTTTCTTAAATTATGGCAATATTTTAAAAACATTTTCCTGGTAAAATAGTTGAAAATATTCAATAAATTTTCAATTTTAATTTATATTCAAAGTGCAGGTTCATCATATTTTTCCTATAATTCAAGAATTTAAGCATAATTCACAGATCAGCAAAAATAAATAAACATTGTTCAGCGAATTGCATTTCCCGGTTATTTATATATATAAAAATATATATGTATGTAGATGAGATAAAATAAAAGACAATTTTTCAATTGAAATCAACAACAAACAAATAAAATTATTCTGACATGATCTAATGTGCAATTTTTAGAAGAAAAGCGGAAACAATACGAAAAGAAAGCCAATTGAGAAACAGTGCAAAAAGCAAAAGAAAAGAGGAAAACCGCTGACGCCAAAGGATAAACCTTTAAGAATAACAATTAGGGCGGTACATCGGGGGCAAAAGACGTTACCAGGCGGGAGGCTGAGTTGCCAAATTGCGAATGCAATTTATTAGACCTTTTTCACGGGTTGCCCCGTTTCTGTTGACTGTTGACGTTTGTTGTTGCTTGACGACATTGCTGCAAGTGCATGTGTTGCCAACAACCATGTATTTATATATACATATGTATATATATAATGACAACAATTACAACGCTAGTACAACTACAACTGACGGCTGTGTCTATATATAAATTTTAACAAATTGAAGAAACCGCAACCCAAAACACGTTCAACCAATTTTTTTTTTTTACATTAATCCATTGAAAATGGTTAAATGGGGTATATTGTTTTTATGCAAGAGTATTTACAGGCAGAAGAAAAGCTTGCTGCTTTTAATATCATTTGTAGAGCCTCCTGTAGCACGCAGATAGTAGCGTACTGATGATTTCTAATCGATACATACATACATATACAGTCATAGCTGTATACGTATGCATCTAGGAGTATATATATATATACATAGTAGATACTCTCTTTGAAACAGAAGCAGTACACGTGATCCAGAGTGTCAAACACATCCGATAGAGTGTTATCGTAATTGTTTTGAAAAATAAATTTTGTTTTGCAATGTTTGTGTCTGCGGTTTTTATTGTTTCTTGTTGGTTTCCAAATTGTCAAAGTTTGCTAATTGAAACAACGCGTCTTCATAACTCGCATTCAGGTTCAAATAAACAAATTCTAAATTTAGCAACGCCTAAAAATGTACTTTGAACTGCGGTAAATCACACATTTTTTAATTGAATGATTAATTGTAAACATATACATATATGACATATTTATACCCTTAGAATACGCTTACATTAGGATGAGATGTGATTCCAATGAGCCGCTTATATAAATGTATTCAAAATCTAATATATTCAATTGATTTTGTATGAATTATAAGACATTAAATAAAATCTGGAAACTTCAAAATAAGAAAACTAAAACAAAAAATTAATTAAGAGCTAATTCTAAGTTCTATATTATCGATTAATAAAAATCTTCTAAATCTATTTGTAAACGGATATCTAAAGAGTATTAAAAGATAGTTAGCTTTAGTACTGCACTGAACAACCTAATTATACCTGTAAATAGTAAAATAGTAAATGTATTCTAGATAATTGACACTCATTATCTAATGCAATATATAACTTTATGACATATATAACCGAGTGGAAAACTGAGAATTATGCATAGATCATTTTCATTGATTTCTTTCACTGATTCAATAAAAACTACAAAACAAAGTATATCTTATAAAAACTCTGGCATCGCCTGACATGAATTATAAATCGAGTGACAGCGAAAAAGATGCAATCATAAAAAAAAAACAATAGTCGAATTAATTCTACACTCTTTCACTTTATTAAGAGGATATTTGTTTGTATTTGTAATACGTTTTAAATAAAAAAAAAATATGTATATATTTCAATGAATTGAACTGTTCCTCCAGTGAGCACACGTACATTGCAGGAAACCAATATACTCATTTTTCTTTTTAGAATAGAGTATAATAAAGTAATAAAATCAAATGATGCCTACTTTTGGTCATCTTTTGTGAACGTCACAAACTCACGATTTTGATTTATTAATCAATTAAATTATTTACGAAGCTCAACAAGGCTGTCACTGAAACTGAAACAACTTCTTCTTCTTCTTCCTCTTTCCTTGCTCTTGCATATTTAGCATGTTCTATAAATAACATGCGTAACGCAGAGAGCGGCTCGGCGAAGAGCATAAAATTCAATTAAGCCTCCGATCGAGCAGAAATTAGCACGTTTTTGTGCCACAAAAAAACGAAGGAAAAAATAAACAAAACAAACCAGAAAGCACATGACTAAAGTGGAAAATTATGCCGAACACCTTTTTTTTTTTTTTTTAAATTTTTAATCTTTTGTTGTGGCTCACTTAAGGGTACTTTACCACGTGTTTGTAAATAATACAAATAAACATCAATAATTAAAATTGCAGATTCTAAACATTGATTTGCAGTTGCATATAAATTAATAATTAATTAAGTAGGCAGCAGCTGCCGAATCGAACGGCACGATTTATAGCCGTGTCCAAATTGTTTAGGCAAGAAATTGTAGAAACTAAATTATTTAGCAAATTAAGCAATTGATTAGTTTATAACGGTGAAAACATATCTATTATCTTCCTACTTATTGGCTCCACTTTGAGCCTGGCACAAGGCATTAAAATAAATATATGTGTATACACACTTATATATTTATACATATATATATATATATATATATATAGATCAAAGATCAGCAGCATGTGAGAATTGTTTTTTGTATTTTAGCATTTTAAAACTGGTTTTTTTTTTGTTGTTTTCGATTCGTTTTGTTCGAGTTGCATCTAAAAAAAATGTACACTTCGGATTGAATAAAATTCAAATACATTATTTGAAGTTGATTTTATTGCATTTAAATTTTAAATAGTTAACTTTGAATTAACATAAATAAAGCCAAACATATTTTGATCAATATCTGCTTTGCCATGCACAGGCTATGTTTTAGCTGATCAAAGAAGCAATTATAAAAAGTCCATTGTTTCATTTCCTAATGTCTAATTATTAAAAATGTATTCAGATGTAACAAAAACAACAAAAAAATAACAAAAGCCAGCATAGGCGGCGTATGTGTAATAAAATGTGCTTTAACGATTTGGGATAGACTCAATTAATTGAGTGATTGTGTGATTGACTGCTTGACCAACTGACTATCAATTGAAAGCTTGACGCACGCAACGCACGAGACTCGTCTATGTATATAGATATGTATATATTAAATCTAAAATAAATAAAACTTATGTCGAGGTGCGATAATTAACAAGTTGTCATTTTAAAACCTATTTTGGCTTAATGTGCATTGCGTTTGCAGTTTGGAGGCTGCACACACACATACACACACACACACACACACACACACACAAAGAAGTGCATCTATTTACATAAGGCACGCACACTCAAACACTCACACACTCACACACACATGTGCACAATGCGTATGCAATACAAACATCAAGCAATTATCAACGGCAATCAAAAGACACGCGACTCGTTTCGTTAAATATTTCGATGTTGTTATTATTGTTGTTGTTGTTGTTGTTGGACAGTTGACAACTTTTGGGCAAAAGGCGCGCGCACACCGACGAACGTAACCAAACCGCAACGCCCGAGGGTTGAACTGAAACTGAGCGCAGCGATCGGCAATTGCTGCTAATCGACGAATATCGCTCAGCAGCATCAGTCAAGCAAGAGTTAGAGCAAAAGAGAGAGGGAGAGGGAGAGTGTGTGCATAGGCGAAACGTGCTCTGCGCGAGAGCGTGCGAACAGGTGCACCATTTCGGCCACAGAGCGCCGTTAATTGTTTACCAAAACATTGGGGCGGCTGCAAAAAGCTCATGGTCAAAGCTTTTAATTAGAACTAGCAAGTGTTTTCGAGTCGGGAGTTCTCGTCTGCCAAATACCCTGTATATAATATAAACTGTTCTCTTCTCTACATGCATTTCTCTTTTTGTCTTTAACTATGAAAACAATATTACATATTTTTCTTTCATATTAATAAGATACACTTAAAAGTACAAAAATATATTTATAAGTCTTATATAATTGGTTAGAGCGTCTTCCGGGTATAACAACGTAAAATCGTGGGTCCCTTGAGTGTCGTTTTAACCGGACTCTGCTGAATACTTATTTTTAAAATCAGCCAATAATACCCAATTTCAATAAGTACAGGGTATTAAAAGCACACAAGCAAGCTCACTAAATTAGTCAAAGCTTTGCTAATTTCAATTGAAGTTTTAGTTTTTATAAATGCAATGTCTCACTCTCTCTTTCTCTGTCTCCCTCTCTATCGTTCTCTCTTTTGTTTACAGTTCGTTCAACTTCAGGTGCTGTCTAAAGAGGGGCGCGACATTTATGGGCGTGTGAATGTTGTGAATTATGTGAATAATTCTGTTACAATAAATGCCGGAAGAGCTTATTGTTAATTCTCAATTATTAGCAATTAACTGTTTCTTCTTCTTCGACTGACAACGGTGCAATGGGCCATAAATACGATCGGTGCGCAAAATATTGAATTTATATTTTTATAACGCAGTTGCGATTACTGCAATTTAATTGATATGGAAATGAGTCAAGTGTGTTTTAGCCATGGCTAAGTGAGGCTATTGCCGCATCATGTGATCTATGCTATTTGAATGCTAGCAATATTAATACCCTGCACATATTGAATTGGATTGGATGTGATATAAATAAATCTGAATGTCTAGAACAGTAGCCTCAAAATTTTTTTAAATAGATTATCTCCAGCTTTCATTCACTATATCTCAAGAAATTCGACTTTTTCAACCATATTAATATTATAACCGAAATGAACGCAACAGGGTATTTGCAAGTCGTATATTTACTTGTTTATTTTGTTACTGTTGTGCAAGACGCAGCGAGGTGTGAATCAAAGCTGTCGCATTCGACTTTATAAATTAAGTTCAGGTGACACTTTACAAACAGTCAACAAAGTAGTTAATGGAATAATGCAAAAGAAGTTGGGAAACCTTAAAATACATTATACAGTAGACCAATTTAATATATAATTTAAATCTTAGGAAATATAAATATAACCACATTACCCTACCTTGAAAAGAAAAAGCAAGACTTTTAAAATATAACTGTAAAATTTTAGTACTTGATTTATAAATTGGCCTATTGTACAAATTAATCGAAATTGAACAAAATTAAGTCAAGTCAATGATAACTATGTATCCAATACTATTTTAAACAACAACAATAAATCAAGTTTAATAATGTTAAATACATTTTATATCCCTTGCATTACTGCTGTTGATGACATGACCTCGGTTCAAATATATTTTTTAATTTAATACGATTTTCCTCTTCTACAGTAGCGTCCATATTTAACATGCAGACTGTATACCCAGTGCCCGGCGTCACATAATTTAAATGCATACTTTTGGGCAGCAATAGAAAAGCTCCTCGAGACAAAGACCAAAAATGTTGCATACTTTAGAGGTCAACATATGTTAATTATTGGCGTGCTCTTAAAATAACATAATTGTAAGCTGTTATATTTTAAATGCTAACAGCTGCAAATAAATTTATCAAGTATACGCACAAAGTAAACGCTTAACTGTAAAAAATAACAAAACAAAGCAGAGATATGCAAAAAAGAGATAGTCGGCGGCGGCTGCTGCTGTTTGCATCTAATTGCGCGCTCTCGCTCGCTCACCCTTTCATCATAGCTACTTGTTATCTGGGCAAAGCACAAACAATGTTATCTAGTGCATAGGAGAGCAGCACAATAAAGCTGCAAATATGAAGAGAATGGGAGGGGGCGCGAAGGGCGACCCGCAAATAAATTGCCGGCTGGCAGCTTCTGTAACTAAAATTAAAACTGCGTTGCGGTTGTTGTTGTTGTTCTGCCTGTTGTTGCTATTGTTGTTGTTGTTGCTGTGATTGTTCATTTTGTTGAGCATTTGAAAATCAAAGAGCACGTAAACAAAACGCTGATGAGAGAGCTTTGGCTGAGTACGTGTGACGACACTTAGTGCTTGACCTCACCGCAAAGCCACAACACACTACCACACACACACACACACACAAACACACTTAAATATATGAATGCGCATTGCAAACAAACGTGTCATTAGTAGCGCTTGCGTTGACAGTTAGGCCAAAAATAAGAGGCAAACAAATGAATAAGTTTAAATGAGTCTCCCGACCGGGTTAAGTAAATGTTAATGGGTAACATTTATCGATTGCTTTTGATGGATTATATCAGCAAAACAGATATTAAAATGAAAATTGATTTGGAAATTGGGCAGCGCCTTCTTGCCGCCCATCAATCAGTGTTCGCCAGCTGGCAAATATCAACAGCTGTTCCACAAGCCGAAGCACAATATTTATAGCTTTCAATTATTTCATTTTGATTTGGTGAAAGGCTATCGAAAACCTTTCTGCAGCGCGTTTTTGATTAGTTTATTGCGTTAGCTGATGTTTAAATAGCGCCTCGTGGACAATCAAAATCAACCAAGGTTTATTTTCATATGGTTTATAGAATTTTATGTAATTAAATAAAAGCAGTGACCTACAAAAATATAAAAAGTTATTGAAAATATAACTATTATATCACAACCTATGTTTTTTACTATTTTATCAACATTTTTTACATTTTTTTATAATTATATATAATATTATTTTTAATTTTTTCAAGTCTAAAATGTCAAATTTATTTTCCAATTTTATTTTATCCAATAAAATGCTAATTATATTTCCTTTCGGACTTTAATTAAAAATGGTTTTTTAAGGCGTTCCAGTATTAAATTATTAGTGCGAAAATTAACTTAAAGTTTTGACATTTTAAAGATCATAAAAGATAAAACGGTTAAACAACCGAGTCACAGTTTTTGGGACGGGGAACTACGAATCGAGCGACAAATTGTGAAACAGACTCTCACACGCCAACACACACACGTACACAGTAGCCGCCTTTCATTATTAATAAATCCACCCACCGCCCGCCCCCCGATCCAAAATATTTGTTGATTGTTTTATGTGAATGCGGATCAAAGCAAATGTTGCGCAAATGATGGTGGGCAAGAGGAAGGGGCGTGGTCGGGCATATATGACAAGTGGGAGTGTCACTTTAACGGATTTGATCTCTGAACTAGCCAAAAATAACAAACAAATAAAGAAATATTGTGTACGAAAATAACAAAATATGTGTATCAAAATAGCTTTAATCATTTTAATTGGACTAATCTAATCAAGAAACTGGCCAAATAACAACAACAATATATACAATTGTTATTATTATATATATATATATACGTAGCTGACTTTGAAAAACTTTTAATCTTTAATCCGTTCAGAAGTTATACAAAGAATACTTCGAGTCGATTCATTCCAATTTGATTTCAATTTTGCTGCCTCACGCTATCGTCTTCTTTCTCTTTCACTCTCATTCTCGCTCTCGCTCTGTGTTTCTCTTTCTGTTATTTTTGCAGCGGTCAAAACGGTCAAATTCTGATTTCAAGCAAAACACATTTATTGAATGCTTAACCATAAAATAGAAAATGTTCTATCAAATACTTCGCGTACACTTATAATTTTTGTTTTTTTTTTGCATTATAGAAATTATTTCAAACTTTTAAGCAAATCAAAGCGAAGCACTTTAAAACGCATTTCAACTAAATACAAAAACAAGCGCAAAACAAATCAAAGCGCCAACAAATTTCACAAAAATTCTTAAAAACTGGTTTTAACCAGTTACACAAAAGAGAAACAAACGGATTCCTCGATGGATTCGCACACTTTCCGCATATTTTTAGATGGGGGCACGTGCTCCACTGACGTAGCCGGCACTACAGCGGAGGGGGTGGGGGATGGGTTAAGCAGAGTCAAATTGATTAAGTTTTACGTTTCACCCCGTTCGCATTGCTCATCATTCAGATTTATCGATGGGACTGCGCGTGTGGCACTTATGATATATCTAGGCATATATTCATACATAAGTTTCTACAGATATACACATTTATATATATTAATGGCCTGATCTGTGGAAAATTTTCATTTTGCAAAGATTTAAATAAAAAATACAATGTGAAATACTTTTTATCAAAATTTGAAGAGGCACAAAAACAAACTCTTGAATTTTTAACGATGTTTTCTGTTTTGAATTGAAAATAAACATACATATACATAAATATATATATTTAGCATATTTAGTATATGTATATATATCAGCATAATTTCTGCAAATCTCACGGTTGAAAGAAAAACAACATTGCGCTCTGTTTTGCGTAAGCAAAAATGTTGCTTGGCAAAAAACAAATAAATATTAAATCTTAAGCCCATAAACTTGATGTTGAATACCATTTTTATTTCATATATATGTATGTATATATATATCTTTTTATATATATAATCAATGTTGTAGAGCTGGCACGCGGCCTGTGACAGGGTCTTTAAAATATTTTTGGGTTTAACAAAAATTAGTTATACTATAATTATATGAACAGTATTTTTTTAGATTTAGGAATGCTTTCTATCGAAAATTTTTAAATAATTGAATGAAATCTTTTTAGGTATACATATTTTGAAATGTACGCTTCATTTATTAAAAAAATAAAAAATAAAACAAAAAAAGTTGAATATTTAAATAATAAACTGAATTAAATGTTAATAGAAATATAATGAGACATTTCATATATTGTGTTTTCAAATGTTAAAAAGAAAACAAAATCAAATTAAAATCAAGTCTAAATAAACATTTTTATTAGAATACAAAATATATTAAAAGATGAATATAAAATAAAAACCTATGTAGAGAAATTTTCCTAAATTAAATTCTCCAAGACTACAATTTACAAAGAATATAAAGATTTATTTGATTAATATCAGAGATCATTTAAAAATTTGCGATTTAGCCGGGTGCCATAAAAAAAATATTAAACGAGATAAATTGGAGGTAGGTCCTATAAATAATACTAGATTAGCAGAAAAACACATGAAAATATCTCAAATATATAAATAAATGAAGCATATCAAATTTAATAAGAAAAAATTAAAAAGTCTTTAACAAATTTTCAGACTAACAAAATTTGTACTTTCCAGATTCGAGAATGCATAAAAAACAAGATTTCCGTTAATTCTTTTAGTTGATAAATAATAATAAAAAATAATTTAAAATGAAATTTTTAACGCAGCGCAAAAGCAAAAAATGAAGAAAACTCATTAAGAAAAATAAGAAAATGAAGGGGAGGGGAATGGCAGGAAAATTGCATTTATTTTTAAAACAAATTAATTGGCCGCTCGCCAGCTGCCATAAAAACGTGAAACGTTTTTGTTTTGCTAACTGGGCCCAAAGCGAGCGACAACAACAACAGATATATGATGAACAAATTCTTAAGCAATATGTCAAATATATAGATATTAATACATACATATGTATATCTATACATAAGTAGATACACACTATGATGAGCAAAAGCGATTGCAAATTGGTTTCTCCCAAAGAAAAGTAAAAGAAATAATTGTGCCAATAAATACACACACAAAGGTAAAAGCCGGCTGTTTACATTATCCGCAGCTGAAGGGAAATAAAAGTAGATATAAAAACCATATTCCAAATCAAAATCAAGGCCAATGCCGTCAGCGGCTAAGAGTAGCTTCCACTAATGGATTGAATGGGCCGATTTGTCGATTGGCTCGATTGCAATTCCAATCGCAATTTTCTTATTAATGCATTTTGGCATTTTGACAAAAATATTACCAAGCGGTTGAATCAATAAAAGCCATAAATAACGAAACATAGATATGAGACACAGCTTGCGCCACTTGTTAATACCCTGTAAGAAGCGAAGGAGAAGGCTGTGCTAAAGCTGCTTCGTATAGTCTGGAATGGGAATATGGGAGTAATAATGAATAATGAATAATAAATAATATGTTATGTCTGTTTTTCTATTTGATCTTAGAATGCCGATCAAACTTAGGTCAATAAAAAACATTTTGAGAGCAATAGGTAACAAAAACTTAATATATAAATAACATATTAGAAAAATTCGCTATATTAATATATACCCCATTGTGTTTTAAATGCAAGGTATTTCGTCAGATCCTAATTACTTCCTCAATTGATATTTTGCATTCAAATGCAGTGCAAATGTAACATTAAATTGCCTTTGATGTGTTATAAAAATGGAATTGATTTTTCCATTTCCAAATGAAATCAAATCAAATCAAATCAAATTTGTTTTGTTGTAACTCAAATTGATTTTCTAGCTTTCCAATCAATTTCAACCAACTTCAGTGATTTTCCAATGTAGGTCAATGGGTGGTATAACCCTCGTTATCAGCACATTTCGAATATTCAGTGATAAGCTACGATTGTTTGATTGTTTTAAGAAACTTCAAAGCGTTAAATTTCATTTTTTTTTTTCGGCCCTTTTCATTGGGCGAATATCAAAGTAAACTCAGCAGCAAAATGTAAACTTTATTAAAAGTTTATGTAAATTGCAATTCTCCTTTTGCAATATAAACAAATAAAGTGTGAAAGCTGTTGTCTGAATGTGCCCGACTTAGAGATACCCTGCTCAATACGACAAACTAATATTTTAAGCAATTTGTGTTATAAATCCACTTATCTAGAAGTCAGGCAAAATTTATTTCAGTTTTTTATATGTTATATCTTTCAGGCCACTTAAAGGATTTTTCTAAATAAATATAAAATATGAATTTTTTGGACTTCCCTTAAAAAAAAAACCCCTAAATAATCGTTAACTTTATTGTATGCTTGCTTTTATGATACCTTTGACAAGTTTTATCTTTATCAAAATGAATAATCACTGTCTTTATATATATGAGTATATATGAGTATGTATACATATATATATATATATATATATATGAGTAATGTACATATATAGTAGACATACAGAAAAAAAACTAATAATTCTTTTCCAACTAATTATTTTACTTTACCAAAGTTATTATTTAAAGCATTGTTTATTATTCTGGATGCATATTTCATTTAAATAATTTCAAAATGTTTTTTAGTTTATGGTTGTTAGTATAATTTGACACGAAGCATGGAGAGAGGTTGTTTTTCTGTAAGTTTTATTTATAATTTTGTTTTATCTCGCACTTGCGTGTTAAAATGATGGAAAAAACATATAAATTAAAAAGCTTGATTGAAAAACCAAAAACAAAAACTAAAAAAAAAATAAAACGTAAATGGATTTTAGTCGAATCATTTTGGCCGGTTTGGTTCGTTTTTAGCTGCAGACTGCTTCAATGCTCGCCCAAATAATCAAGAAGAGTGCATATAGAGTATTGTTTGTACATATTGATAAGATATATCAATTGATCGGGAAGATATCGAGAGTTAGCCATTAAAAACGCTCACTGAGAGAGAGAGAGAGAGATCAAATTAAGATATAAAGTTTGTATTGCACTGTGAACGAGTATTCTGCAGTCAGTTACACCCGATGTACTCGCATGTTTTTTTCATTTACGGTATTTGGTCTGGCCAGGCGGTACAACCATATTAGACCGTAATTATTACAAATGCCTGTATTTAATTTATTTTGCTTGTACAAAATTTCGTTTGTGCGTTTTTTGTTTGTGTTACCAATTATACACTGTTCCCGAATTGCAGAAAGAGTATATTGGTTTTGTGCAGCGTACGAGCTCTTATAGGTGGAGACTTGTGAATTGAAAGATATAAAATATGGAAAGTTATATCGTCTACATTTTTAGATCTAGTATCACAAAATATGTATAGAAATATAAACTGTATAGTATAGTATATCCTCAAAAAGCATAATATTTTCAAAAGATTTAGAGTAATAATAATAAAGCAATAGAACTAGTGACCAGCATTTTGGGTAAACATATTTACAAATTGATCAAATCTATTGAACTAGAACAGGGTATTGCAAAATTTGTTATTTGTTTTCAATTTGTGTTTGTGTTTCTGTTTATTGATTAATGTATCTTGGTCGGCGGCACAGAACAAACAAATAATCTTTCATGCAATGCATAAATTAATATTTCACCGCAAATACACGTGTGCAGCATTTTGTATGAAACATGTGTGAGCCGAGTGGTACATAACTTTATATATGTATAAGTTATATATAAATATATATATAAATATATTTTATATATGTATGCGTGATATATCTCGTGATTTTATCTATAGCAAATCAATTCACATTTTACGTGGGTGCGTGGTAGTCGTTAAAGTTCGACCTTTGCTTGTTTTCATTTTTATATTTATTGCAAATGGAGCTCATTAAAACCCAAATGCGAATATATTTTTGCCAGCATTTTTTACTGTGTCTGTTATTCACTTTTATAATGTATGTATAAATCATTATTGTTGTTGTTTATATTTAGCAGTACTCGAATACTTTTGTTTATTTAAAAGACTCAAATTAATGACCGAAAAAGGTTGCCGATCTGAACGGATTGTATAAGTTTTGATTTAGTTCTACATTGGATACAAGAATTGTTCTCTAAATAGGTTTATATTACCGTTTACTTTTTAAAGGTTATATTTGAGCTCTGAGTGCATCGCTTCCTATATATTTTTTTTTTTATTTAGTGAAAATATTAAAATAATTTAAAGCTCTTATGTATTTGCAAAGCTGATTATAAACAAATCAAATTTATATTCACATTTTATATAATATTTCGTTTTACAAAAATAATTTCCCAATATAGTTTGATTATAAATAAATATATTTAACTTATTTATGGTCATTATGTTATTAAACATTTGACTCACCAGTTTGCTTTGGTAGATTGTAAAAATCGAGAGTTTTTATTTCAGATGTTTCCACATGCGGGGCAAATCCCTCATATAAATCGCTCTCCTCCACAATGCCGCTCAGTTTGTCGGCTTGAGCCGATGTATCGGCCCGATGGTAGGGCATCTTCTTAGCCAGGTTTTTCTTTTTAACTGCCTCCGTTTTAATTTAGCAAATCGGTGCTTTTTATTTGTGAATTTGTTGCTTTCGAAGACTATTTAAGTGCAATCGCTATTTTTTATTTTTACTTTGCAGTATTTTGTTAATTTGTGACTAGATCAACTTTTAATTGTTGTTTGGTTTGTGACTTTTTTGTTGTTGTGCTTATATATATATATATTTTTGTGGCTTAGACATGCGCATTTATGGAGACAGAAACACTCCAATTCGATGATGTCGCGCAGAATTCATTATAATGAACGATTTAAAACAAATACTGCGAGAGCATATTGGACAAAAAATAATTGAGCGGCTCTTCAAAGTCTGCAAAAGAAAACAAGAAATACGAATTTATGTTAGATTTTGGTTAAAATTATTCAATTATTAGATTTAGGTTAAGATATTCTGCCTTAATTAAATTAAATCCAACTAAGTCTAACTCTTAACCGCACCGAACTTTTAACTAAACCAGACCCAGTTTCCAAATTAATGCTTTCTTGCTTTCTGTTTTTCATATATCATTCAAATATCACATATATAATTTATGCAAGATAAATTAATTCAAATAAATTACACACATAAAAGTGTTACATAAAAAGATGCAAAATTCAATAACTAATTGAAAATAAAAAACAATTCACTTGATTAAGTGACAAGGGCCATAAATATTCTAATATTGCTGTTTTATGAACAAAACTTTTTAAACAAATGCATTTGTTGAAAGTTCGCTGCTTATCAATAGGCCATAAAATTTATTCTTTCTCAGCACCTTTTGGACCAACTTAAAAGCCAAGCCGACCACTGGGTTAAAATACAACTTTGCAGTGTGTTTATAGTATATTTTGTTTGGCATTCCAAGTTCCGGGCAAATAAACAAAATCTGTGTAACCGAATCAACAGCCATCAGTCATCATTTATTTACATATATATATATCTCAATGTTTCTTATATATATATATATCCATATGTGTATATAAATATGTATAGTCCTTGTCACTCACACCCGCACAATGATCTGTATTGGCTGATTCGGTTCAATGACACGCATGAAAAACAACTCTCGCAACATTTCAATTCATTTGGGCCAACAACAACGAAAAATTCCAATTGTAGACAAGGCGTCCGGCGCCTCTTGGCCATAAAATACATGAAACGGCTTTAATAAAAATCTCATTTGGCCAGCAACAGAGAAGTAAAGAGTAAGAACGAGAGAGCTATATAAAAATATAGCATGGAAGTGCTTAAAAGGCTCCCAAATGTCGCCATCGACAATTCGACTGAGTTTTAGTCAACTGCCGGTTCACATTTTGATCTCGAAGCTTAATTAATATTTGGTAAATCCAAAAACCGGCACAGATATATCTCGATTGCTAATCAAAAAGTACACAAAATATTTATATAAAGCCATAAAAAAACACATCTGAATGCCAGTAAATAAATACAAACAAATGTAGTAGATATAATAAATTCTTTTCGCCAAATGCAGAGAATCAATTTTGTTTAATTATTGTTGTTTAAATAAATCACATTTATTAGCTGAAGAACATAAACTGAATAGCTTTTATTTAATATTTATAATGCTTCATGCTTTATAGGAAATTATTATTTAGCTTAATTCATTGTAAATATTATTTAAGGCAATAAATTATCCATTTTATAAATATTGTTAAGAAAATTGGGTTTTTAATTAATTAATTTGTTAAATATTAATTTTAAACAAAAATTTGTAATAACATATTTTGCAATTTATCAATTGATAATTTGCACACGCTGCATATACTTATTATTATTCACGATAATAGACTGCACGTAATGAAATATTCATAGATCGGCTTCAAAATAATACATTTTATTTGCCCACTAGTTAAAGAAAATCAAAAAATCAAATTCTATACAAATGCCAAACACTGAAAATGTTTTCCGCACACGCTGCGTATACGTAATAAGCATCATCGACAACGCACGCTGCATTGGTGCTTAGACCAAGCGAATAATAGAAAACGAAATAAAAACTAAACGCTTGTTGGAAACCAACAACAATACCGTTGCAGTCCGGTATGCACGACTATGTGATACCCTGGGCTTAAATTTAAACCATTTATTATTTATTGTGCTTGTCTTTTGCCATTTTTTTTTGTTTTATTTATACAAAAAGACAGAGAAACAGATGCAGGAATGAAGTTGACTATATGCCTTTTCTCCCTATTAGTCCCAGGGTATAAAAAATGAAATGATATAGTTTAAAAAAACTTATATACATTTATATAAATATATGCAATATTTATATTTGTATTTTCTTTTGTTATTTTGACTTCTGCCCTCCCGCATAATTTGTGTCGCTGTTTGCTTTCATTTCATCGCCAGTGCTGCAATTCGCATGCTAAATAGCTGAGCGGAGGGTGCCACCAACACCTCAACCCCCCAATCAGCACAACTCCCCAAGAGCCCCGCTCCCTTCCCTTTGCACCACCCACTCGGACAGCTACTCTGAGTAAAAACAAAAGCAAAATGCGAAAATTGAATTGCAAATTTCAATTGAAATTCTGCGCACGTATCAAAAAATCGAACCGAGCAAAAACAACAACAACTGCAATAACAACAATTTCGAGATCAACAACAAAAACTTCTTTTAGTTTCATTTGACACTTTTAATGATTTCGCTTGTCAGCAACAACATTTATTTCGAGAATAGGGGTGGGGCAAAGGGAAAGGGGTGGGGGAGGGGAGCCATGCGACGGTGGGGTTTGACGGACTAGACAGACGGGTCTGATAGATCGTTGACAAGAGGTGTTAAGCACATAGAATGCGTCCGAGACAGTTGCCTGTCAATCGAACAGACGCCTATCGAATACCATTGATAAGGGTAGGTCTGAGAGGGTGTGAGAGGTTAGGGAGTAGTACGAAAAAAATTTACAACCGACATTTTATAAATTTGGACTGTAACTTATATTGTGGAAATAAACGATTGTTAAATTCAATAAAATACAATCTGCTAGAGAGCTCTACAAATATCAATTCCATTGGGGACGTCAACTATCGAAACTACATTTTTTATTGTAAGGAATACCGGAAATACAGGGAATACAGGGAATACAGGAATAATGATTGTCATTACTCAAAGATGGGGTTCATAAATTTCTACAGCGAAAAGCAAAAATACTTTAACATTAATTAAGCAAAAATATTGCTTAACAAATATAAAGATAATTTTATAGATAAAATTATTTAAACAATTTATAATGCTAATAACAAAATTTATTGTAAACATATTTTGCAGTAATTATAACGTACTATTAGAAATTTGTTTAAGGCTTCGCCTACTTATCAAAGAGGTCAAAACTGATAAAAACAAAACATATATTTAGATCGCCATTCAAGTTTAATTGCCGTACAGTTAGGCCTCATTAGTTGGCAATAGGCGAAAATTACGATTAAGTATAGAACTTACTTTGAATCCATTTGCAAATTTTATATGTATGTCAATATTGTTGCTCGATTCGCATTTCAAGGTGTCTGAATGCTACATTTATAATTGAGAGAGAGAGAGAGTGAGAATGGAAAGAATGAGTGAGAGAGCGAATATGAATGCATTTATTGATAGGTTTGTGTTTAAAGTTATTAGCAAATGTTTACATTAACGCTTTATATATGTTTTGTTTTGTGAGACATTTGTTGACATTCGTTATCAGCTGTTCGCGAATGTTGCAGCTAATTTAAGCAAATCAAATCAAATCAAATCAAATATAATCAGTGCTCAGGCACAAGCTTAAGAGCAACTTTAAACGAATGCCGCAACTCAATTGAATTCAATTGGACAAACGCAAATGACAAAACAAAAAACATATTACGGCAAAATAAAAAATGTTTTTCTTGTTTTTTTTTTTTGTATGTACATTATTTGATTAGTCCGCCCTCAAGAGAACCCACAAGACAGTAGACGGAAAAACACACAGCTAATTAAAACGTTTATTGGAGATCCCTCCACCTGCCCCCGGCTCTCTGTCCAGCTTGTACTGCTCTTTAAATAGTTATGGAGACCGGCAAATTTGACAAAATAGTTAAAAAAAAAAACTAAAATGTTAAGATAAAAGAAAGAATTTAATTTCTATTTATAAATCAATTTTGTAATCACAATTACTTTAAACAAGTTCTGCACTCGATATGATAACTATTTTAATAAAATTGATATTTATAATATAGATATATCTATTTGAACAGTTGCTGCGATTAAACATGGCGGCTGCCAGTGGCAAAATGTCAGCGCCTATTAAGTTTTCCAGTTGCTGTTGCATAAACAACTTACTTGGTTTTCATTTCAAAGGCAGAAACTACTCAGAACATGGGTGTACCTGGCTTGCAAATACCCTGCACCTCATGTAGCATACAACCTAATAAAAGAGGCCTCACTAATTTCCCTCCTGTTACATACATTTTTACAGAAGAAATATACCCGGAATACGCATTTTAATGGATTCGGAGCATAAAATAAAAATGTATGAATTTCTGAACAGGTGGCAAGCGTTTGGCAGTCAAATGGCGAGCACTTAACCCACATTGAAGACACAGACAAAAGCTGATTGCTACGTTTAATGTGCCACCCACGCAAGTGACGCAACGTGCAACGTGCAACGATCCGCAGTCGGAACGGGAAACTTAACTCGTCTCTCAATTGTTTAGACAATTTTTATGTCAGTTTGTGAATTGCGCCACAGCAAGAGGAAAACTTTCCATTGTTTACCCATTTAGCCATTGCATTACAAATTTATGAATGTTATTAGTCTGATGATGCGTAACACGTCGGTGTTGGAAAATGTCAAAGTGCATCAGAGTGTGGTGCGGACACACCTCGAGCTAAATCTGAGAGCCGCACGAAAGTCAACATTCATTTCATATGCCTGACCTTGAAAAACTTTCCTTTCAAATGCAACTCAAGTGGATATAACTAGTTCACTAAGGAACAAAGGACCAGTTCACTTTTATTATTAAATATTAAATTATTTTACTATTATATAAAGTACCCATTTACAAAACTTTCGTTTGTTAGGAAACTATTTGAAAGTAGTTAAAACTAACCCAACTTTTTCACAGTACTTTTCTAAAGTTTTAAATGCTGACCTATTTAGGCAACACTCGTAAATAGTTTACTTAACTGTAAGTACTATTGGGTCTAATCTGCAAAATGTGTTTCGCACTTAACAAAAATTTTCATTTTCATTTTCCAATAGCGCATTTAATTACAGTAGGCAACAACAACAAGTTTTTCCAACTAGGTCACTCAACTCAAATGAAAACCGCCGACACTTTATGACTTTTAGACACACTTGAGCCAAATTTGCATTTGATATGAGGTAAGTGTTTGGGGTGCGCCTCGAAAATGAAAAGTGTTTTAGACTGCTTAACTGGGCTAAAAAGCTGGCAGCTGTCACTTTTCAAAGAGTGTCCTTAGAGTGCAATAACACCCACTCATATCCACCCCATTCCAGAACTGACATAATATTATTATGTCAATAACAAAAGAGAGTAAAGAATAATAAAGAAGTCAAATTTGAAGTAGAGGTCATGAAATACCCTTGAAAAATATTTATACTTAGCCTTGGATTTCTTATCGTACGTGAATTAAGATATTTTAAGAGAATTAAGTGTTCAGTGACAGGTATAAACACATCCATATATTGTATGATAATATATAATATATCAGTGAACAGAAAACCAATATACCCTTTGTAAGAGTATGCAAAGAAATGGAAATTATGCCATCATATGCCACAGTAAGCCCTTAAAGTACGTGAAAACAACAATTTCACAATGTGGGCCAACAGCAACAACATTGAGAGTGTCGCTATTGGAGGGCTCGAAGTGCGGCTGTGCGGGTGTGTGAGTGTGTGGGTGGCAACAGCTGGAAAGGACACTTTACGTCAGCAGTAAAGCAAATACAAATATACAGACACAAAAAAAAAATAAGAGAGTGGGAGTGCGAGAGAGTTGGAGAGTGAGAGAGTCGGAGAGTGAGAGTGCGAGAGGGCATGCGAGAGTAAAGTTGTGTAGAGTGTGGAGAGAAGGTTGGGTAAATCAATGAATGAAACACGCATACACGCATACACGCACAAGCAGCTATGTAACGCACGCAAGTGCGAGCGAGACAGCGCTGCTGAGGCGACAAGTTGCTGAATCAATTTCTGCTGGAAAGCTTGGAGCGAGGCAAAGGGCAATCAGAGGACACACGCACCAGACGCCAACGACAAAGGCGCCAAGGAAATCAACTTGTCAACTTGTTAGCTTGTGGCAAGGACAGACAACCGAAATATTGTTGTATCAGCCAACTGAAGGCAATTAAAAAACCAGGCCAAAGGCTAAAACGCGCCAGCAGGCTTGACCTGATTTACAGAGCTACCTGTTCCCCAACCCCAACCCCAACCCCAACCCCAACCCCTTCCCCCTACACACACACATACTCACACCCCCTCCCAGCAGGCAGACTTTTTTGCCCACTTGGTTGACCAACTTGGCCAAGTTTTGTGGCAGACGCAGCGACGCTGAAAATGCCAACACGCAAGGCTTTAGCTTTTTATGTTTTCTTGCAATAGTTTTTTCATTTTCTTTACGTTTTTCTTTTTCTTTTTATTTATTTTTTTTTTTTTTTTGGCAACACAAAGGAAAACCTGTATAATGCACTTGCCACAGCAACTAAAGCAACAGCAGCAACAACAATAACAATGCAGGTCAATGAACCGTAGCACAAAACAACAACAGCAACTACAACAACAAAAACTGCAACTGCAACTGCAACATCAACATTTTATTTCGCTTTTTCTTCAGTTTCTTTTTTGTTTTTTGTGTATTTCATAATAATTACATACGAGGCAGCCGATAAGCGCAATGTGGCTAGAGAATCACGTGCATCGGCCCAGGCACAGTTATTTGCGGGCTCACCTCTTCTTCTACTCTGTTTTTCCACTTTTCTTTCACACACTCAAACACTCTAAAAAAAAAAAATACAAGGGTTGCCAAAGCAATTGCTAGAAATATTCAAGAAATAACCTACAATCTACAAAAAAATATATATGCCTTGCAAATACCCTGGAATGACATCTATAGTTGCATAATTTCAATTTTTAAAGTACCTTTTGCAAATATTCATTAAGAATTCTAGATTTCGTTTTGTTTTACAGTTATAAGGAGTAGCTTTTTATCATCTTTCTAACTTGCTTCAAAGTTTCTACTTTCTTTACATTTTTTACAAACTATTTTTTTATTTTTTGCACACATGCTCTTTACGACACCCACTTGTACCCATATTACGGACACAGGGTATAGCAGACACATTCACACACACTCACAATGTTGCATGTGAGCAAATGAAGCAGCCAGTTAGCCGAACAAAGGCAGCGGCCGATTCAGCATTGAAGTCGTTTCGCTTCAGTTTTTTGTTATTTATTTTTCTCTTTTTCGGCTGCACACAAATGTTATGTAAGTGCACAATTTCTCGAATTTTTCTCGCTGTTGTTTTTTAATGTTTTATCCGCTATTTTTTGCACCCACTTTTCGTTTGCTTGGCTTGACAAAAAACTTCGACAATAGTAAGAAAATTTGCTGCGCCAGCTACTGTTCAGAATTGAGCATACATATACATATATATGTATATATATATAAATATATAAACATATAGTAGTTCAATTCTTAAGTATGAATCATCACAGAAACGTTGCAGTTAAACGTAATCGACTTTGTGATACTCTTCTATTCTAGTTTTATATAAACAGATTGTGCTGCATTATGATATTGACGCAAAGCCAATATCCCCTATTTGCTATCAGGCATAGAGAATAATGAGTCTTTGGGAGTTGCACTCTGTTGTAGTCTGTGTATTAGTTGAGGTCAACGTGTCGTATGGAGCTAGCAATTATCATTACGCATACGTCACGTTGACACAGCAATTTTACCATAATATTTAACGATGCATGCTGAACCAACCGATTAAAAGCGACGTACAGTAAAAGCTGATAGAGTTAGCCGATATATATAAGTATATATGGATTAAATATATTTCTTTTGTTTCTTGGCCGGAAGAGCTAAATTAAATCTACAAAAAATTACATAAAATGTTATAATTGAGTGCCTGAACTTGTTTCCCATTGAAGTTATTTACAGTATACAAGTTCAATTATAACAAATGTTAACTTTTCCCTATTTTTTTAAGGTTCTTATTACAGAGAACAACTTAACGTTAACAACTATTTAAAAAGCGTTTTAACTTTTGTGTAAATCATTTGAAATATCTGATGTTAAAATAAGTAAATACACTTAAACTAAAATGGATTCAACTGTCAGTTTAGTTACAATTAAGATATTCACATTTTTTGTTTTATACCTCGTTTAGAGTTGATGTCAAATACTTGACAAGACGACAGCAAACGGATTTTTTAAATTTTATTGAAGTTGAAATTTGTTAATTTGACACTTTGTCAATTTGTAAAATATAACTTTTAGTGAACAATTTAGCTTGATGACTGACAAAAAATATAACATACATATATTGTATATTTTGTTACAAAAATAACCTTCATTTCATAAAAGTAATGCATTTTCAAAAAGGATTTACAACTTTTTAATTAATATATAACCGACAATTCAAGTTATCAATAAAATTAGTTAAAATAATTAATTATAACTTCAGCGTGCTTTTATTAAATATAAAATAGTGATGAATGTGCTCAAATAACTTTTAGCACTTGTTTCCATATGTTAATAGAACAATTATGAATAGCCAGGCGCCGTTTTAATTGGCCATAATTGCGTGGCTACTGGCTACTGGCTATTTGGCCATGGTCAATGAAATGCTGATGGAGACATCTCAAAAGCGAGAGCAGCAGTTGCCGCACTCAAATTGCAGCTAATTACAGACACTAATACACTAATACACTTTAATAGACGCCCCATTGGAATGTCCCCATATGTCGCCACGGCAAAACAACAAAACTAATGGCCCCAAAATGATGGCCAACAAAAACCAAATAAAATTTTGCCAGCCAACATTTATTGAACGCCATTGTTGCAGACTAAACGAACACGGACGACTGCTTAGTACAGTAAAGCCACAGTATGATGTAAGGTTTAGTGGTTGATAATGGGAGGGACAGGATAGACGGAAAGATGTCTTGCTGGGCCCATCGTCAAGGCTAGACAAACTAACGGCGCAGCCTGTTGCAAAAATGTTTACACTCTGGCATTGCAACAGAGAGGCAATGTTGAAATAAATGTACATCCAATAATCGTCTAAAATACAGTCATATATAGCTATATATATCTATGTATAGTATCTGTATGTATTGTAATATAATCGAAATTTGAATTATAATTGCTGAAGAACGCAAAAGGCGCTAGCCAAGATATCTAAATTAAAATGTATATATATTTATATATGTATCTACATTATTTTTTGTTGGGCAATCAAATTTATGGCTGAAGCTAAAAATTGATATGGGAATTGCGAAGAAACTAGCGGGAACAACATTCGATAGAATTAAAATGATGTAATACTTCGGTTTTTATTAGTTAAACAGAAAGCATAAACAAAAACAACAATTTTGAACAGTTTTACGTTCAGCATAAAATTTGGATAAAAGATTTCAAACAGTTGGTTTAATTATGAAAAAATTTTAAATTGTACAACAAGTTCTGGCCATGTGTTTATAAACGGATATCCACTAATCGACATAACATAAACTAAAATACAGCATATGATTTAATTAAATAAAATCTCTTAATTATTTTACTATCTAATAACTTTTTTGAACTTATCAAAGTCATCCGAAAAGGAACGGATAATATTGCAAATTTATATAAACCTGGCCAAAAATGTTGAACAAGAACCGGTATTCGAAATACTCATAGATAAAACACAAATAATCAATGTTATTAATAAGCATCGATAACATATTTCGGTTAGTTAAACCACGGTCTAAATTATTTTATGAGCTCAATGCTTATCCGCTTACCCTAATTAATGTAGATAGAAACAGAGGTCGCCGCTACAATATTAATATCAATTACAAATAATTAGTTAAACTACCAAAATAATAGATAATCCGAAAGTTCAAAACAATTAAGATAATGTATTTTTATCATATACAGCTTTATACGATTGATTCAATCAAATAGAAAAGAGCTCGATTAATTATTAGCTGTAAAATACCTCAGAATATTAGACTAGAATAATATTGCTGATTATTCGACTGTATAAGAACAAAAAGACTAAGATAATCAATATTATAACAAATTAACCAAAAATAAATTATAACAAATTGATCAGTTTATTTAACAAGTGTAAAACTTATCCGCTAACAGACACTCAACCATATCAAAAGTCAAGTATTTTATTTAATCATGCGTCATAAAATACGAACTAAGACGCGCCTCGAGGGCATCCAATATTATGCAGAATAAAACGGAATATAGATTGATAAGATAGACGAATCGTACTCGTAGTTTGTAGTTCGTAGTTAGTGTATAGCTTAAGTAAAGTCGACGACGTTGGTTTGTACCCAAAAATACAAAAGACAAAAACAAAATCATCGCTGATAAGCCCAAACACAGAATTCTCTAGACGCTGCATATTCCCTATCATTGGGTATTTTAATTATTCAATGAATGAAGACGACAAATAAAATACTAAAGTTATATCGAAACTCACCTCTAAGAATCTATAGATAAAAAATAAATAATATACCACAAGAAAATTTGTTTAATATCTGATACTAAAAATTCAAATATTTAGATAACAATTTCTGAATTGCATGTTTGTTAGGGTATTCGAGATACACAAAGTCGACACTTGAGGGGTTTTTTGGCCCGCATTGATAAGCCGTATGAAATAACATGTAGCGAGAAGCATTGGAAACAACTCTGTCACGAGTCGACGCTATCTGCTGCATTAGCCGGCTGAGCGGGTGACTATTTTTAGTATTTTTTGTAGTAGTCGACACAGTTGCTGACATTGGTTGTAAATCTTGGCAATGGCAGCGCTCAATGCGCTGGAGGCGGAGCCACGCCCCACTCCCTCTCTGCCTGCTGCCACGCTGGGTTGAGGGGAAGGCGGCAATTGTGGGGCTAGGCGGGGAGCCGCTCAGCTGTGAGCCATGTCACGGGCATATTTCGATGACAGACAGCCCATAAATTGATCATCACTTTTTCGGATTCTATCGCATTCAATTGGAATTTTTTTTTGTATCTGCAGCCGATCGACTGCGAAACTGTTAGGAGGGAAACCGGTTCGATGTCATCATGATTGTATTTTATTCGTACTTATGCCATATTTATATCGCCGCTCTCTGTGTTGCCAAAATGTGTAAAAAGTGTTGAATAAACAACGAAAGCTGACTGAGCGGAGCAATTGGATAATTTTTTAGAGTTAAAGCAGACAATTTTTGAGTTAAATTTAATGATTCTAAGGTACAAATGGGTTCTCAAGGCTCTATTTAAAACTATATGTTTTAGATACTGCTTTATTAATTTATAAAATGCAACAATAAATCTAATCATTTTTGAATAGTATTTAAGAAACGAATAAAAATATTAATAAAAGTTATCAGAAAAAAAAACGAATTTTAATAAAAGTTATCAACAAAAAAATGTAATAAAAGCTATCAAATTTACGCCATATGTTCTTCTAGCCAGTTTTGACGACTTTCAAGCAATATTGGCAGCACTGGCGAGGCGTGAGTCAGCCATAAGAGTCAGCTAGAAGTCCGTACTGTCCGATCAGTCGAACAATTGTTCTACACTTGTTGTTTGGCATTCCAGCGAACTTCAATGACATTCGAGAGCTGCAGCTGAACGCTAGACTTGCCGCAAAACTGAGACTCGGTGCCACATCACGTGCTTTCAAGTATAATCGAATAGTCGGCTTTATCGCTCAGTTTGCGTTCGAGCCGCCTTCTTTATATTTTGTAAACAATAGACGGGCTTGTTTCTAAGCATTTATGCTATCGCCTATTTATTATACAATATTATTTGAGGTTAGGCACGAGCGTCGCTAAACCAAAAAGTTAGTTCATTAGTTAACAACTTAAATAAGCTATTCATTAGATCGGGTGGGCGAAGTCTTTTTTATTGTTATAACTTTACAATAGGCATGTGTTATTTGCACTCTCTAACTATCTAATGCCAACACTTTATTGTGCGATCACGTTTCGTAGGTGCGTATAGTAAAGCTGCTAATTTCAGAGACATGCAAAAGCCGCAGCAAAGATCGTTGCACGAATCCAATTAGCGCATTGAATGCTGCAAATGAAGCGTTAAAAATGCAGAATAGAATAAAATACACACAAAAGTAGATAATGATAGTATATTTCAATAACTGGATTATCCAGAAAGTGCTCAATTAGTCGAAACGGGCTATAGAAGCCAATTCTACATAATGTACAACAGATTGAGCAAATAAATTTCAAACGAGGCAGTTAAACTTTTACGTAAGTTTTTCTCCCGCCGTGGAAGCTTAAATCTGCTTTATTGTTAACTACCTTTATCCGCCATACAAAGTGTTATCCTCTTGATAAATTATTTATCACCCACATTTACTGCGCCGCAATTTACATTTATTAAACTGTTGCCATCTTGTAATTGACTTAAATGATGGCGACAGAAATGTCATGACCTGTTCTCAGTTATCCGGCATTATCAATGTGCCACAATGCGCTTGGATAAGCACATTTTATTGTTGTTGACAAGTGTTCCAGTTTAGGCTTTAAGGCGTATTATGGCCCATTGGCCAATGAACATTATACATTATCCGTTGCGACATATTCCACAATGAGACGATATCAACGAGACATTCGCTCATTTGCCGTTGTCACTCTTCATTGAGATAAGTTCAATTCGCATTGCACAGAAGAGCAGCTCGATTCAAAGCCACAAAAAAAAAACATCCGGCCCAACAAAAGCACAGCAGCAACAATTGCCTGGGGGGCTCCGAGGTCTTTCTTTCTCACTTTCATTCTCTCTCTGTCTCTGTCTGTGTCTCGGTCTGTTCGTCTGTTCGTCTGTTTTGCCGTTTGTCGAGGCGAACAGCTTTACAATTCGCGTCGTTCGACAATGGCGCGTAGTTTACTTGTTTTTGCCCATTGTATTTTGCATACAGGCATTTATTATATTATACATTATTTGAATAAAGTGAATTACGTACAAAGAAGAAGAGACCCCACCAATGCTCTTCCCTTCCCGCACACTCTCACTCAACTAATTGAGTTGGGCATCGAAGTGAACCAAAGCCAAAGCCAAAGCCAAACCCAGAGCCAAGAACAAAGAATGGAGCGAAAAATTCTTGAGCTTTGCTTTGTTTTCACATACATATTTTATGCTCACCCCCTCAACTCCTCAACCCACAACCAAGCTTTTGTCTGCATCTTTATTATGTTTGCAAATTTGACGCGTTTTCAATATTCTTCAACAAGGGAACATCAATTGCTGTACTGCGCGTAATTTAATTTGTATTCGACCTCCAATACAGTTCATCCCCCACCCTCTCTCTTCTCACACCATTCTCCACTCCTTGCCTTAACTTCCTTTTGCAGCTGTGTGGGCGTTTCTTTTTTATCTTCTTGTTTTTTTTTTTTTCGCACGCCTCTTTAAGATTTTCAATTTGTTTGTCGTTGCGCATTCAACAGACGACACTCTAAATGTCACGTCCACATCCATCTGGTCATTTGCACACAAGCCCCCCCTTTCCCTTTCTTTCTTATCCGTCTTTATGAACCCACTAATTAATTAGCTCTGGTTTCTTTAATTAGCGCAAACCAAACGAAAATAACTGACAGCAATCGAGCAAAAAATGCTGTGCGGAATTTTTAGAATTTGAGCTGCACGTGCAAATATTTTAAAGCTCATGAAGTAGACGTGAATATGAGAGGGAAAGGACAGAGAGAAAAAGAAAGGAGAGTGAGAGAGAGAGAGAGAGAGGGAGAGAGAGAGAGAGAGAGAGAGAGAGAGAGAGAGAGAGAGAGAGAGAGAGAGAGAGAGAGAGAGAGAGCGAGAGAATATGTTGAGGTAGTTATGTAAGCAGAGAAACAAAACATTGTTTATCAACAAAATACAAATAACAATGATAATACATAAATGAAAGCTTAAAATGATCGTTTATCAAGCACACGGATAAGTTTAGAAATAAAAAGTAGATCAGAATTTTAAGTATGTATTTGCGAAACACGTAAACTTATCCGACACAGCATGCCAGCACAGATAAAATCGAAAAATAAACAAGAATTCTTTAATTCTTCTCACAATTACACGATGTTCAACCATCCACTGATAAAAGTAAATACATACGTTTCATATAGAAGGCAATATTCTTTTTATCCGGATCATACCACTGTCAACTATAGTTCATTATTAATAGGGAATGACGGATACCTGAATGTGGGTAACAAAATTAATTTTTTAAGTTAATCCATAACAACATCCAATTGCATAGCAACAGATAAGATAATTATCCGCTGCTCTCGGATAGCAGTATAAACTATAGTTAGGTAGGCATTTAGGCAAATGAATTAAGAGTCATAAATAAAGAGCAAGCATAAACAACTTAACCGTGGATAACTGCAGATAACCTTTAATATCTGAACGGATAATCGTGGAAAATATGGAACAACTTTGAGGACACTAATTTAATCAATTTGAAATACAAATATTGGGCTACCCAGCTATATGAAGGTTGTTTACAAATTGGCCTAATCGTAATACTTATCATAAATAACAACAACTTATCCGCGACTATACGAATACAAGTCCCGATTACCTTTATAGCATACACTAACATGTCAAAATCAAGGTTATTGAATCAAGGGAAATGTAAAAATATTTACAACAAAATGTTCGTATGTCGCGCAGTTATTAACTTTTATTCATTAACTGAGCAGACAAAATATGATACGAGTGGCTATAAATATAAACATATATATATATATATGTATATGTATATATATTATATATATATATATATCTATAGATATATATGTATATATGTTCGTATATATGCATGTGATATATCGCGTAGTCGCATAAAGCTCACTTTTTGCAGTTTGCCGTCGAATCGTCGGAGACCTCTCAATGAAATTACTTGCACAATTATCCACATCAGAGCTGGACAGAGCCAGACAATTGATTGCACACATATACATATAAATATACATATCGCTCTATATAGATCTTTATATATATATACATATGCTGTTATATTTACTTTCGACTTTCTTACTGTAGGAAATTGTGGGCGTATTTTTGTTGTTCTGTCGCGTGGTTATTAACACATTTGAGGCGCACATATACACGCTCACGCACACACACACACACAATCAGCATGAGTTGCACTTGATTTAATAAATTTGATTAGGATTTATGAGCGTGTGGGTTTTTAATTTTAGATCCAACAAAAAGCCTGCACAATTTTCACAATTTTCAGAAAGCTTTCAGCTCGACTTTAAGGCCAAGTAATTCGATCATGTGATCGATAAGCAGAAAACAAAATAGTGCAAAATTTCATATTATTCAAAATCCGGTCATATGAATTAAAACGTCCATCCCCGATAACTGTTTGTTCCTAATTTATCCACCGAGTTCAATTATGAATAAGAATTAATTGCGTGAGGCTATTTTAAAATTCATGCACAATAATAATTTTAGATTTGAGATCGACAAAAACACTTAAATTTGTTTTTGGCATAAAATTATAAATATGGCTTATACATTAAAAGATATAATTCTTTTTTAATTTGAAGGTATATAAGCGGCACAATAAGTTCTGGTACACCAAATAGGCACGGATAATAATGGACTATATAAATTCAGAGCTGTAAGATTTTTATCAGTTGCAATTTAAACGGTATACCATTAACATAACAACTATCGTATAATGAATTTATCGCCTTATTTAAATTGAAATCAAAAGCGTGAGATTGTTGTTGTGCGCCTAATAAACACGGATAATAGTGGATAAATTTTAATACACATTCAAATTAAGTGACACTATGAAAATTTGAAACCTAATGTGACTTTAATCAGTTGCAATTTAAACGGATAGCATTTACTCAAACGGATAACAGCTTAGTCAATTGCAACTGATATCATCAAGTGAGATAATATTCTAGGCGACATGATTGAATAAAATTAGTTTAGAGTGAACACTGCACGAGTTTCATTTAATACGCTTTAATGCACATAATTAAATTCAATAAATGTGGGAAAAAATAAAATCCGTACATATCAATTAATTGAGATTAAAGCGGATAACGACATGAACGCAATCTAGAACCAAATTCGTTAAATAACGAAAATATTTCATAAATAATAATGTTGGCAATCAAATGTAATCTACACCCAGATTAAAATCATTGCACAACATCAAATGAATTATTATCCAGTTTATGGACAGGTGTAAAACAACAACGACGACTTTTATATTCGGCGCCTGGTAACCCCCATAAATGAAGCCGGAAAGAACTTTTAGTTTATAGATAGCGAAATGTGAATACCCTTTGCTAATATAAGACAGATGTTTCATACTTTACATATGACTTTTTCTAATAACTAACAACTTACTAATTAAGTTATTAATTTGAATATTTATTTCGACATAAATATAATACTTAGCTTAATGTGGTGTACTTTTTCGAACAGTTCCTCTCTATAAGCAAATATTATCCCTAGCAACAAAACATAACTGATATCAAACATCACAAGACAAGTGAACTAAATTGATGGGTATATTTATTTGTACTTATATATATATATATATATATATATATATATATATGAATGAGTTTACATAATAAATAAATGTATACATATATAAATATGGAGCTTGTGGCAAACGCTTGGGACAAGTGGCAGAAGCAGGTGACAGGTCAAGCGGCACGTTGCACGTTGCTGTCAGCTATAAATAAAACGCACAGCTCAGCAAATTTAGACAAGCCCAAAGGAACAGAAACAACAAAATTTATCGATTTTGTGAAAGAAAACCATTTACCTGTCTGTCCCACACACACAAACACAATCATAGTGTACCTGGGTAGGTTAAGTTTTTATTGGGTTAGTTGGTCGCTGGGACAGAAAATCAACAAATAGATAAAGCCAAACAACAACAACAAAAACTAAAGTTGAACGAACTGGCAACTAGTTGAAACAAGGGAAAACTGAAATAGGAATCAAGAATCGGTAATCGAGGTAGTAGCAAAAAAAAAAAAAAAAAAAAAAAACAGAAACAAAAAAATAGGTCTGTCGTCTACGTGACTATTTAAGCTGAATTTTCCTAATCATCTGCTTTGATGATTCACAGCATAAATGAAAAATCCACGTTTAATCGTTGCGATTCGAATCGACGACTCGAGTTGCAGCCTGTCGACTTATTCAAATCGATTGATTCGATACAAGTTTGCGGACCGTACCCCTCACCTCTCCCCCACCCAACCAGCCATTTACACACATATCTAATAATACCCTTACGCAGTGAAGATATCAACACTTTGTCATTAAATATGTGTTTATAAGCGTTAATCTTTCCTTCATTCCCAATATAATATATAATTCAATTTAATTTCCAGTCATAAAAAATGTTATTTAGAAATGCACTTAACTACATTTTTAAATTTTTACTATTTAATCAGTTTGAAAAAAAAAAAAATATATGTACCTAATAATTTTAATATTAATCACAATCTCTCCATTTAAAATTTTTATTTGAGCCAAACATATTTTTACCTACTATTGCTGCTTGCTAGAGCATCTGCTAGTCACGTACACTCTTTCAGCTGTTGCAGTCTTAACTGTTTTTCATGTGCCTGAACGGAATCGGAACGGATCGGTAATTGCTATATTTTTGCAGTTGATTGCTTACAGCCTCATGAGTATTTAACGAGACGCAAGCACAAAAATTTTGAAAAGTCGTTTTGCGGCTCACGTGATCCACTGAACCACCGCCCAGTGGCTAAAGATCCGGACCCGGTTTTCAAGCTACTCTTTAAATTTATTTTTATATCTTTTTATTTTGGCATTTGAGCGAAAGATTCGATGGTCATTTGTGACAGCTACGAAAAGCATAATTTGTCTATTTGCCAGCAAGATAAACGAATGTTGTGCGAATGTGCGGAACAATTAAGATACCTCGTAATCGTAATCTCCTTTCATTTGCTCTTCAGTAACTGACCCACTAATTGGTTCATCGCTTCTGATAAGATAAAAGCCAAGCTGTTTGCTCTAGAAATTGATTTTAGCTTAAATTTTCTTAATTCTTTATTTTTTTATTTTATTTCCCTTAAACGTTTATATAATATAATTCTGGTATACGGTTTTCAAAAAAAAAAAAAAAATAATAGGTTTACGACTTCATTTGAAGTTGAGCCCGTGGGTGGAGTTCAAGTTTTACAATGTTTTCTTCAAATTAAATGTGAATCGCAAGATAAAATAAAAAGAACAATCGCAAAGATAAAAAAAACTGTTAATTGTGAGTCACAAAAAAAAAAATTACAAGCATGTCTCATATGTTTTTCTTAACGCATTGAGCACAGGTCGGTTGGTAAGTGGGGAATTTCTTTAATCCCATAACATTTAAATTTATTATTTCCAAAAATTTGAGTAAGCCAAATAACTTTTAACTTAAGGACTTCTTTATAATAAAAATAATTAATTTATAATATTTTGAAAATAAAAATTGAATATATTTAGAAACGAAATTTCTGGAATGAATTTTATGAAAAGAAAAACTAATAAATATTAATACATTATTTTGAAACTAATCTATATACAAGATATGAACTATTTAAACCATTCATTTAGTCTGTATAATTAAAACGTATAATGTAAATCATTATATCTATTTTATAATACTATTACCTCAACATCATAAAATAAAGATTTAACTTCAAAGATAAAAAAAAATAATACTTATAAGACAAGTCGTAAATTGTGCAAGGTTGACAAAATTCTCTATCTAATCAGAATTATGTCGACACCCTCAACTGCGGGATCTCCAAGAAGGTAACAATTGATGTATAAAAACAATAGCCTAAAATTATAGTAGGCAACGACTGACTCATTGGGAAGCTTATTCGCATTGCAGATTATAAAACCACAAAAAATAAAAAAAAATAAAAACTTGCCAAATTGAGTCATAGAAAATAGCAGAAAGCAAATTTGGGCAAGGACTGCTATTAGTGGATAAGAAAGAGAAAGCGAGAGACAAAACGATGCACTTACCTGACTCTTGGCTGTGTTAGTTATTCTTGTTGTTTTCGTTGCTTCTCCTTTTTATCTCCTACTTTTTTGTGTCTGCTGCGTTGCTGCAGTTGTCGATATTTGTTTTCGTTATGTTTTGGGTTCTTGTGCTGGCTTCTCTCTGCTTCTCACTCACTGTTTTTCAGATTCCTTTTTTTCTTTTTTTTCTGTTGCTGCTTGCACACACGCGTTTTTGTTTTGCTTGGCTCGTTCGTTTGTGTTTTCACTTTCACAGGTAAATATTCTACGTCAAGGGAAAAAGGTTAAGAGCGAGAATAATTCATTTGCTGCCTGCTAGAACTCTGCTGCTATATCTGTTGTTGTTGTTGTAAATGTGGATACAAGCGTAATTTATTTTCCTTTTCTCGACGCTCTACAAAATTCACATTGGGATCTTTCTTGACACTAAACCGAGCATTTACCGCAACTGCGGCGACTACCTTGCGCTGCGAGCGTTAAAAATCAACTGAATTGACGTTATGCCAGCCCGCCACTGAGGCGTGAGCGCGCTTTTGATACCGTTACGGGCGACACCAAGAGAGAAGAGCGACAAGCGCCAAAGTGGCGCAAGTGTGCGTATACATATGTATGTAAGTTTATGGGTAACATCCGAACGTAACCCTCTCTCTCACTCTCTCCCGTTTATAAAAATGGTCTATGGCTCTACACATATGTGTGTGTGTGTGGGTGATTTTATTTAATTTTAAAACGTATACATGCATGCACATTTATACCGGCTGATTAGTTTTATGTTGTGCTTATTGTGGGAATCAACAACAAACATTCTTATTGGAGCGGCGCCTGTTAACGTCTTCCATATTAAGTAAATGCCAAATAATTGCAATACTCTGCTCGCTGCACAATTGCAGTGGTTCGCTCTTCACACGTGGTTTTTTGTATTGCAACTTCACGCAACGTAAAATTCCCACACACAAGCACAGAAATACCCAAACGGACACCAAAACGTAACACGTCACAATAACAACAACAATATCTCTCAGGCTAACTCTGTTCTCGTACTCTCATTCGCTCTCTCTCCCTCTCGCGTTGTGCGTTGTTGCTGGTTCTGGGCCAGGCGAAAAATAAAACGTTTGTACTATTTAAAATTTGTGAATTTGAATTATTGTTAGTATTGAGTTAGCACCTCGCTTTATAATTTATCGACACAGCAACATCCACAGAAGACGTGAATTAATATTTCTTTTAGCGCTTCTTAAACCTGACAATCTTAAAATAATTAACGTAAACAAGCGGGTTTTATATTTAGCAAAATTTTTGCTACTGTGCAACAAAAGAAGTTAGACTTCTAGGGACTGTCCAGTATTTACAAGTGTGCGTACGGCCAGGCCTCCGTACACACACACGCACGCACACGCTCATTGGCAAATGTAACACAATTGGAATTTGGCCTAATTTATACAGCAGCAGAAACAACAACATACGTACACATTGTGTTTACCTTTTGACACTTTTATCGTATATGCAACATAACTGTTGTTGTCATTTTCTGTAATTATTATTTAATTAATTGCAACAAATAAAAATTGCCCGCGACATAAGCAAATGTAAGCCAACTGTTATGTTAACAGACTCTCAGAGAGCGCAGCTGTTTGTTAACAGCTGGACGGAATGATAACACATGTGTTGACAAAAACTGTGACTGCCATTAGTCACAGTTACAAGTGACAATTTATGGCGATTCACAAAGCATAGTTAAACATTGACAGACAATACAAAAATCAATGCATACATAATATATCATATTATATACAAAGAATATTAAATACAATTATTTTAGCAATGTAAAATTAATGCTCATACATGCGATGACATTAACAGCATCAATTGCTCACATCTGCTGTTAAAATTAAATCTTAACATTGCCATTTGAGTCAGTACAAAACTGTTCAGCACTTGCTGGGGCAAACGCGCCTTTATATTGGCTGCTGTAAGGGAATGCAGAAATCAATCCTCACTTTTACAACACTGACAAGACGCGCATTTGAATTCAGTTTTTACATATAAATATAAACAACTAATCGAAGTCTTATATATAAAGGCAATTTCTAATTTTAATCTCAGTTATTCTCAAATATCATGTTGCACATTTCATTGTTCTTTTGATTCAATACAAAAGTACGGCCCGCCGATTTGTGTGTTTGCTTCGAACGGAAATGCTTGGCATACGGTTTTTCCACCGACTGCAGGTAAATGGAACGAGTATTGGATTGTCTGTGGAATAGAAAGGGGAGTAAATGAATGAACAGTGATGCATAGTGAGAACTGCGCATTGACTTACGTAAGGAACTGTTCGGGTCGCTGCAGCTGCATGCAGAGCTTGATGTTGCTGTAAAAGTCGAGATCCGCCTGCAAGCTGAGCTTCGGCTCATGGCGCAGCTCGATGTCCTGGACGAGCTTGGCATAGGTGAAGCCCACGGCGAGATGGGAGAGGACAGCGCTGCCCGTGCTGCATAAATGGGATTGCAGTTCAGTAAGAAATCGAATTTGGAATAGAGTTGAAACTTACTTTTGCTGGATTTCCGTTTGGGCATTGCGATTCCACAGGCTGAAAGTCACTTTGCCATTGAGATCGACACTCCTGGCGCCCAGGACACGCCAGTGGAGCGTCGCACCCGATGCCAGGACAATGTATTGTTCGTGATCCTGGGCCAGTGTGGTTGCCTGATAGGCGGGCGTCGTGTCCGAGGCGCTGCCGCCCCACACATGGCCCATCAGCTCCGTCTGGCCCTTGAAGAAGATTAGTGGACGCAGCTGGGCGCCCTGCACACTGATCTCCATGCCCGCGGTAATTGTCTCCTCGGTCTCCAGCTCATCGTCCGGCGGTATCGGATCATTGCCCTCCCCCGCATCCCCGTCCCCCACAAAGGAGCTCAGACCAGCGGTGTAGATGCCCAGCTTAAAGCTGCTCGCCTCTGCGCGTCCGGCGTGCAGCAGGAACTCCACGGAGCCGCGCTTCAGTATTCCTTGGCTCACCTCCTGGGTGCTCAGCAGCGTCTCATTGAAGCCCGGCGTTTGCGACAGCTGGCGGCTCAAGACAGTCGTGAGGCCTAAGAGAGAGAGAGAGAGAAAGAGAGAGAGAGGGAGACGGAGAGTGAGTGCTGATTAAATGATTGATTAGGTGAATAATGTTATACTGACTGGCGAGACAGCGAGAGAGAGATGGAGAAATTAAAATGTTATATAATTTCAACTTTGCTGATTGAATGATTGATGCACTGATTGACTTGATTTACCAGTTTATTGACTGGCTGATTGAGTTCTTGGCAGAAAGAATGGTTTTAACAGATAGTCAGATGAAAATTTTGATTGATTGACTGACTGACTGATACAAAGGCTGTTGGGCAGTTAGTTTAAAGATTGAAGTTCATGATCTGATCTGTTATTGATTGATGTGATTAAATGGCAACTGTTCGACTAACTGATTGAACAGTTTAAATTGAATTGATTGATGATTGTGGCAAAGATACGATTTGTTAGGTATATAATAAATAATCCCCATTTAGATGAATTACTATATTAAGGGAGACTAGTTAGATATCGGATAATAAACCCAATAGTGGGAGTATACGTGGGTAATACCAGTCAGTATTTATATATACCAATCAATCAGAATTACCTCGTTGTCCCAGCACGTTGTAGTTGTTGACGTGGTTTCTCTGGCTGAGCTCGGAGCGGAACATGGCGCGGAAACGGGGACAAATCTCGGCGAGCATGCGCAGCTTTTGCAGCACATAGGTCTTGATCTCGAACTGGCGATCGGTGGAGGCCAGATAGTCGAGCAGTTGGCCCAGCTGCTCGGCACTCGGACGCCTGGCCAACAGGATGTCCAGAGCCAAGGTGCGAGCAGAGCTATCGAAGCGTCGTCGGCGCTGATAGAAAATGCTCTCGAACTGGAGGCGTTGCGCCTCGGCAAAGCTGGAAGCTGGGAAGGCTTTGAGGGCCTGGAGGGCGGCCACCGAGAGTTCGGGCTGATCCGATCGGGTTGCCTGCTGAAGCAGTGCATCAATGGTGCGCGTGTCGCGCAGATTTTGCAGAGCGCGTGCGTAGATAATCGGATCCTTCGAGGACGAAAGACCCTTAAGGAGGCGATTGCGAATCTTCTCCAGCAGCAAGTCGTTGGGATCGAATCCGCTCTGGCGTGTGAGCGTGGCGAGCGTTTGGAGCACGCTGTCCCACAGCTTGTCGTGCGACTTGTGCGCCAGCGGCTGCTCCACAAAGATGAACAGATGCTCCAGGATGCGCCGCTCCGGATGTGTGCCAACGGCCAGCGATTGCAGATACTTCTCCAGCAGCTCCAGCGACTGGGCCGAGGTCTGCGATCCCTTGTAGAAGTGCACAAAGCTGGCATTGTGCGCATCGAATGTCTGCACGGCGCCCAGCAGATCCACCAGCTGCGCCGCCAGCTCCGACTGCGACGCCAGCAGCGCCTCGAATTCCGACTGCTTGGCAATGCGAGCCACGGGCAGCAACTGGGCAAAGGCCGCAGCTAGCGAGGATTTGCCCACCTGCTCCAACTGAAGTTCCTTGATGCTGCGCTCGAATTCCGACTGGAGCTGTGAGGGAGTGGTTTGGCATTAATGGATGGATCTGCATATATTTAAGTGGAAATCCTTACCGTTTGATCCTTAAGCTCGCTGATTTTGCCGTCGACATTCGCCTCCAGCTCGAACACGCGATACCATTCCAGCAGGCTTTCGATGGCCGCCTGCAGCGTGGGCTGCTGCATCTGCTCCATGTTATTTGCATGTTCCACATGCTGCAAACGCAGGCTGCCACGCACCACACCTCCCACATCCGTCTTAGCGGCGAGGATCAGGCGATGACTCTCCCTTGATTCGGCACGCAGCAAAACGCCATCGGCGCTCAGTTCGTAGTTCACCTGCTCCTGCGATTTCTGGTGGATGCTCAGCGCCTGCTCCGGATGATGGCTGACCCGTAGATCCCACAGTGAGCAATCCGTTTTGGTCTTCTCCACGCGTGTGGACGATTTCACCTTGTAAGCTACTCGACAATCGCCGGAGACATCGACTTCGTTCTCCCCGCTGTGGTTGGCGAAGCGCAGCTGGAGCAGCGAGGCGATGGAGCGCTCCAGATTGAGCAGCGACTGATCCCGGGAGGTGTGCGCAATCACCTGCTGCGGCTGGCCTCGGATTAGGGACACGTAGAAGGGTCTGTCCGGCAGACTGTGTATCGAGCGCTCCTTTCGCTGGGCCTTTGCGCCCACTCGATTATCGCCGAGCTCGATTTGCAGCAGCTGATCCTCGTCATTGGTCCACACGGAGCTTATCTTGAGCTGCGTCTCAAAGCTGTAGCCCAGATCCTCGGATTGGCTGCCGGAGAGCGGCTCGAGGATCACCTCGCTGGAAAGGTCGAAGAGCTGCTGCGTGCCAGCGGGTATCAAAGAGGCACCTGCTATTAAGAGAGAGAGCGAGAAAGAACACGTCATTAGCAACTGGAAGCAATCTAATATAACGGCACAAGCTTCCAGTGAGCTAAGCTCAAAGGTTATCAACAAGTTGCCGTTGCTTTCACATCAGCTGTTAACTTATTTAGGCCTGTGTGTGTGTCACTGTTATTCCTGCTTGCGCGTGTGTATTACAGCAACAAGTTCATTCACCTAAGCTTTCTACGTGCTTTGCCTGTAAAACAAACTACAAAAATTCTTTGCAAATTACTCACCTAAGCAGGTGACCAAAGCGAGCACCAACAACAACAACAATAAGCAGTTGCTGTTATTTGTTTGCCGGCTTCGCTGCATTTTGTCGGTTTTGTTCTGCGGCTCAACTGCACAATGGTTGGAATACTTAGGAGGCTGATTAAGTTAATACATTGAGTGATCGTTTGGCTCCCACTTGTTCGCAACAGCTCTAATTGTAGTTTAATCTCTCATTAGTTTTGCGGCGTACCGAACAACGTCTGCGGACTTATTAACAGTCGCGTATACTGGCGTCTGTTAACTAACAGCGAGGTATTAATGTTCATAACGACAGACGGGCACACTAGAACGAAGGCGTTGCCAGACCGGTGGAAAAAGATGTTACATTTGAAATGTAACGGTTGCGAAATAGTTTCATATTCCTATCAATTGCTGTCTATTGTTATTGATTATCGCAATTGAACAAATAAAGCCAACATAAGCCGTTGTTTAAATATTTACAAATGCTCAACATTTATTCAGAACTGCATCTTTGCCTTATCTTCTGTCCATATCCGAACAAATATTAATTTATTGAAAAACACACACACACATACACATTTACAGTTGGGCAACAACATTTGCATTATTTGTATATTTTATGTGCATAAATATAAGCGAACGCAATGTTTAATTAACCGCAAAATCTCTGGCTCTAAAAAAATGTGATTTGGGTTAATGCAAAAAGTAAATAAAAGGAAAAAGGCAATAATTTAAAGCAATATGAAGGCAAATATGTCACAGAGAGAGACAGAGATATGCAAGCGTACACTCAGAGAAATATGTATCTAAATAACTTTAAAAAAATATATATGTATATAAAATAAAATTAAAATCATTAAAACCAATCAATCGATTGATTGGTCAGTCAGTGAATCATTCAATCAGTCAGTCAGTCATCTGATCAATCAATCAGTCAGTTAGTCGCCTGGTCAGGCAATCAATCAGTCTGTCAGTCTTGCAGGAAGTTAATCAACCAGTCAGTCAGTTAGTGGAAAAGTCATTCGATAATCAATCAGTCAGTCAATCAACCGAGCCCAACAGTTACATGCATAAATACTTACATTCGTATATGGAGTAGAATTTCTCTTAGTGTAAGCCCATTCGATAAGTGGAGCGGTCAATGCGGACATTGCCCGCTGCGATGGTCGCGATGTCAGCAGCTGAGTCAATGCCGAACGGCACCGCTTATCAGCAGAAGGAGTCGGCAACAAAAATAAAAACAACAACAACTGCAACAACAACAAGGAAGCAGCTTGAGTGCCTCTGTCACTTATGGCAAACATATGTTTCGTTACAAATTGAACGAGCGACCGCAACAACTTTAAATTTTGCTTATCAGTAGCTGCAGCAGATAGGTCCAACAACAACAACAACAACAGCAACAATGCGAACGAGCTGGCAGGCCGACGAACAACAAACAAACGAAAATTAACAAAAACTAAATTTAAACACGTCTTGCTGCGGTTCAGAACGAGATAGAGTTAATGGTAATGTGACAGAACGGGCGAGAGAAAGAGAGAGAGAGAGAGAGAGATGGAGACTGATTGGGAGAGCGCGCGTTTCATTAGCTGCAGCTGCAGAGCTGCTCTCTGCGGTCGTTTGGCAAGGTTAACGGTGCGTACAATGAGCGAAGAGAGGGTGGAGAAACAAATACCAACTGCAATTGGCGTAGGGAGCACAAATGGGAAAAGGGAAGGGGAAGGGGAGGAAGAACAACATAGTGTGGCCGGACGATAGAAGCTTGGACCAAAGCAATCGCTGACTTAAGCACTCCGCGGGCGATTTCTATTCTAAGTGAATGCGGTGCTTGCACAGTGGAGCAAACCAAATTAACTGGCATCGAATATTGGGAAATGTGTTTAATGATAAAACAATGCGAATATTTTTATTTTAGAAAATATTTTTACTTGTATAAAAATGAAGGTTTTATGTATACGGATAATAGCTTCATTACTATTTATAACTAAAAGAGAATGAAAAAATGTAATCGCAAAACATTTTTTAACATAAATGTAACCACTGTACTTCCTCATAGCTTATCGAGTTATAGCACGCATTATAGATGCTTAGAATAAGACAAAATAGTAGAAGAATAAAAATAAATAATGATTAACAAGCCACAGAAAATAGAGAAAGTAACTGAAGACCACGTTGGAGGAATGTGCGTGACAGAGAAAGAATATTATATGCAGCTAAATTTTAATTTTTTGAATAAAAATTGAAACATGCTGCGCTTTAAAAAGAACAATTTCTTATAATGTCATCGATTCGCAATATTTTTACTACAAACAGCTTTTGTCTCGTTCCCTTGCAGTCCGCTCGGCTGCCCACCTGCGGTCGCTGTCAACGTCGGCGTCGACGTTGCTTCGACGCGAAGTGTGAACAGGCAAAGGCAAACAAGCAAATAAACAAACAATCGACGGACCAACCGTTGCCAGAGTGTGTGTGCGTGTGAGTGTGTGTGAGTGGGAGTGTGTGTGCAGCTTTTCGGTCAAGCTTTTCAAAAGGCTCGCACATGTGTGTGAGAGCATAAGTGTGTGTAGGAGATAGAAAGAGAACGAAAGTGTGCGAGGGTTGCTTGCGGTGTGCGTGCGTGTGTGTAAGCGTTGCGGTTTTGTTGTTGCTGCTTTTGCTGCTGCTGCTGCTGCTGCTTCTGCTGACCTCTGCTTTTGTAGAGTGGGAGGCGAGTAGCTGGGTAGCTGTGTAGCTGTGTAGCTGGCGCAGCAGGAAACAATTAGCTCTAAATAAAATTTCAAAATAAGCAACTGTTTGCGCTTAAATCCGGCAGCACGGACCAAGCACCACCACCAATCGAGGCGTGTGTGCACGCGAGGGCTTTTAGGCCCAACAACAACAGCTTATAACAACACCAACAACAACAACAATAATCAACATATAAATAGATACCATGCTATCACTTAATTACGGTATTTAAATGAGCAACAAATGATATGATAGCAGTTCGAAGCTTAGCGTACACACACACGCACACACATGTTGAAAGCTGACGCTGAAAACTGTGCTACATTTTCTACATTTTAATAATTTTAGTCAAAATCCCATCAGCCAGTATTAGATAATGCTTCTATTGTTGTTGTTATTGTTGTTGTTGTTGTTGCTGGCTCGATTTGCTGTGCAAAATCTAATTGAAATTTTAGGCGCACAAACACTAATTGGAATTGTTGCATTATGCAAAAATAAAAAAAAAAAAAAACACACGGCAAAAATGGCAGCCGGGGCAAGCGCTAATTAATATATATGCAACATACTATTAGCCACATTTTTACGCACAACTAAAACGAGCTAAAAACGAAAATGGCTGCCTAAATAATTTAATTAACCAATATGACAAAGCGCCAAAAGCAACAACAGCAACAAAATGTATCAATTGAGCGAAACAATATAACATATATATAGAAAATAATGCAACTGCTGACCCAATTAGGTAACTGTATATGCAAATAAATTGTTGAGTATTTCTATATTTTTATGCAAAAATTTGTGTTTAGGTCAAATTATGCATAGATAAAACGTTTACGGGTCACCAAAATAAAATAAAAAAAAAAAAACATTTTTTAGAAGTTTGTTCAATGAAAACAATTTTTGTTGTTTTTGGCAACTTTAATCCAGGCAGAGCTTAAATATGCACTAAATGTGTATTTTTCAACTATGTTTTATTCAGCTTACGTTCAGTTTTAAGCAAGCATATTATTTTCCACACTAACACATACGCTATTGTTTAAATAATATTTAAAACATGTTCGCAACTTTGTTACGACTTTATTTACTTTATTTACTAGTTTGTAAGCCATGCTGATTTATAAAGCGCTAAAATTGTGCAGATTTTGTGAATCTATTAGTCACCTTTATGAGGTGCAGTATTTTCCTTTTTTTTTCCAAAACAGTTTTCACTTTTGACTGGAAGTTTTTATCTAAAATAGTTTTCATATAATAAAAAATTTTATTTATTAATTTATGTGAATTATTTGAGAATGATATCACAATAGTTGATAGAATACTGATAAATTTAGTATGTAAATTCTTTACTAATATTCCAATCTAGTACAGCCTGCTTATTGATGTATATATTATAGTCTTCTTTTAAATTATCTGACGGAATAATAAAGAAATAACATAACTATTCGTTAAAACAATCGGTTAACTACAGTACTGTAAATATTGTTATGTAAATGTATGTTGTAAATGTGGAATATAAGTAGCACTAACTAGACTACATGCTATATGGTATAAAAAGAGTATTTAAATGGTAAACATACACATACAATGTATATTCAATGATTTTTTTATATGTCCTGTAAGAATTTTGTATAGCTTTGTTTTACCGTTAGTTTCTGTATAGTTTTAATCCTGAGCTTTAAAATTTTCATCTTTTGGGAATTTGAAATTTTAGTTAAGTATTTGAAAAGCGTTTTTCGCTTCAAATATGTTGGATCCCAATTCGGAGCTTAATTGCAGCTCATTGAGTGCTTCGGCGAGGTCTTGCCGAAAATGTTTCTATCAAATAACCTCTTGACCCCGTCCGACCTCCACGAATTTGTTTTGTTTGTGTGTTTGGGGGTTATTTTGTATCGTTTTTCGCATGTTGTGTAAACAAAGTTTTAAATTTTCGGCGCAAATGAAAATGAAATACCAACAGCTCGCAGCCAAAGAGGTGTGCCAGCACACACACACACACACACACACGCACACGCAGATATTAATATACATATGTGAATGTGTGTGTGTGTGGCATGCATTTATACAAACACGCAAATTATGCAAACGGCCACCGCAAATAACATAAATTTCACAAACTCGGCGGCCCGCAACGCACCTGACGAGCCAGACCAAAACAGAGTGTGACAGAGTGAGAGAGAGGAAGAAAGAGAGTGCAAAAGAGAGAGGGAAGGAACGTGAAGGCGACGCCAAAACGTCGACAATGAAGGTGTTTGAAAGCAGCGTCGCATAGAAATGTTAACGGCTGCATTTGTGCATACATGCAAACATAAAGTGACGCACACACACACACACACACACACACACACACCCACACCCAAACGCACGGTTGTATTGACAAATATGACTGCGTGCCTGTGCATTAATCTGCATTTGTGTGCGCTTTGTGTATTTAAAGCGGGAATAACTTCATATAAGCAACCGCTTTTGATTTCATCTTCTTACAACAGCTTGTTTTGTTTTTGTTGTTGTCTTTGTTGTTGTTGTTTTTGCTTTTTCGAGGCAGGCAGACAAGCCATAATAATAAAGGCAGCTTACGAGCGCTGACAACACTGTCAATACAAATACAAAAGGGGCAATGGCAGCGTGCGAGCGAGTGAGACGCAGATAGTTGTCAACGGCAGCGGCCAATTGGAGTAAATTTGCATTGCCAATCAAAAGAGCAAAAGGGAAGTGTGAAAGGAGTCAAAGCTCACCGAACAGTTTATGCACTTATGTATGTATATGCACAATGCTTATGCTTAATAACAAATTAAAACAATAGACTCACATTTAAATACTTTTTATGAATGCAAGTTTTTTCTATTTAAGCAGTCGTAATAAAATAAATAAAATAAGTTATACCTACGTCTGTGTGATATACAGTTTTTATTATTTACAAACGCTTTAAACGCAAGTTGTTAAAAGCTTTTAACTATTTTATGATTGCTTTGTGTACATACACACATATTTCACAATTAAGTAATACGCACACACGCATAACAAAATGGTCTTAAAAACAAATGCAACCCGCATTGGGAGTGTAATGGAAAAAAATCTGCGGCATGCGTTTAAAACTAAAGATCAACAAAACGTTTAAAGTTATGGTCTGTTCCCTCTCTTCCCACTGTTCCTGCTGTTCCCTCTCTTCCCGCTGCTCCCAGCTGTTTGCGTCGTGTGCGCTTTCTTGTATTCCTTTTGCAGCTCCCTCTCTGCAGATTGCTTGGTAGAGCTTCTTTTTCTCATAAGTTCTGACATTAATGCGCTTAATTAAAGAAGCGCGCGAATGTCAACAACAACAAAAACAAAAGAAAAAGCAACTGCAACAATAACAACAGCAGCTGAGTGCAAGAGAGACACACACACACATACGCAATTTGCATGACCCCTCAATGAAGAGCCAACACTCCGCTCTTTTCTCTTGCGGCCTTCAAACGAACAAAATGGCTGGCAAAAATAAAAAAAAAAAAAAGAAAAAACGGCAAGCATTATTTTTTATGTTTGCATGTGTTTGTCTTTTCTTTTTTTTTTTTTTTGTGTGTGAGCCGGATTAAATCAAATCAAATTGAAGCGACGAACGGGCGAATTGAGACGGCAAAGCAGAAAATTAAACAGCAAACAGCGCAGCAACTGGCGGAGTAGAAGCTTTTGCATTCCCATTCAAACAATGCACTACAAATTGGGTCAAAGATCAAGTGGAGCTCAGCGTCGACGGCAGCAGCAGTAGCAGTAGCAGTGGCAGAAGCAGAAGCAGAAACAGCGGCAGCAGAAACAGAGGCAGCAGAAACGACAAAGATTCCAAATAGAGTTGTGCTGCTGGTAAAAACGTCGACGACGCAGCGGCGCGTGGCATGCACATGAATGCAGTAGCAGAGGGCGAGTGCAGAGTGCAGAGAGCGGGGGTGAGAGCATAGGTCGACGCTTGCCAGGCATGATGGATATGCACACAGGCGAATGTGGAGAAGCAAGCAAGACGGCGCAAGAAAAAGATTAAGAAATATGCACGTCAGTTTTCTATGGAGCGCCGCATTGTTGTAGTAGTTGCTGCCGCTGCCACTGCCACTGCCGCTGCTGCTGCTTCTGCTGCTGTTCGGATCCATGTGCATCGGCATGTATGTATATGCAAAGCGGGAGGACGAGAGTGGAGCTGCGGGTGCTTTGCTTGTCAGCGCCACAGCTGTGACTAAGCGGCGCATAACTGCCAACTGTGAACTACGGGTAAGCGGCTGCTTCTTGTCGTTCCTCTCTTCCGCGCGCTCTCTTCCGCTCTCCCTCTCTCTCGCTCTTTCAGTAGCGCCATAGCTACGCGCCTTCTTTTCGCTTTCGCCATGCGGTGCTTGCATTTTTTTGTCTTCGTTTTTTCGCCTATGCATTTTTCACTCTTTTTTGGCATGTTCGTAGGCGTTGATGATACCAACAACAACAAAGACGACATGCACCAAGGCGCGGGCAAAGCATGCACAGTGGCACAACACTGCTTAAATGGTATGTAATTTGCTTTTTAAAAAGTGCCCAATTTTCTTATTTTTAATCAATTTAATGGAATGTAAATATGAATATATAGCGAAAGTAGTTATTTTAAAAAATATTTAAGAGAATAAAAATAAAAGAATATAAAAAGCTAAAATAATATGTAGGCATATGTACAGAATTTTATTCAATTGCTTCTATTGTATTTTATTTGCTTAAGTAAATTGTGTAAAATTAAAATTCTGAATAAAATATGGCTTACATACGGTAGTATATATAACTAAATTGAATTGTTTTATATACATATATATTTTGTGTGGTACATTTAAAAAGTATTGTTTTTTAAATTTAGTTAAAATTTCTGTAGAATCCATTTTTATATTTGTTTTGTCCCATTAATAACTTTCCATTCATGCCATGCCTTACAAAATTGTCACCAATTTCCATTGAAGTTGGGCCCACTGTGCGCACTGCAGACGTTGTCGTTGCCAGCAAGAAACCATCAAACTGCAAAACTGCACGAAAATATGCAAAAACGGGCAAATGATTGCGGCTCAGTTGCGCGCGCTGCATCAACCATTCCCCAAAGCAAGCTGCTCCATCTTCCACTTCACCTCCCCTCCCCCACGCCCCTTTCTCATAGTGTTTCGGTCTGTGTGTAGGTCGTCGGTTCGACTCTGGTGCCACAGTCCTGAATCCGGGCATGCATGCAACGAAAATGAAATTAAGTCAAGACGGTAGTCACATTAATCGACCGCACAGCCGTGCCCCACAATTCCTCCCCCTTCCCCTCCCCCTCCACCACTTCCACCTCCAACCCCTCTGCCCACTTGGCCATTTCCTCTGACTGCCGCCCACCACTTGACAGCAGCGGCTTTTGCTGGATTTATTTCCCTTTTGTTGTTGCTGCTGCTGCTGCTGCTGCCCGAGTTGTTATTGTTGTTGTTGTTGTTGCTGCTACTGCCGTTGATTTTCACTTCTTAGCAACAATTAAGCGCGCACATAAGTCAAAACCGCAACAGCAACAAATACAACAATGAGCAACAACAAAATGGAGCACGTACAAAGTGGATAAAAAAAAAGTATTATAAAAAGTTCTGCTTTGAAGCGCGTTTGACTCAAAGATACCCTGGAAAAGTGAGGCAATTTGATCTTGTGTATATAGTTGAGAGATATAGATATAGATATAGATACATAGATAAGATAGGACTTGGATATGACTAACGGCTGAATACGAATGCAGGTTAGAAGATTAGAATAGGTATCGCCTGTAAGCCCAATTATATATTCTTTAAATAAAGATAACTAGACAAGATGTGTCTTAAAACTGGAGCATAAGGCAAATAGTGTGATAAAAACGTTCCAAAATTATCATTTGTAATAAATTAAATCATTATAAATAACTTAAATTAGATAAATATATAGGACTTAAATTATAATTAAAATGAAAGTCTCTACCTAAGATATAAAAGAGAACCCACCTACCAAGTTTCTCACCTGCAATAAAAATCCACGTTGCTTGCAACTTGCAATTGCTGCCTGTTGCATGCAGTTGCCGCACTTGTTGGCCCTTTAATGAGTACAGGGTATAATGAGCAACCGGGGCAGACCGGGACAAATGCTGCTCGCACATAGTAGCAAAAAAGCCATTTCCTGCAAACAACTGCCGTCGACAGCCACGCCCCCCAATGCCGCCCAGCTCGAACGAGCAGATTTTTAACGACGCTTTAAAGCAAACGCCCACCACCCACGCTGCTGCCCGCCGCCCACTTCCTGTCCGCCCACCGAGCATCGACCGCACAAATAATTGGAACTTAGTCTAGTTAAGGGTGCAACTGCAGCAGCAGTCGGTGGCGGGGGGAGGGGGTGGCAAACACAATAAGCTATTGCCGCAGCCTCTTGAAGTGCATTATCGTTCGCTCTCGACGTTCTTGCAAAGCATCTTTTGTGGTGAAAGTCAACCCCCCCACCCCCACACCCAACCCCTCTACAACTGTCTCTCTCCCCCTCGCTCGCTCTTGCTTTCTCACACTGTGCAGCTTAGTGGCTGCATTGAAACCTAAAATACGCACACTCAATCATCGTTTTTGTCTTTTTAATGGGCATTCGCTGTCTCTGTCTGGCATTCGTGTTGCACTCCTCGTCAGCCGCATAATTATTGCCATTAGAGTGCGTCTCAATTGAGCTGAAAGAGAGTTTTCCACACAAACGACGCGTGTCATTGCGGTTACAGCGCACAGTGGGTCAATGCAGTGAATAGTGGCTAAGCGGGGGGAGGGGCTGGCGGTGGGGTTTTGGCTTAGAGACCTGCCCGGGCCACAATTCAAGTGGCCTAGGCCCAAGTGAAAGTTCTTGACAATTGCGCATCATTAATATTGTCTGTGGAGCTGCTTTTGCCTCTTTTCCTGTTGCCGTTGGCATTGCCCAACTGCAATGGCAAAGTTGGTAATCGGAATTGGACTTGGACTTGCAGCTTGCAACTTGGAGCTGGGAGCTGGGAGCTGGGAGCTGGCAGCTGGAAGCTGGCATTGGGGTTGACTGACAGAGGCGGCGGCATTGTTTGTGCTTGAGGTCGTGGTCAGGTATTGGAAGCTGACGGAGTGAAATCTAGAAGGTAATTGAAGACCATTTCGGCTCGATTTCAATGGCTGCAGCAACGGTAAAATGGGAAGGCAAACGAGTGAAAAAACTCCAGGCGAGTGTGCTAGACTGGGAGATACCCTGCATTCTGCGCAGAGCTGTTCTTCAAATATGTTAAACGTGTTATCGATAACAAGCAATCGGAAAGGGTTATCAACTATAGCAAACCAACTCGATATGCGCATTCCATGCTAGAACCTACAATATAAAAGTTCAAATATCTAGTTTTTTTAATACTTGAGATAGATGCATTCTTACATATGGACAGACGAAGAAACAGAAAGACGGGTTGGGATAAATCGACTCGGCTGTTGATTCTGATCAAGAATATATATACTCTATGGACTCTGCCACGCCCGTTGCATACACTTTCACAAAAACAGTATACCCTGTTTACCTATTTTTAATGGGTTCGGGGTATAAAAAGACGAGCTGGCAAACTAATGCGCAATTGCAATTAAAAGAAGAACAAAACCGGAATAAATCTCCTGAAATTATGCAATTTAAGTTATAAACGGCTCTTAATAAAGTTATATAGAGCAAACGATTTGATAGTGGATTTTGAATTATCTAAAATTATAAGCAATTGCTTAGGCGAAAGTCAAGGCTTATGAAATAAATGTTATCATTTATTCGGTATGCATATAAGTAGTTGGCTACAGCGTTTATTTATATACCCTGACTAGACAAATTACTAAGCATTAACTGGAAACTAAAAGCTTCTAAATATACTAAACTAAATGAAGTATAAATAGAACGAGCAGCTAGTCTCTAATTAAAGAACCTTTAGGCTCTATAAGAAGACTTTGATATCAACTAAAGCTATATTATTATCTATCAACGAGCTTTCAAGCCCTAATTTATTTCAAACTATTGAAAAAAGGGCAAGCGAAGGTATATTTGTTATGTGACTTTGTTTGTGACAGATAGAAAGAAATATTTGTATTCATGATCAAAATAGCGGCTTTCATCAATAATAACCAATAATATTATTATTTAGTTCTTAACTTAACACGATTTTCGTTGAATAAAGGCATACCCCTTCCAAAAAAGTAAAAAAAATTGATTTCACACATTTATATAATATAATATTTTGTTCAACAATGGTTCACTTATATATAATAGTATTATCTATGAATGCGCTTCGAATTTATTTCAAGACTAAAAATATAAAACTCTAGTTCATAAAAAAAACAGAAAACAAGACTGAAACGGCTTTATTAACTCGACTGTTGATACTGAACAAAAATATTTTCATCTGATAAGGTCAAAGAGGTCATCAACGACACATATTTCACATAAAATTTGAAATACCCGCTAAAGACCATAAAAATAAGTCAAACGAAATGAATAAAAAATATAAAAACTTCCACTTTGAAGTGCTTTGCTAGTCAAAAATTAATTTAGAGCTAAATGCAACATTTAGGGTGGCTCTAAAACTAGCCACCCTAATGAGCAGTGTGACAAAGTAGACAACAAATTTTTAAAATAGACATTTCAGAGGCTATAAAAAGGTCGAAGTGAAGAAATTAAATTGGGCCGCAACAAGGTCAAGAAACTGACCTCGGCTCGAAATGGAAACGTGCACACATGATATTGAAATATCATTGCCTGATAACAACAGCATCATCATGATGATGATGGCGATGATGATGATGAGGACAATGATGTTGATGCTGTTGATGATGAACAATGTCTGGCTGGGCGGCAACAGTCGACGCCCTGAAAGTTTATCTATGTGTCAATTTATATTTGTTCGACGAGCCATTACAATATTTATTATTGTTGAGTGAGTGTGTGTGCGTGCGTGTGTGTGTGTGTGTGTGCATGTGTGTGCATGTTTGGTGATGAGTGTGAAGTGTAGTTTGCATGTTTTCGTATACATCTAATGAATAATAAATGTGCCTGGTAATCGTAAACGTAGCTGCACTTTGACCTATGGCTGCTGCTGCTGCTGCCGCTGCTGCTGCTGCTGCTGGCAGCGTCTCGTAAAAATAAATATATATGTATATATATATATAAATTTTCACCCGTCCTAATCGCATTTTGGTTAGTCGCATTTGTTTGGCTTTGTGTTTATCACTGATTGTGACTGAGAAGGGGCGTGAAGCATTTTACTACTGCCGCTGAACTCTGAACCCAACCTCACCCCCTCCCACTTGGCTCTAACAATAACTTATGACGCCCTCGTTGGTTGAGTAAATGTTGTTGTACATGCTAATCCAGCATATACTTAAGCGAGCCCTGGCATTTGTAATCGCTTTGAAGGCCAGAACCATTTCGTGTAATTTTGGTTAATGTTATTGGCCCGGCTGCGTGCCCGTAAGTATGCATTAATTATTTGCATAACTTATAAGCCACGCAGCGAACAGTCTTTCGGTCTCTCAGTCTTTCAGATAGAGTGAGTGGGAACAAACAAAATAATATGAAATAAAGCAAAAAGGTGCCAGAGACTTAATACCTCTTAAGACAAATTAGCGTTTTCTTTTGATTTCATATGATAAAACAGTAATAAATAACATTACCGTTAATGAATCATTCAGATATGTTAATCAAATGATAACTAAACCGATTCAATGAGCTTGGATTTCAAATATCAATTACCATATTTTCACGCAGCCTTTAAACCACATGAATCGTTAATTATGAATTAATATATACATACATATGTATGTATGTATGTATGTATATGAATGTAAGTAGCTACTTATGCAAAAATTATAAAGGAAACAGACCTTTATTTAAAGAACAAGAGTAACAATAGAGCGGAAGTGTAATTAAAGACATTTAATTAATGCATGAAGACATTGAAGCGCTGCTTGAATTCTTGAGAATCGCATAGTAGGGCGAGTAAATAACAGTCATTTTTTTGTAGGTTGCGGCGAAAGGAAAGACAAAATATAATATGTATATGCGTTCATAAATACATACATACATCCTTACATGCATACATATACTACATATAAATAAACATTTTATATGTATAGATATATTTATATATTAATTTATACAAGTGAACACATATACAAATATACATACATATTACATACACTCACACATCGTGCAATTCAATTTTCATACTCTTGCCTAAATAGACTCTGAGATTTTGTAAAACTAAATTTGGATCAAATCAAGCTCTTCAACCTTTACGCAGCCAATCAGGCGCAATTATGGTCTAGTTAAGGAACAAAGTGATTTGCATATTAAATGCGCAATATTCCTCAAGGATTTCAGTTTCTATTTCAATTATCCGTATGAAAGGATTTGTGCGCCGCATGCAAGAAATTGTTGCCTACTTTTGTGCGCTGCGTTTCTTTTTTTTACCTTTTTCTTGGCTTCTCCGTTTTTCTTTGAGCAGGTCAATCACCAGTCTAAAAACCTTTTTGGCCATTGTTGTCTATTGTTCTGGCTGTTTGTTGTTGTTGCTATAGCTATTTAGTCAACAGCCTTTCGTCTGGCTTTCAGTTCTTTTTTTTTTTCCTTTTTTGGTCGCATTTGTAATTTTGTCTTTGACAGCTGAAAAAGCTTTTGTGTGTATTTGTGGAAATGCATTCAACTCGAACCCTGATCCCACGCCCAAACACCCAACGTTTTGTGTTTCTCACTAATTTGACAACACACACACACACACACACACATACACACCACCTAAGTACACACACACTCGCGCACATAGGCTAACAGACTTGCGAACATTTGCAAAATATTGAAACATTTTTGCCTTTGTCTCTCACACTTTTTTATTTGGCTTTATGGATTGTTTTACATGCTTGTTTGTGCTCACCCACACACAAACACACACACACACATACACACTCTTTGACATACACTCACTTATATAGATATGCATATCTATAAATTATATTTATGTGTGTGTTTGCATTTTGTGCAGCCAACGGAAATAAACAAAAAAAAAAAAGAAATACAAAAAACAATTGTCAAGATATTTGTCATTTAGTCAATGACATTTATTTCCATGTCCTTTGCTAACTTTGTATTTAGTATTACGCTCTTAAATACCCTGTAAGCAGATTGACTTAATTACCTTAAAATTATATTTTTATGTTAGTTTTTTTTTTTAGATGTATAATGCTACGAATATTTTTATTTTGTTAAAGCATGTTATAAATAACAATTGCTTTGGTATGTGTGGAGATATAAGATATGTGTAACATACATATTAAGGTGTCAGATACACAATCAAAACTCGACATACATAAAAAGTAGATTATTAAGCTGCAAGAATTATCGCTTCATGAGGTACAATAAATATATAGTACAATATCTTTATATATAAACTAAATATCCTTACATTTTCTTATACTATAAAATATGTATGTGTGTATGTATGTATATCTTTTTAATAAATACAAATGTACAGCAAATATTTATTTTAATTTTTTTTGGCACTTTTCTCTATAGCTTAAAGGGTAACTAACGTCTTGCACTGGCATTCTTTACATTTTATATATATATATAAGAACTTTTTATTCGTCTTTTTGCATGTTTTGTTTCCACAATGCGACGATACCCAATGCTGTTGTCCATTGTGTATACTGTAGTAGTTGTTGTTGTTGTTGTTGTTGCTGCTGTTGTAATTGAAGCATGTAATGCAAACGGCAACCCCTCCCAAATCTCTTGACCTGCACCTAGTCCCTGGCCACCACCAACCCCCAATCCCCAATCCCCTCCCCTTCCCTACCATTTAACCCCACCTCCTGCCCGCTGCCCCACACACTGAACATGTCACACAAAAGCTTTTGGGAACATTTTGGCAACTGCTGTTCTCGATATTTAATGACCTCGAGGCAACAACAAATACAATGGCAATGCTGTGCTACAAACGAGCTTTGCCTCTTGGTTGAGTGCACTTTGTCTACATGTAACTATGTGTGACCGATTGTTATTGTTGCTGCTGTTGTTGCTGTTGTTGTTGGTGTTTGCTCAACTACATAATCATCTATTAGTATTTACATAAAACTACACTTGTTTGCATTTAAGCGGCAAGCGGCAAGCGCCAAGCGGATTATTCTGAGCTCTGCTCAATATGAAGAAACCCAACAACAACAACAACAAGCAAATAAAGAAAATAGGAAAAACCTCAGGAAAAAAAAAAAAACAGTGTGAGAGACATAAGCAAAACACATTTGTTTGCGGCTTGAAGCAATTGCTGCTGTTGTTCAGCAATACGGAAAATCTACTCAAGTTTTTCCATGTATAAATTAAAAATATGGCAAATATTGAAAGTCAGTCACCCTTTAAATCTGCATTAAGTCGCATTCTGGCCAACATTTTACTCAGCCGTAAAACACAGCAGCACAATACACACACACACACACACACACACATCTATTTATAAAAATATATCACTTTCTCAGTTATGTGTTTATTTGATATTTATGCTTCAGCTAGCTCAAAGAAAACTCCAAAAGATTTTCCTTCTGGGCTTATGCATTTTTATTTTTAAATACAAGTTTATTTGTATGAAAATATTTGATTTTCTAAAGTCAAATGCAATTTTTTAACCAAGAAGTGCACAGGTATTGCCCGACTAGCAGACACCCTTTTACTTTTAAAATAATAATTTCTTTGCAGCTGCTGCACTTCTCCTTTGTGAAGAAAAAGACTATGAAAAATGTTGTTTTAAATAACTTGGAAGACTTCTCCACAGCTCCTTCTGCCTGTCACCTACATTCCTCCAAGTCTCTTATACCCTGCTTACGCATTTTTGATGGGTAATTCTTTGTTAAAGCAATATAGAATTTCGTTCCTATATGAATTGGGCACAAACTATAATTTAAGTCCTTCACAAAAACAGTTGATGGCAATTTTATACATTTGTATTTCTGTTTGTAAATGTTTTTTGTCAATTGCAATTACTTAATTACACTACACGATAAAATGACAGTCTGCTGAATATGATGATTACATTTTGTTTTTCTGATCGATTCAAATTAAATATGTGCCACTCGTTTAATGGTTATTGTGTTAATATAATAATACGCTAATTCCTTTTTAAAAATATTAAACGAAAAAAGGATTAAAAAATTGTGATTTATAAAAAATGTTGAATTTGGAAGAATACGGAATACTTTAATACATAAAATATAATAATAATTTAAGAAAATAATTTTGACAAATTTAATGAATTCACAGTTCTAAAAATCAGATAATATAAAATATATTATTAACTAGATATAAATATAATATATTATATTGTAAAGGATAAAAACTAAATATGATTAATTTAATTTTTGTACATTCAAAATTTGCGTGAATTTTAATTCAGTTGCTGAATAGTGTTAATAGAAAACTATTTATTTGCTTTGCGAAAAATAAGTTTTTTAAAACAAATGTCAAAGGAAGTTAACATGCAGTTAAGCTTAACTAAAATGAATATCACAATTCATTGCAGAAATTCCTCTCAATAGGGCATGAACCTTGTCACAGAACTATGCCATGCACTTGGACAATATATAAATATACAAATGTAGATATGTATATTTATATGCATATATATGTATATATATCTAAGCTTAAGTTGCCAGTCAAAGAGCTCTTGGGAGCTGGCACAAAAATCAGAGCCACAGCTCGATTTAAGAATTTACCAAATGAAGCTGCAACATTGATAAGCCTTTGTTCCAACAGCTGACTCACTCTCACTCTCCCCACTATCCCTGTCTGTCCTTCTCTCTTTCTTGCAACAGGGATAAGCTTTTATGTCAACATCTCTCTCTCTCTCTCTGTCTCTCTCCCACACGCTCTCACTGTTTGGAGCATAATTATAGCAGCTTTCAGCCTATAGACAGATATATTTACATGGGCAGCTATATACACACGTATCTATATATATTAGTATTATATATATATATATATATGTATATGTATAGCATGTTTGTGGCATATCTGGCTTGATTTGCATTTGCTGCAAGTGCTCAATGTCTCAATATCTGTTAGGAAATGCAAATATTTTCCGTTCTCGACCAGTTCTATGAAATTTAAACATGAATTTTAGTTATTTATTGTTTTGGCTGCTGCTGTTGTTGTTGTTGTTGTTGTTGTTGTTTTTGCTGCTTGTCTCGTTTGTGGCAAATGCATTTTAATATTTCAGCATTGATTTGTTATGCAAAAATGTGATGTGATGTGATGTGATGTGTGTGAGTGTCTCTGTGTGTGCGTGTATCGCATCACTCAATGCGATTACATTTCGTGTATATTGAGAAAATTATGCATACGCCGTGTTGGCCACGCTCACATAATTTAGCATTTATTATTACATATTATTATGATTATGTTATTTAATTTAATTTGATTTCACATTTCAATCCGCACCACCCAACGCATTTATTTCGCAGTGGCTTACGTGCTAAGCTCTCTCGAGTGACTCTGCCAAGTGGTGTGCATGTGTGTGTGTCAACATGTGTGTGTGTGTGTGTGTGTGTGTTGCCAAAATGTCTTCGATAATAGAAAATATAATCAAAGCGCTATAAAAATGACATTTAACATGCGGCGTGCGTCGCCAACGCGTCTCGACTCATCTCCGAGAAAGTCTCTTGACTCGTCCTCGTTTGCTCCTTTGGCTTGTGTGAGTGGTGGGGGGTAGGGGGTAAGATGGGGAGTTCGCCCTTGGGGTCGCTGTATGGTGCGGTTTTTATTTCATTTCAGTTCGTTGAGGGTTGGAACTCAATTTACTTGAAAACGCATCAAACAGCAAATTTTATGAATTTACAACGTTTCGGTTTTTGTGCCCAGCCTCGCAACCACCCCCAAAAAAAAAAAACCCCCAACCCCAAAGGCTATGTTATACATTTTTTTCTCTCTTTTTCTATCATCTTCTCTTTTCGTTTTCGGGGTCACTGCGGGGCGACAATTGTCTGTCTGTGTGTCAGTGTATGTGTGTGTGTGTGTGTGTGTGTGTGCGTATGTGTCATGTAAGTGTAATAGAAAGCAAAGCTGATGGTTTGCCACCCACTCACTGCTCGACTGCAGCCACTTGGCTCTCTGTCTGGTGGGGCACAAAGGAAGCTGCTACAAAACCACAGCAGGCAGCAGCAGGAGGCAGCAGCAGCAGAAGAAGAAGCAGCAGCAGCAGCAGTAGCAGCCGTGAGGCAAATGGTAAAAGTAACCACCGACCAACCAAATGAGTTTGAGGTGTGGGAGTAGCTCGGGCAAACGCCTTTTGCTTTGATAATGGCCCATTTGGTTTGGGGTCTAGCTGTCAGTGGCTTTTCACTAAATGTGTGTCCGTATCCGTGTGCGTATGTGTGTGGTTGTGTGTGTGTGTGTAAGTGCATGGGTGTGTGCTCAAAATTGAGCTAGCAAGCCAATGAGCAAAATATTCGTGGCAATCATATCGAATGTTTGCCAATTGATTGACATCAAATCCAAAATAAATGCTAGTCAGTTTTCTTTTTTTTTTTTTTTTTTTTTTTATTTGAAAACTCCAACTGTGCAAATTAATGTGACAATGGAGGTTTTTGTGCCATTGTATTCCAATATAAAGTTTATGGAGTGCAAATGTGTGCGCAATCTAATAAAATGTGGCTGATTAATTATTGATTCTCTCACATAGAGAGTTGATAAAAGAAGAAACGAGGCTCTTAGGGCAAGTGGCGTTAAATTTATGGAGAAAACTGAGAGGGAAAAATGAAAACTTTTCTAGTTATATGCAAAATGTCTGGGGTATTAAGTTAGGAATCCTTCATACTGATTCCATTCTATTTATTTTTAACTGCAAAGCATTATCTAAATTCGTAAAACATAATTTCGTAGATTTATGTCTTCGTTAAAAGTCAATGAATAATCAAATATAATAATGGAAATATAAAAAATATAATAAAATTTTATAATTATTTTTTTTCTTTTAATATATAAGTATTTAACAATATTTGTATATTAAATTAAATTATATTAAATAAAATATTTATTAATTGTTTTTTTATTATTTATTTTTATTTATAAAATATTTATTAATTGGGTATTATATTAAGTTGGTTAAATAAATGTAAAACATTAAAAATTATAATTATAGTTCTAGTAATAATAATATTACTAATACAAATTTAAATAAAAAATAAAAATTGCATCAGTAATACTACTCAGACTAGTAATAATAAAAATAACTATAATAGTAACATATAAAATAAACAATATGTTTAAAAGTAAATCAATAGCAATATTACTCTTATATATTAAAATAACACATAATAATAATAATAAAAAATAATAATAATAATAAAAAAAAAAAATAATAATAATAATAATAATAATAATAAAAAATAATACTAATAATAATAAAAATAAAAAAAAATAATAATAATAATAATAATAATAATAATAATAATAATTATATTTGTTTAAAATTATAAAAAAGGATCTAAAGCAATAGTAGTAATGAAAATTCTACTCAACTAAATATAATGAAAAATAAATAATTAGCTTAATAAGTAAATCAATAGCACATACGAATAAAGATAATAGCAATGGTTTTCTAATGCATATAACGGACAAATTAGTGCTTAAACAAAGAGTTGTTAAGGGCGATTAGTTCTTGAATTACGATTGCTTTAGCAGCTTTTCTTTTCGACTTGTGACCAAAGACATGAAATTTAATGCGGTCCGTTAAATTTTCATTGCGAACTTTTCTCTTTGGCTATTGAGAAGGAAGCGGCATCCAAGTTTAAGTGGCAAGTGGCGCGTTTTGCGTTGCACGTTTCAAATCAGGCATAACTATGTGTGTGTGTGTGTGTGTGGCACATATGCGTGTGTATGTGTGGGTTTGAACTTTGCTGCAGTTGATCAAAAATTCATTTTCGAAAACTTGCCATAAAAATGCGAGTTTTATGTCAGCGTGTGTGTGTGTGTGTGTAAATGTGTGTGTGTGAATGTGTTTATGTATGTGTGAGTATTTCTCTCTGCATAGCTGATGCAGGCAACGCGGGCAGCGCCGCCAGAGTTGCCATCAGCAGCAACTAACTTGAGACTTTATTACTTAGCCCACTGATCAGTGTTGTTCTTGTTGCTGTTGTTGTTGCAGCTGCTGTTGTTGTTTTTGTTGTTGTTGTAGCTGCTGCTGCTGTTGCACGTCGCTCTCGTCGACATGTCGTTGACAGCGTTGTTAACATTTTTATAACCGAACTTTATGCGTTGCGCCATGTGGGTGCGAGGATTTTTTCGGTCTAAGGTTCGAAGAGTTAAGGGGTTGGGGAAAGGGGGAGAGGGGGGTGGTGTGGGAGGTTAAGAGGTTGGGGGTTCATGGCACTGATGTTTTATGCACGCACATTGCACATTGCACAGTGCTCGCTGAACGTTGCACGTGGCAACCTGTACATTGGCTGAAGTCAAAGTTGCAGTTAGAGCCGCAACCCCGTTGGCGACCTCGGGCCACATTTAGCGGCTGTCCGGACAGACAGCACCACGTGGCATCAACTTGGCTGTTTGCGGCGGCTTGTTAGCGAAAGTGTTGCAGTTGCCACATCATGGCTGTTGTTGATGTTGCCGTTGCCGTTGCCGCTGCTGTTGCTGTTGCTGTTGCTGTTGCCGCTGCTGTTGCTGTTGCTGCCGTTTTTGACGGCTTCACGTTGGCACTTTTTTGGCCTATTGGCTTTTATATGTACGGCTTTTGCCGCTCCGTTGTCGTCCTCATGATGATGACCCAATTCCGTCCGCCCCGTCTGCCACACTTGCCGCGTCTGCCACGTCTGCGCAATTTAATTTGCGAAACTATCTGCGTTCTGCAAAGTTTGTCTGCCACTTTGTTGCCATCGCAGTCGCTGCTGCTGCAGCTGCTGCTGTTGTTGTTGTTGTTGTTGTTGTCTGTTAGCTGTTGCCTGTTGTCTGTTGGCCAGGCTTTCTCGCTTGTTGCCGGCATTGTTATTTGCACACACCAAAAGCAAAAACTATGCAATCCGCCCAAAACCCCATCCCCGCTTCCCCCTCTCCCACTCACTCCCTTCCGGGCGACTCTCTCACATTTTGGTTATCAGTTCGATCTGCGCATTTGCATGCCAAATGAAGGACAGCCCAAAGGCGAGGATGGGGAGGGGGTTGTGTTTGTGTGTGTGTGTGTGTGTGTGTGTTGGGGGCAGCTATGTAATGTTTGGGTAATGCTTTTTCTTTTTTTGTTTTTTTTTTTATATTTTTCGGGCCTTGATGGGAGCTGCGCCACAGCTCAAAGTGGTTGTGCATATGGTCAGAGGATGTGGGAAAGAGGCCAAAAGGGTCAAATGCTAAAATGTGCTGGCCAAGTGATGAGGTGGAGAGTGCGGCTTGTGGGCGTGGGGGCGTGGTGTCTGTTGCTTGGGGGCGTGGATAGTGATGCAAAGGCAATTCAAATAGACCCAGCTTTGGGTTCTTATATCTCTTCACATGTGGCACGCATAGCAAATGCGTAGATGGCCATTTGAAAAGCACTTTTTTGGCCAGATTTCAGTTACCAGCATTGCGAATTTGCCTACAAAATTTGTCATTGAGATTATAATTTAAAGAGTCTGGCTGCTGTGTTACAAAATTTATAGATTTAGCATATGTTTTTTTTTTAATAGTAATCGGTCTGCAAATATATCAATATTTTCTAATTTCATGATAGAAACAAATAATAATAATTAAAATAATATTTATTTACAGATATAACAATGAACATTTAATATATATATTAATTTGGAAAAATGTATATCATAATATAGAATAAATCGTTGTTTAAAATATTTTAAATTATAAAGAATTTTCCCAATATTTTTTATATTATATTAACTTATAGGAACTTATTTAGCTCTATATGCAATTGATGATTATAGCTAAAACTTGACTATATTTTCCACAGAGACGTGCATCTACTCTGCCTTATATGGAGCGGGATTTAAGATTGTAATCAACAATTTCCATTTGTATATTGCAAGCTAATTTCCTTTTGCTCCCCTTCACAGAGTTTTCTCCCCCGTCGCTTGCTTGCCGCAACTTTAGTTCAACGACTCGCAATTTCCTGCTGCATATGCTTACAAATTATTGCCGAAACCTTTGGGTAAAACAATACGCAGCCAATCGGCCAAATGCGAAGACCATCAATTTTATTTACTCAGCCGCATGCAGCTTTCGGATTTTTGATTTAAGAGGCGCCCCGCTAGCACACACACACACACACACACACACACATACACACACATGTGATAATGACACAGATCTTCCAATGCTCCCCAACCGCCATTTTATGTTAAATAATCGTCTCAAATTACATTTGGCAAAACTTTCGCTCCACAAATATTTGAAGCTTATGACAGAACAAAAGTTCTCTGTTGGATAAACTTGAATACCCTTCAAATTTGTGGGAACACAATATGGATACATATATATTATTATCCACAAAATTAAGAAATGAATTCTTGGCATGTATTAAAAAAAAAATTTTTCAAAATTTTTGTATCCTTTCGATGAAAATACACTGCAAGTATTAAATCTAGCGATGAGATGTGATCGATTAACCAAAATTTGCTATCGGTTAGAGGGAAATTATGTAAGTTATCGACTATTTGAAACAAACTTCATCTGCGACGACTACAGGTGAATTTATATATAAGGTTTGCTCTTATATAATATTTATATTAACGGAGAGACATACATATATACTCCGTCAAGCTTTATCGACTCGACTGTTGATCCTGATTAGGAAAATATATATTTTATGAGATAAGCCACGTCTTCTTCGTCCTACATACATTTTTCAACACACGTTATACCCTGCTTATCCATACCCTTATTTATGTAGGGGATACAAAATTTAATATTAACATGTTAGCATGTTCAAGGACTTAGTATATAAACTGCTAATTGAGCCACTTAATTATAATACCCTGTGGTTAGTGTATACGAGGGGTCGACTCACTGTTCTGATGTCGGAATAAATGTGCATCGCAATTGTTGGTGTGAAGCTAACTCAAAATTAATGTCACGCCAGGTGGACGAAAGGTGGAGCTGGGGCCAACCCGTTGGCCAATTAAAAGGCATATTTTTTAATTGCATTTCCTTGCCATGTGTCACACTCAGTTATTATTATTGTTTCCTTTCCTTTTTTTTTTTTTTTTGTTTTTTTATTTTGTTTCACTTATTTCTTAATTATTTTTGCATTTTTGGTTTTCCTGCTGCAGTTGTTGTAATTGGTTTATTGGCACACAATAAGAGTCGAACAACATTTAATATGCATAGTGTACTATATATAGCATTGAGTAGGTCGATAAATATGTGTATATATAGCATCCATTTGTATCTGTGTGTAAAGTGTATATTTCACACACGCCGTTTGCATTTTTGCAATGTTTGCTTAAACTTTTTGTCGAGCTCAATTAAAAATTGTTTATTTAATTCGTGGCTGTTGTGCGTTTTAATTTTAATTAAATATATATATAATTTTTTTGTTGTATTTCCTCCGTGAGCAGCGGACAATCAAATGGAATACAATTGAATTTTCAAAAGGGGAAACTGTGAATAATAGATGTCTCATTCGGAGAGCATAAATTGTATATTGAATTCCACTGTTTGCTCTATGGCTATACATATATACTATAGTATAGTATAATATAAACGTATCATATCAAAATCTAAAGATCATTTATTTAAATAATTTTTATGACTTGCCAACTTTGTTATACACCTATTATGTGTGCATTGAATAAATAATACATGTATGTGTTTTGGATGGATGTGCCTGACTTGCAGTTACCCAAAACTTTTTTACCGAGCTCAAGCTTTAAGCTTTCTTGCTTATTTACAAACAGATACAAGAACTAGCGCACACGCACACATTTACATGCCATTTACAGCTGCTGTGCTTCTTTTTCGCATAGTCGTAGACTTTGAAAAATAAGTTTTTCAATAATAAATAATACATTTTTAAGCTATAATGTGGGAATTTTCAACTGATTATTTTGCAAACTTGAAGAATAGAAGACGAGAAAAAAAATAATATAAATATTCAGCAAGATATTCGAATATACTTGGAGAATAAACAGAAATATATTTTTCACTTTTTCTCGAATTTTTTTTACAGACTTTAAAAATAAATCTAGGGGATTTTTACAGACTTTAAAAATAAATCTAGGGGTTATATAAATATATTAATGCGAATGATAAATTCTTTCTAAAAGCGGTTATAAAAAGATTTTAAGTATTACGTATTTTTTTTCAAACAGTTATTTTTTTTATTTTTTTAGAGACGAAAAAGTTAATAAAATGTGAATAAGTTCTTAGAAAACTTTTTAATGCTATCAAAATTTCTACATTATTATGTGATATTTCTTTTTCACAGAAAACTTTTAAATTTTTTATATTTTTGCTATAATTGAGTGATTATATTTAGAAATTCAGATTTATTCTGAATAAATCAAATTTGTTTTTCGTGGAACGCACTTGGGAAATAGACAAATTTTATTTTGAATTGCTTGGGCGCTGCATCAGAGAGGATTTAATGTGGCAGCTTGGTTGTTCTGTTGATGTTTTAAATCCATCAAAGGAAAACAATTCGTAGAATGTTATACAATAATATCTGTTATATCTGGAGCCCACATAAAAGTTACAGCTTCCAGTTTAGCAGACGACATATTTTAAAGACAAAAGCCAATATATGAGAATTATGAAAGCCGCTTCTCAGCCGCATTCCAATGTGGCTATCGTTGTCGTCGCCAAAGATCTTCCTGCATGCCAAAATAAAAGCCAATCTTAACTGACGCCCACGCGACAAAAGAGACTTGAAACGAATACCCAGACGAAGACGAAATTGAAGATGAAGACGAAGATGAAGTTGAAGTTGAAGTTGGGTAAAGATGCGTTTAACTGTAAGATGATGGTTGATGGTTGGGTCGGGCTATGCCGCTCCTTAGGCCCAGCCTTTTGTAGTAATATCCAAGCCAAATATCTCAAATTTCAATGCACATTTTGCGAGCGAATGAAAAGAGTTGAAAGATACAAGCAACAACAACAACAACAACAACAACAACAAAAAAATACAATCTCGACCGGCCTGGTGGCACACATTTCAGCCAAGCCCAGCCCAGGAAGCTGCCAGTTGTGGAAATGGAGCCATGACTGCGTTTCTGGGGTTTGCTAGAATGAGAAGGTTCTCAGTGTGAAGGGTTGTCCGTTCTGTCCTGTTGCGCGCAACCTCATCTTGCCTCGTCTTGCCTCATCTTGCCGCATCTTGCCTCATGTTGCCGCGTCGTGTGTGCCGCCCATCAAGCCAAACAGCTAAAATGGTAGGAAGTCCAAATGTATCTTAGTATCTCATTTTGAGTATCTCTAAATATGCACGTGTGTGTAAAAGAGTAAATTGTGTACGTGTGTGTGCGTGTGCGTGTGCGAATGTGAGCGTATGAGCATGTGAAACCGCAAAAAAGGCAAGTAGCGAATGCATTGAAACTGGCTTCAAAACTCGACCCTGGCCTCACGGCTCACTTAGTCATCAACGCAGAGGGAAACCGCAACGTGTCCCATTTAAGAGAGTCAAGAGTAAAAAGATAGTGAACTGCTGCGTACCCCAATGGTCATAAAGCAGCAGCAGCAGCAGCAGCAGCAGCAGCAGCAAAGCCAGGCGATATCCTTGAGTGCCTTGGCCACTACCTAGTACCCAGTACCCAGTACCCAGAACCCAGTTCCAATGCCACAGCCAGTGCCTCTGCCTCTGCCTTTGCCTCTGCCTCTGCCTCTGCCTCTGCCTCTGTTTTTGCCTTTGCCTTTGCCTTTGCCAGTGCCAGACCATAAGCCGCAAACGAGAAATGAAGATTATCTTAAAGATACATGCGACGACGGACAATGGACGTTGGACGATGGACGCTGAGCACAGCGAGCCAGTTTCATTACGACGACAATTTGTATACCCTATGCTAAGCAAGGCAGTAAAAGGCATTTTTGGTTGCTAAAATAAAATACTCTTCTTTAGAAGCAAAGCATCTGTCTATAAGGCAAACCAAAGCAAATAAAAGCAGATACATTTATGAGTTCGAATTGTTACAGCTTGTTTGATGTGGATCTACACATATAATCCTAATCGAATAGAAGTCAAATATATATTTGACTAATGATGGGTTTATTTAGAATACACATTCACAGGTTTTAAGCATTAATAAACTTCAGTTGAAATTAAGCTTAAGCGATCTAATAATATCTCCTCTATTCATTTGTTATTCAAGTTTTACCAAATCAGTGTATCGTATTTTATTAGTTATATACTAATCAAGCTGTAGTTTAACAGCTTGAATATAACAAACTATTAAAGTTGGTTAAGCTTAAGCAAATATTAAATTACATTTATGTATCGAATAGCAACAAAATAAATAAAAGCTAACATAATAAAACTCGAGCTCAAAGTATTTGTTACAGCAATTATTACAGGATATCGGCTAGTTGAGCATTTGTAACTAGCCTACTCTTATTTCAGTTTTTAAGCAATTATTACAGGATATCGGCTAGTTGAGCATTTGTAACTAGCCTACTCTTATTTCATTTTTCTTTTGTTTTGTTTCGACGCTTTTGTCGGCCCATCTTGCTAACTCGGGCGGTGTCCGAAATGTAACTTATGCCGCAGTCAAAAGCTGATGGCTATGAGTCGCCTGCATTTCATTTCGAATGCATTAGTCGAGGAGGTGGAGCCCGGACTCAGGCTCAGGCTCGGGCTCGGGCTCAGGCACGGGCTCGGGCTCGGGCTCTATCTCTGGGTTCGGGCCTGGGACCTGGGCTGGCATGGGAGGCGCCTTTGTTTGGCATACTTTTTATGCAACACACACTCACACGCACACACACACGCACAAACACACATACACACGCGCACACACACACATATAGTTGCGCCTAGTTTTCGCATAGTTACAGTTACTGGCCGCCAGGCAGACAATGGCACACAAAAGCAACAAAAGCAACAACTGCAACAACTGCAACAACTGCAACAATGCTGATGCCGCTGTCGAGCTCGATGAAGATGATGATGTTGGCAGTGGAAGGCCATCACAATGCATCGAACTGATTGTTCCTGCTGTTGTTGTTTTTGTTATTGTTGTTGTTGTTGCTGTTGTTGCTGTTGCTGTTGGTGCTGCATTGCATAATTGTTTTATTAGCTACATTTGCTGCATTTGCCTAAGCCAAAATCCGTGCCCACAACTCGCACTCAAAGTTTTGTGTGTATTTTGTGTGTATCTTTCAGATACTCACGTACGTGCGCATCCACAGCCTTGTGGCTTGTGACTTTGTCTGTCCCCAACTGTTTTTCACCCTATCTTGTGTGTATGACTTGCATAAAGAGTGGATCAGGTCATAGGTAACAAAAACATTGAAGTACATTGCATTTTGTTAGACCTCATGGCATCGGGCAAAACAATATTCGCTTTGATTGCTGTGAGACATTGTTTCGAATGAGCCAAAGAATTTCTTCATTTATAACCGAACTTTTGTTGCTATTGTTTGCCAATTTCAAATGAATATTTGATTTGGTATTTGCATCACAGTTTGTTTTAACATGCAAACCAATTTGGTGGCAGATATATATGAATATGTATGTATGTGTGTATGTGTCACACATCTCTGTTGCTCTGTTTAAGCCAACTGTTCAAGATTTGACATTAATTAATAATTTAATAAACTTGTGTATTAAAGTATCATCTTATGCGATTCATACCAGATTTCTAATGAATGTCCAATTTAAATGTTCCATTCTAATGGTTGAATCTATTTCCTGTGCCTTAAGCGTAAACATTAATAAATCATTTCCTCGAAATTTGCATTTAATACAAGTGTTTCTTATGTAATTTCTGATTTATTTGGATAAACGCATTTTGACTTTTGTTAATACTCACATTCACTTGACATAAATAGAACTGTTAAATTAAGCTGTAGATATATGTATATATATATATGTCGGGTTTTACTCTGAATTTCGACTAGCTAATAAAATTTGCATTCTTTCCTTTTTGCTTTTTCTCTTTAAACTAATAAAGATATTAACGTACACACATATGAAGCTGATGTGCTTCTTCTTCTAGTAGTCCATACTATGCAAAAATTAGTTCATGAATAACTTTGGTTTTAGACGAACGATATTTATTAAATTTATAGGGCATCAATGTGGCATCCCACTGAGTACAGACAATAAGGGCCAATACTTTAGTATTTGAAGCAAGCATTTCTCAAATATTCCAGGAGCAGGGGGAGGTACGAAAGAATTCTATGAATTCACTTTGAGAACACAATTTTCATTTTCCATCTATGGTTTCATTTGTATCGATATCACGGAAATGGTTGGACTTACATATAAGCCGTACTTCTGGCAGTAATAAATGTTTAATAAGCATTATTTATAAAAAAAATGATAGCAAATATTTTAAATTTTATGTCTCTAGCAATTGAAAGACGAGTCGATACTTATCGATAATGCGATATTTGAAGAAGATATAATAGTGATTAGTAATATTATTCGATCAATATTAACTATATACGATTGATAAGTTACTTGCATTAATCTATACCCAAACAAATGAATATTCTTACACTCTAAGACGAACTCCTATTATCGTTTGCAATTTATAAATATTTAATACTAAGACAATCGCTTTAGCAATTGGCTCAACTACAAATCCGAGAATGCGTTCAAGTTGAGTAAAAAAAAGAAAACTAACTGCAAACTATTTGAGAAACTGTTGGATGGTATGGCAATCAATAATGGCTTGTAACTCCCGCATCTCGCGCTTCCGGCTGGCAATTTAACTTGGCTCAAAGGCGATTTAAAATTTGATTTATTGCAGCTGAGCGCAGACCAGAGTAAGGGCCAGTTAAGCAAGTCAGCTGTTACTCGCAGCTCCTCGCAGCTACATGCATGTATCTGTATCTGCAGCTTGTAAATTGTATCTTGCAGCAACCCTCAGCGCGAGCTCTCGATGAATAAAAAGCATGTAAAATAGCTGTTACCAAGTTAAGTAAATAAGCAGCAGCTATCCGCTGTTCGTGTTCGGTTGAACACCAATAAAAAAAAGAGTAAAAGAACACACTGTTAATATTAACAAAAACAACAACTGCCGCATAGCCGGCTGCTGCTTTGATCAATCAACCGTCAAAATTATTGCTGCATGTGCCCCGTGCCAGCTCCAGAGCCTGCACCAGAGGGAGTCGCGGATGCAATTATAAGCATTTCCACGTGCCGCTTCATTGGAGCCCAGCTCGCGGCCTGACAGTAGCCGTTAGTTAGTACTCGCCACCCGCAACCGCCCGCCTCACCTCCTCCCTTATCCCCTCTCCACCTCTCTTGACCCACGACCCTTCCTCTCATCACTTTTCCTGCCCCTATTTCAGTTGCTGTCCACGGTTAAATAGAAATTTATTGGCCACTGGCAAACGCCCACTGAAATGAAAGCTAATCGAGTGTGTATGTGTGTGTGTGTGACAGTGTGTGTGAAGTGAAGTGTGTGTGACAGTGTGTGTGTATACATGTGTCGCTGCGTATGTGTATGTGCTGAGAAATTAACTTTAGGGCTCGCTCCTAATGAAGTCTGCCCTGTTTTATATGCAGGACATTGTCATTATTGACCAGCCAGATTGCACTCAGCGAAAAAGGGAGTTTGACTTTAAGATACCCTGTACCCTGATCGTACAGCAATACCTCTTATCTATTTTCATATTTAATATTTAGTGTAAATCGTGTTTACTTCAATCGTGTTTCATTTGCTAATTATTTACCTTATTTACAAATCGGGTTTTAAGTTTCACATCCTTGTTAAGGTTTTTCATTAAAAACCTTTGCGTAATAAATACCACTTGTTCATAATTATTAAGTAGAATAAAAACTTTATTTATTTACCCCTGAGAACCTTTTAATAATTAAAATTTGCACTGTAGGTTGTCTTAACGCATATTTTCATATTTTCAGTCATATTTTCACTAAATCGATAATTATCGATTTTTAAACAAATTTTGACAACTTACTAAGAGTTAAAGTAACTTGTTAGTCGATGTATTCAATGTTCAACAAGTTCAGAGAGATTCACAAATTCTACTTCTTGTTTTTTTTTTTTGTGAAACGGAGCGTGCATACTTAACACATACCCTGGAAAAAGAAACAAGCCAAAACTGCATTGAAAAGAATTGTCGTAGAAAGAACTGTAAATTGAAACAAACTTTGAATTAAATTTGTAAAACACTATAGACTCTGATATGAAATTTACATTCAATATGTAGGAATTATTGCAGATTGTGAGGTTATTAAAAATAGGAAGAATAGAAAGATATACAAAATAATAATATAAGTAAAGTAAAGTGATAGTGTCAATATTCAGACATGGGAAGAACTTTAAAGGCTGGAATGCTTAATGAAAATAAACTTGAGATAAAAGAAGCTCAAGCGCTGCACAAAGTGCGGAATAAGCGACATGCGTGCACTGTTAGCTACAGCTTTAAGTTATTAGGGAGAATAAAGAGTGGGAATTGTCGACCCGGAGGTTGGCTTCGTGGTTGGTCCATTTCGTAGTCATCACTAATCGCATCTGCTGCTGCTGCTGCTGCTGCTGCTGCTGTTGCAGTTGTTGCTCAAGTGGCCACTCATATGTGCAACAGCAACAACGATGACAACATGGTCGGCAAGTGGGCGAGGGGTTGGGTGGGGAGGGCGGGAGTTGTGTTGGCGTTAGGCCTATGGCTGGGCTGGTTCTTATTATGCGCCCAGCGTGGCGCATAATGCAGCTAATCTGGGGAATTAGGTAAAAAAGCTGACAAAAGGCAAACAAGCGACATTCAAGTGTCTGTTGCTGATGTTCCAGTTGCTGCAGCAGCAACAGCAGCAGCAGCAGCAGCAGCAGCAGCAGCAATGCAATTTTGTATCCTATTACGTAAAGTAACTGTCAAGTCGTTTAGGCAGCTGGACGAGCAGCAGCAGCAGCAGCAAAAACAACAACAACAACAACAACAACTCTGAGTGAGTCAGAGCGCTTATCTGGCAGGCAAATGTCCCTTTCTCTTTCTCCTTGAAGGATTTACGCACAAAGGAAGCGATACGGAAAAGGCAGGGCAAGGCAAGGCAAGGCGAAGCAGAACGTGGCACCAAAAGTAGCTAAGCGAATTAAAAAAGTAAACTCGAAGTAAATTAAATAAAAGACTTTAGAGGGTAGATGGACAGAGCGAATGAGAGAGACGCCGCCAGTGAGGGAAAGAGAGACAGAGAGATGGAGCGCAAAAGAATGGGGCCAAGAGAACTCGGCTCAGACGGCTGATAAGGCGCTTAGCCCGACGAAGCCGTCAGCAACCGCAGCGAGAAAAATGTTTTTCAAAATGAAATCACTTTTAATGAGTCATTCAAGTGGCAAGAAGAAGCCGGCTGTGCAGCCAGCAGCCAGCAGCCAGCAGACAGCGGACTTGCCACTTGCCACTTGCCACACGACTCCCAGAATGAAAATAATAATTTTTACAAAGCAGCAAATAACTTAGGGAAAGCACAAATTCTAGGAAGAAAAGAAAGCATTTATCTTTAGAGTGCAGGCCAGAGAATGCCCTTAACAGCAAATATTTATGGCAAGAAAATTGGATTTATCATTTATAAAATACATAAAAATATAAAATGTATGTTTTTTTTTTAATACTATTTATCATCTTTTTGTATTTCTCTATAACGATACATAGTATACAAAAAAATAAATAAAATTAATAATGCAAATATGTAAAAAAAGAAAAATTGCATGAAACATATTGAATTATTTGTTAATTATTTAATTTATGAAGACATCATTTAAAGACGTAAAAAAAATAAATATTCAAATTTATTGACTATATAATTGTGATTTAATTTGTGAACACATCATTTAAAGACGTAAAAAAAATAAATATTCAAATTTAATAACTATATAATTTCAACTACAGAATTTCAACTGAAAATTTGCACACACTCTGTGGCAAAATGTTAATATCCTTCGTTAGTGTATAAAAAGGAAGACAAAAGCAATAATAATATCGCGCTGAGGATGTGGCTGTAGATGTGGAAGCTGCAGGAAGCGTCAGTCGCCAGTTGCAAGTTGGCGACGCCAAAGCTGAAGCTAAAGCTGAAGCTGGAGCTGGAGCTGGAGCTAGAGCTGGCTCGTCGTTGCCATCGCTGCTGACGTCGACGCTGACGGCGACGCCTTACAGGAAATCGCAAGCATGCCTGGCAACGAGAAGTGGCATCCTGGTCCCGAGCAACAAGTTGCTCGCTGTCCGTCCCGACTCCTCCGGCCATTTCACTTTGTTTTCCATTTTATTACTAATTTCTTTCCCTTTTTTTGTTGTTGTTGTTGTTGCTGTGTTTTTTTTTTTTTTAACCAACGTGCTTGCTTTTGTTTCTCTCTGCGCTCCGTTTTGCAAATTATAACGACAAGCGGCGTCTGACTGGCCCAGGAAGTGGGTCTCCACTCGTGGGTGGTTGGTTATTGGTCTCGCACCACTTGGAGTCTGCTTATTTAATGAGACGAAATGACAACAAATTGTTTAAACATTATTTGCGCTTTTATATTTCAGTTTGTGCGGCATTTCCTTTTCACGCTGCGCCCTTTCCTATTCCAGTTTATTTTTTTATTTTTATTTTTTTTTTTTTGTGTGGGTAAAAAAGGGTATGATGATTGCGTGGAAATGTTGGTAACAAACAGTAATTGGAATCTGAGCTCAATATATGCTTGGTCAGCTTTAACAGTTGAGCGCAAATTAACGTTCTGTTTGCTGTTTGTGTTCATCCATAAAGAAATCTATTATATAGACAAGAAATTTTAATGCCATACCAATGTTTTATAGCCCAGACTTATTTCAAGTCAATGAAAACTTACTTCATAGCAAACCGATAAATATCGATTGCAGTTCGTAGTTTAAGAAGCGACTTAGAGCAAAGGCCATTAAATAGAGCATCGTGTAAATCCGTAAGATGCACACAAATTTATTCTACACCAAATCGATAAATATCGGTTGCATTATTTGACCACATTTCTTAGTTTAAAGATAATCGGGTAGACCTGCCAGATAAATTTAAATTTACTCCATATTTAAAAACTTTAATTGATAAATATCGATATAATTATTTAGCAAATGTTCGCAGTTTATGGACAAAAGCCATGAAACAGGGCATCTGAGTGTCGAGTACACCCTACTTGCGCACTATTACAAGTCACTTATAAGCATTACTGCACATAAAAAGAGATAATAAAGCCCATAATGAGCTCTGAAGAGAAAAATGCAACCTCGTTGCAGGCTACCAAATTGAAAACTTTGAATTGCTCCGCCTACAGTTTATGATTGTTGATAACAACTTTATACAAAATGCAATAAATTTTCTTGCTGGGTTTAGTTTCTTATTCATTTTACACCTGAAAATATAAATCACCCAGAATCGTTTCTGATTTTCAATTTAAAAATTAGGCCATTAAAATTCTACTATTTTAATTGCTATAAAAAAAATAGGCTGAAACGATATTTTAGGTCTTAATTATTTCGTGTCAAATTAATTTGAGTGTTATTTGAATTCTTAGCAAATACTTTATCATTATATGTAAAATCCGAGTATTTTAAGATTTAGATTTTATATATTCCCAAAATATCTGCTTTATGTTTATTTATTTTGCACCTATATTTTATTTGAATCTATTTTAGTAAAAATTAGAACGTAACATTTTCAAAAATGAATGAAATTAGAAACTCGAATTACAAAGTAATTTAAATAAAACAAAAGACTTTTCAATATTTTTTTTAAAAATCATCGTCTTCAATTTTGATGTTTAGCACGGGAAGTCCCTTTTCCTCACGCAAATGATTGTAGTAGATGATCAAACGTTTCAACACTGGGCCGGTAACCTCTCGCAAGGCTCTAATACGTTTGTCAGCACTGAAAAACAGGGTTGGTAAGTTCCCAAAATAAGCTAACAATATTGCACCCACCGTTTTAAGCGATCGGGCAGGTATTCGGGTTGTGATAGCTTAATCGGATTTCTGCGATCGAGGAACATTGGCTTAGGGTATTGATAGCTGTTAATGAAGAAGGAAACTCACTGAAGCAAGGCCCGGCGCCTGGCAACCACGTGCTCCGCGTGCTGCGGCTGGATGCGATGCCCGTACTTCACTTCGCTCATCTCATCTATGTCGAGCTTTTCGCGCTGCTTTCGTTTGCAACAGAGCAGGCAGTAGAAAAGATCGTAAATGCTGCGGAAGAACATTCGAATGACTAAAGTCAATTTTGATTCGCGTATCTGCGCATTGTGTTTGATTTCATCGTATGCACAGTTGATGATGCCCAGAAAGGCGTGCAGCAGCATCGCATAGACAGCAACAACAAAGGATATGTAGTAGAACCAGACCTTTGTCTGGAACTTGTGCTTCATTTCCTGGAATTCAAATTCACACACGGTCAAACGCACCATGGTCAGCATTGAGTTGGCCAGACTTGAAAACTGAATATCGTCCGTCCCGTAGAAGGAGACTCCGCATTGGGCATAGGCCATCAACACGGCGAAGAACACGAACGTGAATCCAATCAATTCGCTGGTGCACTACGAAATAATTTAGAAATTGACCAAAGTTTCAAAAATTCCAGCTAATATTTATATATGTGTATCATTTAAAACATGCAAATTTCTTGGACATGTGACAAATCTGATGATTTACCCATTTGAAAATAGTTTCAAAATATTATACTGTATACTGAAGAAAGTAGTTTAAAAATATTATACTGTATACTGAAGAAAGTAAACGTTTTAGATACACGACGAGCGAAAGTAAGGATTATCAATCTTATATTATCCAATAAGTTTGTTAAAGAATAAAAGAAGATTCATTATTATTCACCTTTTCCACCACATTCATAAATATCACCAGTGTTCGATTAAATACCAAAAATGACAACAGACGAATCCAGACTAGAAATATGGTTATTCCAGCTATAATATTATACGCGACTGCCATCACACAAGCCCAGTCCAGGGAAATATATTTATCTGAACTCATCGCCTTCTTAATCAAGCCTTCGATGTAGAAGTGATGTATGCCATGGATAATCAACAAAATGTATGAACACTGAGGAACATAAAGTTCGTATCAGAGAATATGGTATTCAATATTCAATCGAAAAATATATGTATACTGCTTACCAAATAGCACATAAAGTCGGTAAAATTTACAAGTCTATGGATATATTTACAAAAACCAATGCGAATCATAATTGCAATATCTTTAACTGTAAACATTATAACCATTGCATAAAAGGATACGGATACAAATATCGTATCCCAATCGGGTGGGGTAAAGAATGTATCACGCCTTATAACAGTAAAACTATAGCTGGGTATAAAGCCACCAAACGATAGTCGCTCAAATATAAGCCTGTAAGTCGAAAGGAAATCCATAAAAACAAGAGATAAGTAAGATATAGGAAATTAATTATAACAGAATTCTGACTGCAACAGGCAAAACTATTTTTTCGCAATTACCGGAATTTATTGAATGGTAACAAAACAAAAGACGGAAATGAGAACTTCACCTAATCAAGTAAAATATCCCATTTATGAGCTCGACTATAAAACGAAGTCGTAAATAATGGGGAATGATATGATACTTACTTAACGGACTCCAATAAATTGGTTTTGATGTGATACATATTAAACTCAAGCAGAATCAAGCGGGTATCTCGTTTGATCCAGTGGCTTTTGCGGAGTTTTTCGGTCAATTCGATGTTATCCGTATAGTTATAGGTAAGATCCTGAATATAACCGGCACCTAAATACGTTTCTAAATCGGCAAAGATCGGCGTGGCACCATCCTCCCATATGCTAACCCATTTGGAACCGTCCCGGACGGAACGCTTCTCATTGGACCACTTGTAGGGCAGATAACAGGTGCGCATATGATGTGATAGGACGGGATCAGTGACGCATCCACCTTTGTTCACGCATATCTGCCTGAGACGTGGTGGTCCCAGCAATAGATTGCCATGGTAGACGACGCGGCCGACAATGTTACCAAAATACTGATCATATTGCGTTGTCTCGTTCAGAAACGTATAGACCGAGTCTATGTCGTTTGTTTTAAAATCGCCATTATTGAAAAACGGTAAAAATGTATACCTAACATAGTCCCAAAACCTTCCGATACTGTTGACGTCGCCGAACCTGCTTATCAATCCTGGCTCCATGACCCTCTCACGATCCACCAACAGACGCTTCATCCCATCGTTATAATAGAACATATCGGTACTGTTTGACGTCTGAGTAGCTGCAGGAGGATAAACCTAAGTCAATCAATATTGCCACCAGCAATCGCTTACCAATCGAAGCCAGTGTCAAGAAGATAAGGTAAATGGAGAAATCGAAAATAGCCCATCGTGTCTCTCTTATGGTGTTGTATCGAATCGTTTTTCCACGTTCAAGGAACCTATCGAACTTGTTCTTTGGCGCCTCAGGTTTTGTATCAGTCTCATTCTCTGTTCCAGACATATTCTTATATCTGCATATAATCTCAATCGAATTCCTTACAATTTCTGTTCGTTTACAACACTGGTATATCGATTTCTCAACTGACTTCGATACTTAAACTGAACTATATGATATAACTTGCATGACTACTTAGATGAACCCGAAAATAAATAAATAGTTGCAACAAAAATATATATATGAGAAACCAATTTTTAAGTTAAAAAAAAAGATTTTAAACATTTAACTTAAATTCTGATTGAAAGTTTAGCAAGATTTATTAATATAATTTCATAACACTGGCAGTAACAACATTTAATACAATCCGACTGTCTTTTTTTATACGGCTTACATTACCATTCATATACATAAATACACATACAAAACTGTTTGGCGGACTTATAGAATATATACTTAAATATATCTTTTCCATATTTCAACAATATTGTATCTTTAACTTACTAAAGATATCATTTCCTTCTTTGAGATGTAAAATTATATTAGATTCTGCGAATAAATGTCTGGAATAAATATATTAGTCCTCAGTCTGACATTTTATTTCGCTTGATCTTAGTCAAGACCTCTGCAAAACATGCACAAAATCTTATATAAATCGTTTATTTAATTTTATTGCTTACTTTTTTAGCTTCCCTGACTAGTCTTAATGTCTTTTGCTTATAAGCAAGCACATCCAGCTGAAAATGATTTCACTTAACGCACTTGGTACAATAAACATTGTTGTTATCATTTAATACACACACACACATACACACATATATTTATGTACATATATATATATATTTTCCTGTCATTTAATTTCTTTTTGTTCGGTTTTTCCGTCTTAATCTTCATCGCCTTCCTTCAGTCTCTGAGTTTGTCCTCTTTGGATTGCTTTAATGGTGCTTTGTTTTTCGCGCTTGGGCTTTGAAAATGATTTTGTAAAACGCGATGCCAAATAGAAAATCATCATAATTTTCGTTTATTACGAGAGTTTTTACCCATTTCGCCATATTTGTTGTTGTTGTTGTTGTTGTTGTTTCTGTTGCTTCTTTTGCTTTTCATGTTTTTTTTTATGGAAAAAGTTTGTCTGTTGGCAACGATGTTGCTTTAATTGCCATTGTCATGACTTGTCCCTGTTGTTGGTCGAGTCATTGTACCGTACTCTCCCATCAAGTCGATAGAATGGAAAAGCAACTTGGCAACTCCTTTGATTTGTTTTGCCCAACAAACGCTAGTAAAAGAAAATAGTAAAATACAACTTTTAAAGGACACTTGCGAGCATCCCGAGAGCCTGTGCCTGTGCTTGTGTCTGTGTCTGTTAAAAGGTGTTCCGAACTTATAAAAGCATAAACATTTTTGAGTTATTAATGGAAAACTCTCTGGCCATTTTACTCACTTGTGTCTGGGTCTGTGTCTGTGTCTGGCTTAGATAAATACAAGTGCTAACTAAATGTTATGTTTTCATTATGAATGGGGGCAGCAGCAGCAGCAGCAGCAGCAGCAGTAGGAGCAGCACAAGAAGAAGAAACAACTTTTAGTCAACTTGCAGCCAGTTTCTAACTCCAGCTGTGACTTTCTTCTTCTTCTTCTTCTCTATGCTGCCAACGGGATATTGGTTTTGACAATTCTTATCCCTTAAAGCCCTAATCCAAATGAAAAATTGCTGAAAAGAATAAAGTGCAAATTCGATGCATTTGTCATGCGTTTTTCATTGATAAATATCGAATTTAAGACACGCTTTCCAAATAACAATAGAAAATACTTACATATATTCATTTCGAAAACCTCAACTTTAATAAACAACCTTGCCTAGAGTATCTTTGAGTCGAACATCCTTTTTTAGAGCACTCTTTTCCATTCTGTTCTGCTCTATTGTCTTCTACATATACAGCTGCAGTGTATATTGACTCCCATCTGTTTGCCTAAAGTGCACTTTTTTAACTAACTTGTCTAACGCAACTAATGAAAAGATTTGTTATTAGTTTTGCAGCAGCAGCGCAACTTAAGGCAGGTGCAAAAAGGTGCGGCCCAACTTTCGCCCAGGGACGCAACATTAAAAAATAAAAGAAAAGGAATATACAACAAGTTGAAAAAGTAAATAAATATTTGAACAACTTCTTATGGCCAGCTATTTGTTTGGTTGCAAGTTTTGTGTGTGGCTGCTGAATGGCGAATGGCGAATAGCGAATGGTCGCAACGTAAAAGTTTTCGTGTATTTCTGCAGTTTCTGCAACTTGCCAAGTTTTGGCTTAGAAAATTGATCAGACAATTTTCAAGCTAATTTAACAATAAATTCTCAAATTCTCAAATTCTCAAATTCTCTTAGCTTACAAAGTGATAGAAAATAAAAACAGCTGCGATTAGGCCATAAACCAGTTTCTTTGAATTGAATTGAAACAAAATGCGCTCCTTTTGTTGTCATTGAAAGCAAAATATTCTGTTGTCCAAATATTTTGTATAATTTGTTCATAAAAGCCATTCAAAGTCTTGTCCAATCGCTCTAAATATGTTCATAAGCCAAGTGTTTGCATTGTTCGCAGCCAATTGGCATATTAAGTTACCAATTTCGATGTAAATCAGCTATTTTAAGTCTCTCGTCTAGATAATTAAGTCAATTTCAAAAAAAACGCTGTCTCCATTGATTGATTGACTTTATCTCTTGGTCTTAGCTTATCAACACTTTCGTTTCAATCGATCTCTGTGCCTTGTTTGGCTTTCAAGTTTGCAGCGAACGCATAAAACTTCGTACGAGTATCTCAGGCCACAAAACAAGCTGAATGGCTGGCTAAAAGTTGGCCTGAAACACGTTTCTCGTAGCTGCAGTCGCGTAGGCCGAGTGTTATCTTTATAAAGGCATTTGCCTGCAGTCCACTTCCTGCCCACCCCGTTCGTTGAGTGAAGCGTAACAAGAGATTGTTCAACACACTATGAAAAAGGTAAGAAAAAGATATCCATCTTCGATCCCATAATAGATTCGGACAAGAACATTTTTGTTGAACCTCGAGGAAGCCGGTTTTGTACTCCTTCTAAGCCAGAATTCTAATTCTTTTTGTGTTCCGACCGTAATCAAGCTCTCAAAAAAGTGAAGCATATTCTTACGAAAGCTGTAAGTGTAATTTCTCTGGTCTTCAATTTCAATTAAATAAGAAAACGAGTTTATTATTCTGTAGTTTTTTCTTATATATTTCATAAATTTGTATTCCTTTACAATTTATATAATTAATGATAAATACAAAACCACAATTTCTGGAAGAGTTCGTTGTATAATATAATTTAATTGAAAACATTTATAATAAAGTGTTTCATTTAACAAAGAAAAATATCAAATTTTTAACAGATACAATTTATTTCTAATTTTATCTTTAAGCTATTTTTGAGGTCGGCATTTTGAGGCGTTGAACAACTAACTTTACTTTTCATCATGTTTCAAAGTGTTTCTCGAGTTCAAGTATACCCGCAGTTTCCAGCATCTAGATTAAAAGCAAATAAAAGTATGTCAAATGCTGTGGTTAAATTGCTGAAGGGCGAACCCCATAAAACTTACCACTCGACAATCCCAAATATTTTCACAGTTTCTCATCCGCAGCTGTTTCGAGCTGTACGGGGTGTCAAATATTGGCTGGCAAATCAATCAAGCGACTCTTCAACAATGAACATTTGTTGTTCCAGTTGTCCAGGTCAATGTCACCCGCATGTTAAGGATGAGGAAAACACGGCTTTATCGGAGTGTACAATTAGATTAATAGAAACAGAGAATCTGTGAAATGTGTAAATATTAATTATTTATGATTAAATGCAAATCAAAAGCTGTGAAAACTGTAATAAAAATGCAAGCTGAAATTAAATTTATTAAAAAACAAAGAAATTCACGCGCTGATCAATTTGTAATGAGATTCGCTGAATGGGAAAAAGAGAAAATATTTTGATGATAAATTCCATTTATAGTTATTTAAATAAGCAAGGTTAAATGCTGGAAAACATTAATTGTAATATTTATGTGAATTATTCAGTAAGCTGCAAATTAAAATCAATAGATTAATTATAATCATTGTTGGCAGCTTTCGCGAAGGCGTTCCAGTTCTCGTTCCTCCAATCCTCCAGACCAAACCAAAACCAAACTACAACAAAACACGTCAGCGCCTGCGAAAGAAAGAGAAAGAAGGAAAAAAAAACAAAAAAAAAAACACAAACACCAAGAGAGCTGCCGGTTGAAGGCGAGCCACCTTATATACTATGTATGGATGGTGTTTGCTGGGATTAAAGTTTGGCGAACAGCGACGTCGCCACTTGGGATTTCGCAGTGGTGCAGCAGTATAAGTCTGCACTAGTCGGTGGCGACCGACCCGCAGATACCCTGTACCCAGTTATTTGTGCGTCTTATCTATTGTAATCTTTTAAATAGTGCTTAACAGCTGCTACTTAAATACGCAATCTTTTTGTACCAGAAACCTATCTTTTAACTACTGACTCTATTATTATTTTCTGTACTATTGTTGGCTTATATGACTTGGTTAACTACAGCATGAACCACTCTTCAAGAGCTTCGGTTCTCAACCTGGGAATGACCTCTGCGAGCAGGAGTTAGCAAACAGGAATACGGAAAAAAAGCTAAAAAATATATTTCTAAATGGACAGCATGGCTAAGCACACGGCTCCTGCATCGAATGGAGGTAAAACAGAAATAAAAATAAAAAGAAACAAAAAAAAAAAAAAAAACCAAATAAAAGAAAACATGAAAGAAGTGTAGCTCGAAAAGTATATAGAGAAAAAGCTAAAGCTCAGAGAGCAAGTCCCGAGTCAGGTGAAAATGGATTCTGAAAATTGGGTTAATTGATGCTTAGTGTTTTGGCAATGTGTGTGCGTGTGAGTGTTAAGTATATAAGAGTGGGGCTGGCTGGGCGTGGTTATTTAGCTAAAAGTGGCTAATAGTTTTTTGCCAAGCCAACCGGATAGCGGGCAGTGGCCGGCGGAAACGGAAACCGGAAATGCGCACAAGAAAATACACACTTAGTCGCACACACTCACCCACCCACACACATACACACACACACCCACACAGGTACACATGTACACACACGAATTAACGCACACATCATATAACAGGGAAAATGGCGGCGTCGCCTCAAATTTGGTTGGGGAGTTCACAGCTAAAGAGCTGAGCTATACATGTAATTAGCATTAAACCATTTGTCGAATTATACACACCGGGACTGCCCAAATCCGTGAGATTGGCATTCAGTGCGCCCGGTGGCCCGCTTAATGCTGTGCCACCGGCACCCACACCAGATCCAGAACCGCCGCCGCTGCTGTTGATGCTGCCAACGCCTCCGCTGCTGCCGCCGCCGCCGCCGCCGCCGTTGCTGTTGCCGGAATTGTCCAGCGCCCGGATGACGTCGATGTGGCTAAAGAGCAACAGCAATACAAGCAATTGATGCATCCACGCCCTAAGCGACCTCATTTTGCAATTTGGTATTTTGGCAATGTGTTTGTTGTATTCCAGCATCGGCATCAACATGTTCCATTTGTTGTTGCTCGACTGTGCGGCTCCGTTGGCGACAATTGTGAATTCTCTGCAAATGAATTGGACATGAACAAAAATAAACAGAATTATCAGGTGAAAATGCGTCAGAGATTTTCATTTAGCATGCGATTTGGTTTCAACTGGCATTTGGCGTTGGTTTTTCTGCAAATGCTTTCACTTAACGTTGGTTGCCATTTGCCAGAGTTTTTGGTGAAAAACTATCTCACAGATGCAAATGTATTTTCTAAATACAATACATTGTTATTGCTTGCGATATGAATGTTGGTGTCATTGCTTTTGTTTCTAGTTCAGGTTTTACAATGTGTCCGAAAGATACAAATGTATCTTTCAGCACAAATTTGGGCATTAATTTGTTGAATTCTTTCACTAGGTTGCGAACACACATTTTGGTAGAAGTATCTTAAAGATACACATATAACTCACTTCTGTAGTCACGTCTGCAAATACTTTTGACTGCAGATTGCACTTGACTGCTGTTAAACCGATATAAACGTATCTTTCACTTTTCTTATAAGTTATCAACTGTAAATATATTTAAGTATTTGTAATAAATCTCACAGATGCATATGCAAGTGTCTAACTGCACGAACACAACTGCCCTGAGGCTCACTTTTAGCATTCGTCTAGGCGCACTTGTCGCAAGTGTATCTTGCAGATACAAATGTATCTACGCCTGCAAATTGCACTTTTGGCGCATAAATTCGCTTATTTTATGCACTGCACGCCACGTATTGTTTTTTAACACTCGCGACACACCCTCGACTAATGTATCTTGCAGATACAACTGCGAAAAATGCAATAGTTTCTTTTTTGGTTTTTTTTTTATTTTTTTGTAACCAACTGGATTTCAAGTCTCTTTTAAGTGGTTTCTCGCAGATACGATTGTAATTCGTTGGCGCTTTAAATTATTGATTCCTTTTTTTTTCATTTTGTTTATATCGCGCAGCTAAACCCTCTATTGTTGTTGTTGTTGTTGTTGTTACTGTATCTTGTTTAGCTCCTTCTTCAAGTTGTATTTTTGTTTATATTTATGCATTGCACTTGCGCCCAACTGGCTTTGTCTGCTTTGTTACATTTATAAATGGTTTACAACACATGTGCTGCACACACACACACACGCACACACATTTATGTACGGATACACACGCACAGCTGTGGCTACAATTTGTAACTGTAGCGCATTTATAAATGTTGCTCGCTGCTCCCTTCGCATCGTTTGGTGCCTCCTTGGCTTTTCCCTTTGCCCGCTTCCCGTTTCCCTCTTTCGCCTGTTCGCTTTTCCTTTTTCCCTTTTTATGCCTGCCAATGTTTACACGCTCAACAACTTTTTGTTGGTCGTCAACAAACCATCAAGCGTTCTGCCAGGGTCCTCGTCTTTGCCGTCTTATCAGCGACGGCGTCTTCGTCCTGCGGTTCTCCTATTCGATATGCTTATACGGCTGTATTTGATTTGTGCGGCTGGGTTGCCTTCTTTTTCATTTCTTCCTCTGCTCCGGCTGCTGCTGCTGCTGCTGCTGCTGAGAAACGTGCTCACATGCGGTTCTCTTGAATTTAAGAGCAGCAGACGCTCGCGCGCGCTTTTGTTGTCTCAGTCAATTGACGCATTTTAAAAACGCATAAAATTGCTTTATGTTTGCCTTTCCATTTCGGCTTTATCCTCCCTCGCAGCGCCGCTGCTACTCCTTCTACTCCGTCTCCTCCTTGTGCTTCTTCTGCTTCCTTTACGGCTTATCCGTCGCCTGGCGTCAATTTATGCAAAAGGCGCCGTTCCTAAAAATGCTGCCAGCCATATGACAATACTCGCTCTCGGAAAAAGTTGAATTCAAATGCAGCTGCAGTCGAATCGCTCCAATCGTTCCACAGTCTTTGTCTTCGCGGTTAAGTATCTGTAAGTGGTGCATAAGTGGAAAAGAAATGTTATTGATGATTTATTTGCATTTGGCATTGATATATGCTAATGTTTTCTTCCTTTTTGGTTACTTTGTCATGACTGACTGTCTGCCTGACTGACTGCCTGACTGACTGCCTACCTCTCTCTCTCTCGCCACTCGTAACCCACACTGTTCGCTTTCTTTGCTGATCCAGCAGCGGAAAAGGTTGAGAATGTTGTTATCTTTTCTTTTCGGACTGCTAGCTGGCTACTCAGCTCTGTTCGTTTGGTTTTTCAATTTTTCATGCACGCTTCGGAAAATTATGATGGCATTTTGAAGTCATTTTTATTTGCATTTCGTGATTTCGAATAGACAGATAAGCCGTAGCGAGACAATTCCCGAAAGGCCATTCGTTTCGCTGCCTAAATGTCTGTGTGTGTGTGTGTCAACTCAAATATTTGATTTAATTCCTCTGACATATAATTAATCACTCTGCACCTTTTACGAGCAGCAGCAGTCCCAAATAAAAAAACAACAACAACAGCAACAAAAACAAAAACATAGATGGATAGATAGATACGACCCCATTGAGCTGCCTCGGGGTCTCAAAAGTTGTTCGACGTTTCGCGTTTATTTGTTTATAATTAAATATTATTTGGCAGCCCAAATGAGACAGTCGAGAGAGCAGCCAAGTGGCATTTATCAGTCATTTCGACTCACTTTCAGCTAGTTTCCACTTCATTTTTTTTATTTTTCGTTTCCACTTCGTTTTCTTCCCCTTCTTCTTCTTCTTCTTCTTCTTGTGTTTTTTAATGAGTTACAAATTTGGTTTTTCAGTTGTTTAATGTTTAATGGCTGACAGTATTATAGATTAGCGTCCAAAAGTTTTTCTAGTTCGCTGCCACAGCCACTGCTCTACTCCCTGGCCCTGGCCATAGCCCTAGAACTAGCCTTGTCCCTTTCCCCTGCTCTTAACTCTCCCGCCAGTCTGGGAACTATTTGGCTGGCGGCAATTTTTTTGTTCATTTTGGTTGCTTTTGTCGTCTGTCGTCTGACTACTTGGTGGGTCTGTGTCTCGTCTCGTTTCTGGCTAATGTGTTGCACAGCTCTTTATGTGTGTTTTTCTGGGCTAATAGCCGACGGCCTGGCAGCCAACTGGCCACACATCAAAATGTTCTCTATATATTTTTTTTTTTTTGGTTTCTCTGTTTTTTACTCTTTTTTTGTTTTTGTTATGTTTTCTTAATTTTTGGCTCGTTAGAAATGTTAGTTTATGGGAAATTGGTAAAAGTTGGCAGCTAAAATGGCTGATTTGATTGGGCTTAAAGCCGAAAGCATTTCTAAAGCTGATAACCGAAATCATAGTTGACCAAAAGCTACAAACAAGTGGGAAGTATCACAGCACTTAACTGAATTATCAACCAAAATTAAATTTAATAATATTAGGGCAGATAATGGAGAAAAGGTAACGGAACAACTTTTGAGCTAGTTTGTAATGGGCCAAAAATTAGGAACTATGTTCTTTTTAAGTTGTGAACCATAATGGTATAATAATCAATAGATAACAGACATTTCAACAAGCTATGGCTAAGGATAGCATTCCACAAATTAAGCAAAAAAAAACTTCTTAAAAAGATAATCTGAAAAATATTGATGTTCTTTTTTCATTTCGTTGCAATCATATAATGATTAACAGGAAAATCTGTTTTATTGGCTTAAAGAATTACCAGAATCTTAACAAAATTTTAAATATTAAAATACCATTAGCCTTAATTGCATTAGAGACTAACATAATATATGGTATATGTTACCATATGCCTTAAGTGCGTTGTCTAATTTTAGAGCTCAAGCAAAATGTCGCATCAATAATTGAAGACAAACTATTTATAGCAATGTTTGCCAGTTAAGGAAAACCCTTTGTGGCACTTGAATGGCGGAGCAAAGGACGACATCGCATTTTAGCTGCTAACAAGCGGAATCCACCTGAGTACGTTACTTAGCATCTCTCCATTATACGCGACACTTACACGCACGCATCAACTCACACACACATAGGTGAACGATTAGCATATTGATAAGCTTAACCATATGTAGATTTCGCGTACCTCTAAAAGCCTGCCACATGCCCCATTAAAAATTCATATGCTCGACTGTGAAGCGCCAGGGAGCATTTGAATTTCAAGTGCGCAGCCGTTAAAAGTGTCAAATTGGCAAAAATGACGACAGTTGAGCAACTGACACAACACAGCACAACACACACACACACACACACACACACATACAAACAAAGGAATGAATGAAACAAAACGAGCCTAAAATGGAAAAACATTCCGAAAACAAACTTTGACGCCTATAGAAAATACTATAGCACTTAGTTTGTTCTGCAGAGTTCATAAGAAATTGATATCATTTATCAAACTGACGCACACAGAAGCGAATCGAGCGTATCCTGTGCGTAAGTATAAGGTCTCTACACATACATATATATGTATATATGTATATATGTGTATGTTTAGAAACTTTGGCAAATGAGCCATCGAGAAGCGGGCACATAAATTATGCGCATGGGAGCTGAAGGTTGGGCGTTTGTTTGGACAGTGGGGCGTGGCACGAACACAATTCAATTGAATGAGAACCGTCGAATGGAGTGGCCACAAAAAGTAGTTCATTAAAGCAGCTCAAAACGGCATTTGCATAAGGATTCAAAATAAAAGAAGGTACAAAAAAGAAAAAAGAACCTACAAAAAACTTTTGAGCAATAATCAGCACAGATACAACCACCCTAAAATACAAGTTGAACATACAAAATAAAAAACAAAAAATTCAAATTAAAATAAACAAATTGAACCCCAACAAAAAAAAAAAAAAAACCGTAAACGAGAAAAATAAACGAATAAAAACCCAAAAAATAATAATCAAAAAAAGTTTCCACTGCCAAAACTTCAAAAGTCAGCAACATGCAACATGAATATCAAAAAATCAGCGCAGGAAAAACATTACAAAGAATAAAAAATTGGGCATTTTTTATTGAGGGAGTCGAAGCGCAAATACCTTGCAGATAAACATATATGTAAACAATATAATATATGTTTATGGATACTACTAAAAGAACTGTGCTAAAATCTATATTTTTTTTTACATATACCATTTACAATATTCTGATCTTAACAGCCAGAATAAAGTTAAAAAAAAAACGTTTTTTACATATTTGAAAGCGAAATCACAAATAAAATTTAAATTGAAGCAAAGTTTTTTTTTTTTTTTAACTTAAATTTAGATTGTTAGCATTTACGACTGTTTTCTTAGTTTGGGCCTTATTACGAATTTGAGATAGATGTATATGTATATATATATTGCTAGTATCTGGCTCCATGGGCATTAAGACGAAGCTATGATATGGTTTATTATCATACCCTCCAAGCCAGGGTATCACAACGAAATAAATTGTATGCGTATAATGGGGCAGAGAGTTCGATGTTGTTGAGAGAAGTGCTTTGTACTCGGTATTTGTATTTCATGGAACGAGTGCAGCAAATCAATGCGGCAAGCAACAGCAACAACAACAAACTGTGGGGGCAAACTATGTGCCGCGTGTCAGGGCCAAATTCTGGGAAAGAGCTTCACACAGCCCACTTGGTAATAAAAAATATTTTCAATAATAAAGTGTATTAAGTTGTGAAGTGCACACAGATACAACACACATACACACACACACAAACACACACAAACACACACGTGCCGTTGAGTTCACTGCAAGTGAAAATAAATGAAATGTGAACCAATGGAAAAGCTTCGAAAAGCAATAAGAGTGAACAATTTTTTTGTATACAAAACAAAGAAATACGAAAAATGTATATATAAAAAAAAAAAACAAAAAAAAAACAAGAACTTGTTTCTCTGTGTGCTGCATGTGTGTGAGTGTGTTTGTGAGTTGCGTGTAAATATAAATATTTTTTCATATGGGAGCAGAGAGTTACGACCATGTCACGACTCTTCGTTGGTTTTTTATACTACGCAATTAAGGAAGAAAGGGTATTACAAGTGAGCCTGCTCACTATTAATTGATAGTTGAAATTAATTTATATAGCCATTATCTTCAATTATTTACATATATATTTGTAATAGGTTTATTTAATTGATCGATTACTAAAGATTTTTTTTTTATTATTTTTCTTGTGATCATTTTTAGATCCTGGATTTAAATACTTTGTTTCTATTCCATACATGAAATACAATTCATCAAACCGACTGGCTCAAAGGATAATGCTTAACACGATATCAATTAGTCGAGCATACTCTTTGCGGGTGCAATCACACACTTGTTTGTAACTGTAACTGTATATCCGTAGATGTTTTCTACGTATATGAAACGAACGCATGAATGTGTCAATGGCTCAAAACGATTTATATAGCATATTAAATTCTGACATCAATGTTTGATTGTGTGCACACACATACACAAATGTATGCATGTATATGAAAAGCAATAAAAGGAGCATAGCGCCATCTCGCTTCCGCATGCGGGGCATAGTTTACGCTCTGCTGTTGTCTCTGTCCAGAGCGCTTTGTCAACAAAAGCTGAAAAATGTTCGTAATGAAATCAAATAAAGTGTAGCCGACTGTGACATTGCAACAGCAGTAACAACAACAACAACAACAACAGTAACAACAACAGCATCTAATAGATTTATACAATTTTTAACTGTAGATAAAAAGACATTTTGTAGCACTGGACACTCACGAAATTGAAACTCATTTAAGTTTCTTATTTTCACTCGCAAAGAATTTATTTGTAACAACATTTTTGTGTAAATTCAATTGAAGTGCAGCTTGACATGTGTAGTTCTTGTTGTTGTTGTTGTTGTTGTTGTTGTTGTTGTTGTTGTGTATGTTTTGTATGTTGTTTCACATTTAAAGAGATTACACGAAATTGAAGTGCTTTGCTTTGGGCTTTACTCAGCTGCTTTCCTTTGGCTTTGGCTCCGTTGCATGACCTGCGGCCATTGTTGTGTATTGCCACGAGCAACAGCAACAGCAACAACAACAACAAGAGCAACAAGAGAAACGAATTGGATTTGCTTTGTAGCAACAGAGTTGATAGATGGGCCTGGGATTAGGGCTCAGAGCATGCAAGAAATACTTAAGGGTCGCTGCGGGCCTCGAGAAAAAAAAAGAGAGAAAAAAAGCAGCGTGGAAATTACGGATTAATGAAAGGTGTTGGTTGGCAAAATCTATGCAACAGCTGTTTATTAATGATCAACTTTGGACCATTTTTTTTTTTTTTTTTTTGTTGGGCAAAAATGTCTAAGAGAACCTTTTGTTTTGCCTTCTAATCTTGTTGCAACAAAAAATTGTAATCATTATGGAAGACTTTAAGTATGTTTAGCTAAGCGAACGTTAAGTTTAAGTTTGTTTGCAATCTATGCATTTGGTAAAGTATAATATTAAAAAAATTTAATATATTTTCATTATACTAAAATATTTTTTACATTTCATTCTTAAAGTATTTTGTCTTTAAAAATGAATGTAATTTTTAAAAATTTAAATTTGAATACGAAATAAACTCAAAGTATATATTTGCTCAACTCCAAAATTAGGATCATTAACTAAATTTCCCAAAGGTTCTTAAATATTTAGCGCAGCAAAAGAAAACTATAATGTAGATAGAAAATAACTCTTGCCTGCTTACGTTTAACCTTAAGATATAACAAAACATTTTCCCATTTTCTAAGGCAATTCTTCAATATTTGCAGTCAGTAAAATATTAAACTGAACTTTAGCCTTACGATAATTAATGCATTAATGCATTAAATATTCTGCTTGTGTTAATACAGAGCGCAGAGCCCTAACCCAAAATCTCACTCTCTCAGCTGCTTCTTCTTGTTCGTAACGCCCTGGCGGCTGTCACAATTTTGGAGGAGCAAAGGGGGAATGGAAAGGGGAAGAGGGGTTGGTGTTGGGGTTACGCATGCATTTGAAATGGCGACCACAAATTTGAAATTCCCTCTCGCCGTGCCAAGAAATACGCTGCAAGAGATATGGAAACTGTATGCGAAGAGCTAGCTGCCAGGTAGTTGTATATGTTAGAGATGTTGATGCAGGGGCACGTGCATTTGTGCCACACGAAAATTAGCGGAACGCTCGCGTTCACCTATGCAAACAGCGAATGCTTGCAACGGCGTTGCATATGCTAATTAAAGGTCCTAACTGGGTCACAAGACACACGGACCGCAAAATGTAGGCGCAGATGACACACACATACAGACGCACACACACACACACCAGCACATAAGGCACAACAAGGCGCAACAACTAACGGCATTTGGCACTGGCAAGGCCTATGGAGAGCTATCAATCTTGTGCATAGCCAAACATAATTTATAACTGTGCTGCCAAACGCTAATGTCAAGCAAATACAGATACACACAAACACACGCATACATACACATACGCACACCCACTAGCTGAGCGTTGGGGCGTGGCAAGTGGGAATGCACTAGGGGCCGCTTTTAATGAGCCGCCAAAGCGTGAAAAAGCGCAACGCTGCCGCCGTCCGACGTAGATAATTATGAATGGAGCCAACTGTAAATCAACACAAAACAAACTCAACCCACACCCACACACACACACTCACACACACACATACACATACATAGCAGAAAAGCAACGTCCATTGAGCTGTCAGCTGTGTGTGTGTGTGTGTGTGTGTGTGTGTGTGTGTGTGTGCGTGGAGGTCGCTGATGCGCCAGCTACACCCAAAATGCTACGCCCCACAGGTAAGCAGCTTAATCGTGGTGCTCCACTCTCACCTGCAGCCCCCCTCCCTCCCTCACTCGCTCCCTCCATCTTTCCCACTCCCGTTCCTTTGCCTGGTGCACAACTCAACTGCGGCTCTGTCGTTATCATTAGTTGCATCTTAGAGGCACTCAGTCGCTTTCAATAGCATTCAGAAACGGGCTGGCGGGCAGGCAGGCCGGCAGGCAGGCAAAATACAACAACTGCACAGGTAATCCAGGTGTGGAGAAGGGGAAGCGGGGAAATGTTTAAGAGTTGGAAATTGTTGTTGGGCCACCGTTGAGAGTGGAATTTTATAATTTATTGCCTTGACGATAGTGGAACAAATCTATTAAAATGCGCATATTAAGCCAAAAGCAGCTTAAGTAAATTACGCGCTTATGAAAATGGAAAGAACGAACCCAACAAAGAAAAACGAGCTCCGGGAACGTTCTTAAAACAAAAGTCGAAGATGGTTCGAAGTGCCTAATGAAGCACTAAACTTCATGAAAAAAAATAAATAACAAACGAAACAGTACGCAGGGAAGTTGAAATACTCTTATAAGAACATTTTAATGATATAACAAATATATACAATTTTTAATAAGTCTACAAAAATACAACTTTAAGCAATTAAATAAGAGAAAAATCTATAAAATAATGTATATTTATCGTTATTATTTTTAAGTTTAGAAAATGTTTTTACTTGTATAGCTCAAAATTAATTTATGGAGGTGTAAATTAATGTTCATCAAAGAAGAATAAAATATTATTCACATTTAAGAGAAGTTCAGCTCAAATTCCATCATCAAGTCGACTTTAAGACTAAATACAAATTTTAAAATAAAATATTGTTAACCACTCTCAATAAAACTATCTACAACAGAACTCAATACTAGGCTGAGATACTTTAGAAAGCAACTGCAAGCCTGCTGCACAGATTTCCAAATTGATGGGACAATAAAATTAAAGTTCGTAGAGATAAAAATAAAAAAAATAAATTAAAAACAAAGGGCGAGCCATAAGAAAAAATATATATATTTAATCAGGAAAGCCATAAATAATTAGTGTAGCTGAACATTAAAATAAAAGGAAGAGTCTAGACGGCAGAAGGGGAAAAGAGAAGATGAGGGGGAAGAGTAAACCAAAACAAGTTAAGATTGGCTCAGAAATTGCTTAATTAGTCACGCTGCCCATCGGAACAGGCTGTAATATGCGTAAATAATATATAAAATATGTGGCAAAAATTTAAAAAAAAAAATACAAATCGTATGATAAACGTTTGAGAAACTTGAGAAATTACAAAAGATTTTTTTTCGTTATAAAGTTCTTTCGGCTTTTTCGTCTTTGTGTCGGTATTTTTAATTTTGTATTTTTTTTTTATTTTTTTTTTTTTTTTTTTTATTAATTTGCGTGTTTCTTCGTTATTTTTTTCTCACTCGCCCCATTTTTGTACCTGGACAGCGCTTTATTTATGGCTTTGCATTTATTAAAAAAATATATTTATATATGCACGATATATTTTTGTATAAATACGAAAGGAGGGCTAAAACCATTTTGCGTAACAGGTTGTTGTTGTTGTTGTTGCGTTATTATTTAATATCAATTAGTCGGCCCCCACTTGAATGTGGCAGCTGATTTCAAAATAACGACACGCATTTCACTCGATTTTATTCGTAACAAATGGCAGCAATTAGAACAATATGGCAACGCTTCAATACTCCAATTTCAACGCTTTCCAATTTATGTATGTGAAATACGCTTTTAACGGATGTGCGTGTGTGTGTGTGCGTGTGCGTGTGTGGCACGAGGGCAAAGCGAATGCTCAATTCGTTTCATATTGATAAATGATCATTGCTAAACAGCTGCCCGACCCACGGATATAATTCAGTCTATATTGTCTATAGATCATGAAGTATTTCTGTCGTCCAATTCCCAGACAATTGATCTGTGACACATTTACGATATTTACTGTTACGTATATGTGTCCGACACAGTTCTTGACTTTTGTTTGTCACGTCAAATAAGATCTGTCGCAATATTCTATTAAGGGATATTACAATGTTCTGAAAGGGATTAAATAGCATTTAGAAACTATTTCCTGTTCCCAACAAAAAGTTAATGAAGCAAACAAATGTAAATAATCATAAACGAATGAGGTAAAACATTCCACAGAACATAAAATAAAAAAATATTTCAAGAGGAATTAAGAGATTAATAAAATAATCAAAATATAAGTGACTTTATTAAGAAGTTAGTTAGTCACACGGATATGATTTTTAGGAGTCGTCAAAGTAAAGAAACACGTAATGACCCAAAAGCTAAACACCTAAAAATATTTGAAAGGATTTTTAAACCTAGTTTATTTAATTTGCTATAATTAAATCATATCATTTATAAAAAAATTTCTCGCCTTAAATATAAGCTTAAATTTTAATTGTATGAAATCGTTGATTAAACTAAAACTTATGTTTTAATTATCAGAAATTTAAACATTTGTATATTGAAATGTTTGCTTTCATTTCCTTTCTTTACTTTTTCTTTTCTTTAATGTTGATGAAAAATTCACACGAAAATCTGAAAATTATTAAAGATTTTTATGGTGGAGCTTGAATTGTACAAATCGAAAAAAGAACAATACCACAGTTTAAATAAAAAATACAAAAAAAAAAAAAAAAAAAAAAAACACCAAATCAACTCAAATACAAACCATATTATTATAAATTAGATTGAAAATAATATTTTATAGCCAAAAGCTGCCACGAAAACCCAACGGTAGAGAATAAAATAATATAAAAAATATAATTAGAAAAATTTATGCGTAGCGTAGCGAAATTTAAATACTCTTACAGTAATTATTGATAGAAACAAAAGTCATTTAATTTAGAAAGTTTAAATTATGGATACGAATGTATGTTTAACTTAAGGAAAAAGATCGGCCTACATTTTTAAAAACTTACGGAAGATTTTCGTAATACTATTATAATTTTAATTTAATATTTTTTTGTACAGAAAATTGTTATTGTATAAAAATCTTAGCAAACGTTATAAAATTGTTGGCTCGTTTCGCATATTAAATAGTGCAGAAAATGTTCCACTAATTTGCGGCCTATAACTAATTAATGGGTTTTGTTGGTCGATCCGAAGGTCTCAACCATCAATTTATGTGGCGTTCTCTCATATAGTTTACAGCCATATTTTTTAATAAATAAATTGATTGGGCTCCAATTATCTCCCCTATCCGCCCTTGCCGCTCTTCCTCTTCCATTCTATTTGTGATTATTGATTGAAATGGAAGTTGTATAGAATAACGAATAGTATATTATTTTATAGGATATCGTATTCGTTTCGGCTGATTGAGCCTAAAAACTGTTTGCACAAATTTGTGCCCACTAATTGACAATTAAGCAGGAAATAGTTGGGCTACAACAACAAGCTAAATTGAATTGATTGATAAAAGCCATTTGTTGTCCATACTGCGAAGGGGCGTGCCCAGGCATACCAGAACTTTAGCTATAAGCAATGGGGGGGAAAAAAAAACGACGATAAAGAAGAAGCAAGTCAGAAGAAAACTAAGCGGCTAACTGATTTTCCAAGGCAAAACTTTGAACTTATTAAAACTGCACTTGCCACCAGCCGTGGCAACTCATCAGCAAAAGGCGCTCAAGTATGTTGAACACGCGTCAAGTTCCTGGGGCAAAGTTTTGCGTCAACTTTTGGTATAGCCATCTCCACACCCGCACCTGCCCAGACGGCAAAGGTGAGCGTCAGAGTTCATTGAGAGTGTTTTCCGTCCATCATTGACAATGCACGCCAGACGAGCAACAACAGCAACAGCAACAACAGCAACAACAACAACAATAATTCTAATTAAAGTTTTCAATTTGAAGTTTGCCATCGTCCGCCCAAAAACTGTTATCAGAGTTCGCAGCCTCAACCACGAAAACAAAGCAGAGGAAACAATGCACAATCTGCCAAACAATGGAAACGCACAATGCACAAAATAGAATATAATAGAACAGAAACTGGAGGAAGAGATGAGGAGAAGTGAAGAGTGTTGAAGACATGAGAGAATATTGTGGGGGAAGTACCCATAATATAGCTGCTAGGCTATGGTGTAATCTAATAACAAATAACTTCGGAAGTATTAATCATATTCCATACGTGAGCGTATATGTGTGTGTGTGTGTGTACGTGCGTGTTTGATAGGGATAGAGATGTGTGCGTGTGTGCGTTTATGTTGCTGGCTGCTAATTATAAATTTCAATTGTGCACAGACTGCGCTTTATAAACACAAAACCTCAAAAATACAAAGAGAAAGAGATAGTGATAGACAAAGAGAGCGAAAACTTCGTTTAGAAATGGTTTGAAAAGAGAGAGAGAGAGAGAGAGAGAGAGAGAGGGAGAGAGAGAGAGAGAGGGAGAGAGAGAGAGAGTGAGGGAGAGAGAGAGACAGAGCAGAGCTAGTGGGTTAGGGCATTGCGACGAGGCTTAATGGAGCCTATCAGGCGTGTCAAAGCCCCCGCTCAGACTATTGATGCATGGCACGAACTATCAGTCATATAATAGAGCAGATGTGATATGCCAGAGGCCAGTGACTGGGCCGTAATGTCTGGCACACCGTTGATAACAATAATCAGCATAATAATGCACTAACATAAAGGACAGCAGGAGTGGGAAGAAGAAGAGTGTGAGTGCAACTGTTGTCGTTTGTCTGGCAGCTGCTTTCGGCAACAATCAACAAAAAAGTGATCACAAAACTAAACTAATAAGCGGAATATTACACTGAAAAAAAATTATGCACTTCAATTTTAAATTATACATTTGTATATTTTCGAAAGATTCTTTAACAGTTATTCAAAGAATTTTGATACGTAATTTGTTGAATTGTTTCTTAAGTTCTTTTAAATTGCGTACTAATTATTATCTAAAAATAATTGTTAATATTTTAAATCAAAATCTAATGAGGTGAGTTTTGATAAAGATACTCAAGACATTTATATATATTATAATTAAACATCTCTATATACATTTTATAATCAAAATATTTAAACCAACGAATAAGAGTAATGAAAATCTAAATAAAACTCAATAGATGTAAAACTTCCTTTGTAAAGTTCAATTTAATCAAAACAATTTCTTTTTGTGTTCGATGGTGTAATATAAAATATGCAGAACTTTCAATTTCTGACCTAAATGTCCAAAGCTTTTGAGATCTATTTAGAAATTCAAATCTGTATGCATGAAAACGAAAACGAAAACTTTTTGATTGTGTTTTTTCTTAGTGTAAAGGTGGAGTTTACAACGGGTTAGTGATATGAAAACCTTTTTGCATACATGGAGCTCCGACAAGCTGCAGCCAAAATAATTAAAAGCATTCGCCAAAATGAAGGCAGCCGCGTTGACAATCAGCCCGTAAAGTCAATGAAGCCGACGCCGCCGCCACCGCCCCCGCCTCTGTCAACTGCCACGCCCACACTGGCTGTTGGCTGTGTCAGCCAACGACAAATCAATATTGCTTATTTTTGTATGCATGAATTGTGGGCGTGTCTGTGAGGCGAGCAGGCGGTCGGAGTCGCATGGGCCCCAAACTCTCAGCCAAAATAATCATCAGCATCTTTGACGCCGCACGCATATTAAATAAACTTTTGGCCACGCCAATAGACAGAGCGACAGATTCGAGCATACGATATACTGCACAATAGACAGGCCAAAAACAACGAGCGGCTCGTGAAGTATCTCATAGATACTCTCGCACTCACAGATACTTGCCTCGTCGCAGCGCCTCACCTCGTCTCGCAGCAGTCAAATGCATAAATTATTTCAACGTTAGCGCTGTCAAAATTTTTGCCAAAGATTGAAAATGCAAAAGCGTCGGAGAATTTGGGAATTTTCGTCAGATTTGGGGAATAAGGTGTGTGCAGATTATTTTATATATCGAAGTATATCTGTAATTAAGAGCAAAGTTTTCCTAGTTGCCTGTCAAGCATTCTGAAGGTTAGACAGCCAACGCGCATTAAGTGCAGGTAACTACAGTTTGTCATTAAGTGCAGGTGAGATAACGATATTATTGGTTGATTGTTTGTAAATTGATGGAATATATTATTTAGATATTAAGCGAGATATATATGTATACTAACTATCCACTAACTATATTCAATATAAATAATGTATTTGATTTGAAGCTTTAACTGACAGCTAACAATTTGCAGCAAATTATAATTAAATCTAATCTATTTGTTTAATAATTAATCTGTTACAAATAACGTATTTTGATTATTTCAATTTAAATGTTATTTGTTTTTATTTTATGTATGAAAATTTACCTTAGTTTTGAAGACTTCACAAATGAATTTCTTTTTGGATATGAAATTCCAATCTGAATATTTTAATATTTTATGCTTTTTGTCTTAAATTTATTCACTAATATTCCTTAATTGGGAAATATTCCATTGAGTACGTATGTATATTAAGCTAATAAATAAAAATATAGACAATTAATGAATGACATGTAAATTTGTCAATCATAACTTTCCACGCAATTAATAAATACTGTCAGTTTAATCATAAAATTACATATGTAAAATTGTAAGTGATAAAGTACAATTAATTTATTATTATATGTGTTTATTTATTATTCGAAAGTAGGAAATATGAAACATAAAAATGCTTAAAGACTTATTAAAGTTTATGACTGAGAGTTGGGTTTATGCTGGTTTATTAAGCTGTAGCTTTTGGTTTCTAACGTCTGCATGATGTATATTGAATGCTTGATAAGCCTGCTCTTCGGTCAGCCAACACCAATTAGAACCTTTCACAGAATACAAAGCAACAAGTGAAGCATTCGAGAGCCTCACAAGCTCCACGTTCATAATGCGCAGTGTAAAATCATATATATATATCAGAATGTGTGTGTGTGTGTCTGTGTGTGTGGCAGTATTCATGATTGTAAAGAACCCATTGCAGTGACCACCAACAACCGACAACCGAAAACTGATAATGATTGTGGCCTGCGGCGGTGACGGACCAAAATCCATGGCAATAACTGGCATCTGGTAACCAATATATGAGTTTTTGGAGATGGGGTTTGATATGCACGACGGGTACTGGCATTCAACAGAGGGAGCGAGACTGAGAGAGAGAGGGAGAGTGAGAGAGAGGAAGAGGTAGAATGTGCGGTAGAGATTTTAGATTTCATGTGCATATTAAAAGCCAGACCCGGCCAAAATCAAACGCTGCTGGCCGCCATAGACAAACACAAATTTCAATGTGCATATGGCAACTGCTGAATGGCAATGAGAAAGAGAAATGGCCACTTGTGAAGGGGGAGGGGCTGCAGAAGTGGCGAGGGCGTGGCGGACGTAGCAACAGCAACAGCAGCAACAGCAGCAGCAGCAGCAGCAGCATCATTAAATATCATTAACACAGCAACAAACAAGCAGCATATCGCAGCAGACAACTGACAACCAAACAGTCAAAAACAGATATAATAACAACAACAACAATAACAACAGCAGCAGCAACAGCAGCAGCAGCAGTAGCAACAACAATTTGCTGATATCATTAACAAGTGAACCAAAGGCAAAGCAATTGCAAACGGAATCGCAATAACACAACAGCAGCAACAGCAGCAGCAGCAGCAGCAGCAGCAGCAGCAGCAACAACATCAACAACAGCAGCAACAACAGCAACAACATCAGCAGCAGCATCAACAGCAGCAACAACAGGCCAAAAGGAAGCAAATGTGTATACAAAATGTTTTTAATTAAACGCTTCCCCTCATTGCATCATCAGCAGCAGCGACAATGTTAGAAACAGAGACAGCAATAGAGATGGCAACAGTTGCTTTGCACTGTGTGCGAGCGAAACGGAACAGCAACTCAGTTTACGAAGACTTTAGCTTGTTGGGGCCTTGGAGTTTGTCAGTAAGTCCGTCCCTCAGTCTGTCTCTCTGTCTGTCTGTCTGTCTGTCTGTCTGTCTGTCTGTCTGTCTGTCGCCTGCCTTTGATTCCATTTCATTATACACTTGTCAAGCATTATTGTGTATACTTCATTTAGTTACCAACTTTGTAACGCATCTGGCAAGTACTTAGCATAATAAAGCAATATGTGTATCTGTTAAGTAGTATTTTAACTTTAGTCGTGCTTACGTTATTTTTAAGCCTTTCAAGTGCAGTTAAGCATCATTGAGTATCTTTTGAAAAGCTTAAGATTAACTCGAAGATTTCAAAGTATATAATTTGTTGTTACTGAGTCCTTAGAAAATTAGAGAAAAACTTAAGGATTTTTATAAATTTAGCAAATTTACTGAATTTTACATTTAAAAGTTAATTAACAAATAAGGTTAAATCATAACATTATAATATAATTCAGTACAGGGTATGTCTAAGCTTGCACTTCATAAGATTTAGATATCATTTTAATAATAATGATTTTGTCATTGAGTTTAACAACGTTATGAGTAACATAAAAAAAAATTTTATTTTAAAGAAAAACAATCTACTTATCGTTTTAAACATTAACTCTGCTTAATGCCAATAAATAATATTATATATGTTGTCTACTATACTAGCTGTTAGCAGAGTAAAGTGTAATGAAATTTTCATATTGTCACACGAGAAAATTCACATTTCAAATTTTAATTTCACTTGCACCAAAGATGACGAACCAAAGGGTAATGTAGATACATTTGGCTCAAAGCTCATAGATACATTTGATGAAGAGTTTTGATATAAGGGCGTGTGTGTGCCTGTGTGTATGCAAAAGTATAAAATTACGGCACAGATGCATCGAGCAGCTCATTTAAGTACAAAGTGCAGATATACAGAGTGCAGAGTACAGAGAAGAGATAGAGACAGAGACAGAGACTCGACTGTCTCGTCGTCCATTTCCATGATATTATGCAATGCGAGTTTGTTGATGTTGTTCATGGCAATCCTTTGATATGATTTCACATAATAATGTAAGCTCCACTGTGTATGTGTGTGTGCTTGTACATGTTTTCATTGCAGATTATAAAACAGTAGCAGATCCAAGGATATGTAGCCTCATAATGAATGACAGCAAACATAAAGCATAAAGCAACGGCAACAGCGCAAAAGTTTGCCATGATTCGTATAATTGCAGCGTGAATAATTACATCAAAATCAACAGTAAATGCAACAGCAACAGCAACAGCGACAGCAACAGCGACAGCAACAACAATGGGAATGTTGAAAGTGCTGCCAGACAAAATGCATTACAAAACATAATAAAAGATTATGAGCTCTATGGAATCTGGGAACTGGGTTCTGCCGCTCTATCTGAATCTGAATCTGAATCTGAATCCGAATCCGAATCGGAATCTGTCTGTTGGGTTGGCAACAAATGTTGTTATTTATGCGCTTGAAAAACTTTTTAATTGATTAAATAAGTAAATGCGATTAATAGCCATAATATCCAAAAGCAACAACAACAATGGCACTGCAGTTACAGATACGTTTGCATGCACACATATACACATATAGATACATATACATTTGCTGTTCATTCTTGTTGTTGTTGCTGCTGTTGCTGTTACTTTGACGTCGCATTTGAAGTGCTTTTAATTATGTGTTTAACTTTTGAATTTATTATGTGCCGTGTTTTGCGAATTTATCTGTGCATGCGGCCAATTGATTTAATGAAATGTTTGAATGTTTGAATATTTGAATGATTGCGGATTAATTTTGATGATGATGTATCTGCCGAAGTCACGTTGCTATAGATACATTCCCCTCTATGCCACTCAATTTACGAAGTATAATAGTGTGGGTTCAATGCATGAGGCCAGAGATTAAAATTATTCAGCTGTCAGGCATTTGCATCTAGTTGTTGTTATTCAGCTTTAAAAAGCGAACAAAAATTAACTTTAATTCATGGAATTACAGTTCGAAGATAGATTTGCTGTCAGTTGAAATCATTTGCAATATGTAAACAATCCAATGAATATAAATATACCGATTTTTAATTTAAAATAAAATTAAATGCTTATAAATATTGTTCAACAACAACGACATTTATTGATTGCAAATTGTAATATTATCTCTTGAATAAAATAAAAAAGAATAAAGAAAGAAATTTATCGATTACAAAGCGATAAGCACAAAAGTCATTATTATCTGCAATAATAAAAAATGTTTTAAATAATCTATAATTTAATCGCAATACCTTCATTTTCGATTTAATTATAGATTATTATTATTATGAATTAAGCTTGTGAAGTGCCGCAACGGTTTTCAAATTAAATACTTGTTAAAGAGTGTAATAAATATATATATTATAAGAGAAAGAAAAACGAAGTTAGAAATAACTTTTTTAAATTTAATATTACCATTTTTATAGAAGGTAGGTATACAAATTGATGATCATTAAAATGAAACATTTCCCAGCGATCTTCGTACCTTTCAACGGCTCTAATTGAATGCAAACAAGGCTTAAGACCCAGATAAAGAAAAGTGTAAGCGTTATCGCAAGTATTTCTCGTGAACTGCAAGCGAAACATAATATCCGATAAGAGCTGTCAATTTATCATTTTTTTTATATTTTTTTTTTTGTTGTGCCTGGTAAAAGGAAATGCAAATAAAATGAAAAATATAAGACAAATAAAAAATGAGTGAAGGAAGGAGGAAAATCTAGCGGGCCAGTTGCTGCTAACTGAGCTGCAGTTGTAAAGCGGGCGTTAAGCATTTTGCCAGTCCAATTACGGTTGACTGACAATTGGCCCAAGCTGCTGTCACTGCTCCAGATGGGAGCATAACCCCACAGCTCCAAAGCTCCTCAGCTGCTCAGCTGCTCAGCCCCACAGCTCTCCAGCTCTCCAGCTCTCCAGCTCTCCAGCTCTCCAACTCTCGAACTCAGACAGCACAACGGATTGACCATGACAAAGTAATGACAGTTTACAAAAGATGGAATGAAATAAACAAATGACCAGAGGGCGCGGGTGCGCACACAAACATACACACACACACACACACAGACACACACACAGTTACACAAAGGCTGTAATGCAAATAAAAGCAGTGCTGGAGGGGATTGGCTGTGTGTCCATTGGGAAAGCTGCGTGCGAGGCAATACGCATAAGCAATTTGCAGCAGCTCCTGTGCCTGGCGAGAACTGAAGCTGAGCTGAGCGTTGCTTGCGTTTCATTTGTTTTCGCAGCAGTTAAATGGAATTGCATGTAGCCAGGGCACCCAAGTGGGGATGAGGCTTGCTGGGGTGGGGGTGTGGGGGAGGTGACTCGCATTTGTAGTGGCTATCATTACACATTTATTGTAGTTGTTGTGGCTGGCCCATTGTTGCCTGGCGCACTGGTCAAGCGCGCACAAGATGATGATGATAATGATGATGATGACGACGACGTTGTCGTTGCCTGGGTGGGTGTGAATTTAATAAAATACACACACACACACACACATACACATACACATACACATACACATACATACATACATACATACATACGCACACCTACTCAAAGGCAACCATGACAACAGTCAATACAAAGGAGCTGCTCCACACTCCCCGCTATCGTCAACTCTTAATGTACAACAACTATTTTCAATTATTGCCAATCAAATGTTGCATTCAATTGATGTTTACATCCAGGGAGGGGTTGAGTGAGAGGTGTGGCGGGTGTGGGGGTGGGGGGATGTAATGTGTGGCAGCAACCTGATTATGGCCAACGTTCGTTTGACTGCAGCTTATTTGATTTTGCTGCCTGCAGGGCAAAATTTGCACAGTAGGGCGGTACGCTGTTCAATTCTTGACGTCTCGCCTATTGCTGACCCAAGAGCCATGTAATTAGTTTGCAAGTGAGTGTCAGGATTAATCTTTGAGTGTGTTTGATTGTCGGCACTTCAGCAACAAAGCCAGAGCGACAGAGATGAATCTAGAGTAAAACAGCCGAACGGGAGAGAGATAGAAAGAGAGACAGAAGAAGATAGAGAGAGAGAGAGAGCAATAATAATGCTGTGCAAATACACACTTTTGAGGCCGTGTTTGGTGTCTAGTCAAAGAAAGTGCGCGACGCACATGTTAATTGAAGGCCTGGGCAAATAGACAGGAGTCTGGCGAGAAGGCGCCTGGTCAGGTCGTATGAATCCTTGCAATTACATACACCAGTGAATCAAGAGAACAATGCATTACGGCAGCAGCAGTAACACAGCTACACTGAACGAAATGTTGCGTAAGTGCACTAAAATTCAAGTTCAGTTTTCTTTCCAAGCCAACAACTGTTTACCAATAGAAAATTCTACGAACAGAAAAATAATCTGAAATAAGTTAAAATAAGCTTTGAAAGCGGTTTTTTTACTTCCAAAAAATATGTGAAAAAATGTCGTGCTATTTCTTGGAAATAGAAAATTTGTTGGAAGCAAGTAAATTGTTTTACAAACACGATTATTTATTAAAATATCTTTTAGACAAATATCCACAAATAGGGGATTATTTTACTTAGGAGTTGTAGAATTAAGTAAAGATATGTTTTCCAAGATGAGTTTTTTTTTGTAATTAATATTAGAGAATTAAGAAGAAGGAAAGCTTTCTAGATAGAGAGTAGTAAAGATCATTTAAATATATAGAGAACTTATTTTCTGGTCAAATATTTATTACTACTCGTTCGATATCGATAGAAGGCTAACACTGTAATTGTTTAACTCTTATGGATCGTTAAGAAGTTTTGTGCAGTGTATGCGTCTTAGAGAGTCTTTTAATTAGGTTATGTTTGATTGTTGTAATATGCAGCCGGAATCTAGGCGCTTGGTGTCGCATCTTTATAACTATAACTGCCTCTCGCTCTCACTCCAACACTCTCTCACTCACTGTCTTTTCTCACTCTATCTAGTGAGATTCATTCGTTCATTTTTGCTGGTCAATGGCCGAGCGAATGGCGAAATTGGCGTCCGCCAATGGAATTTAATCAAGTTTTATTTGCTCTAGTTGGCAAAGGATGAGCAATGAGCAGGGACCAATGTGTCCCATATAGGGCAATAAAGTTTCATTGCTGTGTGTGTGTGTGTGTGTGTGTGTGTGTGTGTGTATTTGAGTATTGATTGTCATAATTAAATGCTGCTATTGCTACTCTTCCTGCTGCTCTCTTCCTTAGTGTTGCACGTAGTTTGTTTGTTGTTGTTGCTGCTGTGCACAGCTACAGCTGCTGCTGCTGCTACTGCTGCTGTGAGTTTTGTAACTGCGCTTTAAAAAGTTTGTTGATTGAATGCAACGCTGCACAATTGTTGCAAAGGCCAGCCATAAAGTGGCCTTATGCCCGTCGACGCCCCCGCCTCTCCCTCCCTCCATCTGTCTGTCCGTTCGTCTGTTCGCCTGTTCGCCAACAACCCACAAGTTTTATAGCTATTCTTTTGTATGCTCTGTGGATTAGTTCTTCATTGTTTAGCTGCAAGCGTGGCGCTCTGCAGATAACACACAGCACACGCACACACAGATTAAGAAATGCAGCGAGACATGGGGGCGGGGCTTTGGGGGCGTTTTGATGTGTGTGCGAGTGCGAATGATAGGTGGCGCTGCAGCTGCAGCTGCATCTACTCTCCGCCTAAGTAGTGGGAGTGTACACTGCCTTAAGTGGGCGTGGCAGGCACTGAATGGCAAAGCATAGCTAACTAGCTGACTCAAAGTTGAGCTCATACATTATGCTAAGGCAGCAACTAAAAAACCCATTCAACCAGCTATCAAAGAATTGAAGAATGCGCAGCAACAAAAGAGTTACATTTATAGGAAAGGGGACTTACGATTCTAATGAGAGGTCTTTAAAGTAAGCACCATTAAATGCAACGTTTATATATAATTCCATTAAGTTTTTGCAACATTTACATACAATCTGACATATTATACAATATATAAGTAAAGCTTTATATACTATGGAAACAGATTTTCTAGTTCAAACTTAGCTTTTAAATAATTTTTTTTTTTCCAACGAACGCTCGATAAATATTTCTCATCATCTTTATCAATAACATCCCTTCCCTCGCTTTATCACAGCACTACGATAACTGTCAATCTCTACTTAATACCAAATAACAGTATTATCGACCTTATCAACGATATAAAATCAACTGTCAGCAATAATCATTGAGGTCATATCCTGCTTTCATATGTTCTTAACTGACCCCAAGTACGCCTGCCTATCTTAATCAGATCTTAATTATCCAAATCTCAATTCCGGACTGGCAGTTCATAATGAGCCTTTTATCGTAACCCCTGACAATCTCACAGCTGGACTTTCGATTGGTTTTGTCAACCCGTCAACCCCCTTTTTGCACTCACTGTATTCATTTACAGCTCTTAGACAGCGTCCGAGCAATTTCTACATTTTCACTTAGTTATTAACATCTATTTACTTATTTATTTATGTGTTTCTCATCGAAGTATTTCTACTGCGTTTTTTTTTTTTTATTAGTACTTTTTTATATTATTTTATTCTGTGCCTTTTGTTGTCAATTGTTGCCGGGCTATTGACAAATATTACGTCGAAGTTCGACCCCCTTTTCAGTCTATTCAGCCGATTCCCCTCCGGCGGTTCTTATGATTATTGTCTGAGGCATTGTCAGAGGCCGTTTTCTATACCCACAACACGTACAGTCTACGTTGTCGTCGTCGTATAATACGTTATTTGCATGAAATTACTTGGTTGAACAGAAGGGGCATGAATAAATGGCGGGGGCGGGGGAAGGAGGGAGAGCGTGTGTGGGAGAGTCCGGGTGTAAGTCCCACCCGTTCAAATCCTTGGTTTATTAGCATGCTCCAGAGATTAGACGTTGCCGGCAAGGACAACATTTTGATTTCTTTTTCGTTTACACAAGCCACCAACCACCCAAAACCCACACACGTACACAAACACACACACGCAGTACAAACAACCCAACGACTGTCGACCGGGCTAATCAGCACAAATGCCAAAATACAAAAGCCAAATCGAAAGTAAAAGCAAATCAGAGCGAAAGGAACAAAAAATAAAGCAAGCAAAGAAAAGAAAGAATGTCTCTAAAGAACTTCCAATTGGAAGTTGAACTCCGCCCCGCGGGCGGTGCAAAAAAGACGTCAATCACAATCACGAATAGAAATGGAGATTCGAATAAAAAAGTAAAGAACAAAATTTGGAAAAATTTGATATGCCTTCTAGAGGTTTGTTGTTGTTGTTGTTGTATGCTTTTCCTATTTTGTTTTGAGAGCTGAGGTTTATTGATTTGTTTCCGCCGTTCGACCGCCCCCAACCTCCTCCCAGTTCCGTCTGTAAACTGATATTTGGCATTGGAAATGCGAGCACTGCCACATTCTTCGGGGTTGTCCCAAATTTTCAGCCAACGTCTGAATCCTGCGTCTCGCCTTTGATGTATGTGCAAACCAGCCGGCAGATTAGCTGCTCAGCGATTTAAGTGATTGTATATCTTACAGATATACGATTTAGAAGTGAGCCACAAAAAAATAAAAAAAATAAAAAAAAAAACCAAAAAGAAAATCAAGTGCCGAGATTTAACAGCTAAAGCTAAGCTACTAAGTGGGTGTGCCAGGTGAGTAGAGCAATTCGAGCTGGAGTAGAGACAATTGAGAGAAGTTTCTTTTTTTCCTATATTTGTATTACTATGTGTGCGAGCGCGTGCATGTGTTTGTGAGTGTGTGTGTTTGTTTCTCAAGTTTGTCCTTGCTGTTTAAAGTGATTTGTGATGCTTTCAAGTGCTTGAAAGTTGTTTTCTTTTTGGGTAACTTGGCACTGGTTTTTATGGTTGTTTAGTTGGCAGTTTAGCTCTGCCCGAGATAAGCCCAGTAAAAGTTCCCGCTTGAAGATGCGTATTGTTGCAATTGTAATGTGAGTGCTGCGGTCCTTATTGTTCCGTATCACTTGGCTGCTTTTCTTTTTTATTTTGTCTGGCAGCATTCAATCGATAAGTTCGAGAAATGAATCAACTTTAAGTGTCGAGAGTGTTTGAATGCGCACGTAGTTGATTCGCTTTACAGTCCCCCCCCCCTTTTTTTTTTTTTTGAAGGGATTATATCAATAAATGTACTTTGCAGTCAAGTACCACAAATGTCTGTTTTTTTTTTTTTTTAATACTAAAAGTTTTCTTTTCTTGGAATTTCCAAGTGGTTTTAAGCTGCACATGTTGGTAAATGATAAGTAAGCACAGCTTTAAATATATTCATATAAGTATATTCAATTCATAGAAAATAAGTGATTATCCATTTATATCTGAGCTTGGAAGCGGACTTTGCAGAACGATGCTTGTAATTTTCCTCTAAGATAATAATAAGGAACAGAAAAATACTTTTAAAACGTCTAGCTTACGATTTTTTCTGGATTATTTTCAATAAACAAATACATAAGCGAACATTTAATTTAAAAAATGTGTCTTTGAATAAAATTTTATTTTTTCAAAAAGTGGCAGGCTTAAATCCATATATTTGACAGTTATTTCCATTATTAATTCAGCTATAAGCTTTCAAAATGTGTTAAACTAGATACAAATATGTCTCTAAGCCTAGATTACGTCACAATTTTACAGCAAAAAGTCAACCAAAAAAAAAAAATAATCTTCTGTACAAAAATTGAAATCGTTTTACAGTTAAATAAAAAATTTCCATCGATTTTTTTCTCTCGTAATTCCATTAAAGTTTTCAGCTTTCATTAAAAAACATGCCTTTAAATGTCGGCCTGCGTTTTCCTTTTGCCAGAAATCAACTGCAAAGTTTCAACACAAATTAATTGAGTTTGAAATAGGAATCCAATTACATTTTCCAGTAAAATTGCGTTGCTTTTCGATTACCATTTCAAGTGAAACTGAATCCACATTTTGATTAACAATAAGTGCTTTGTTCACTCAATTTTCCAGCTTATGCTGAATCTGTCCGAGAGAGTTACTCAAACTAAAGCCTAAATAATTAAACAGCCCATTTAGATTGCAATTAAACTCGAGACAAAGACAAAACAAAAATGCAGAAAAACAACACTAAGATATACAAAAAAAATCTCTAATTGTTGTTGCTAATATTAAACACAAATAAGTAAGATACATATTATATAATGAATACCAACCTTGTTCAACAGCCGAGATCCTTGGCTATGCTTAACTCGAATTCCGGAGAACCAAAAAAACACGACGAAGGCAACGAAAAATAACAACAACAAAAAAACATACACAACACAAAGCAATTAGCCGAAATGGACGCACGAACAGATATCTGGAAAAAAGGTAGAAAAAAAGAGAGCAAAAGGTAAAATATTTGCATTAGTTGAGCTGGGCCAAAAGGTGTAGCAAATATGTACATAAAAATACAGAACAAATATAATTCGGCATATAGAAAGCCGTGGCGCTAAGGATAAGGCCTTGAGAATAAAAAAAAAATACCAAGAATTGGAGTTACGGTGTATCGAATACTTAATACTCTTGTAGATTACTTAAGTGAAATTATAGTATAATAAATGATATAATCTTTGACCTCCACATGTAATTTTCTTGTAAAAGAATTAAGTTTTCGTAAGGAAATCATTAAAAAACAAACATAAAAACATTATATTCAACACATCGAATATTATATACACCTGATATCGTATGTTAAGAGTTCATATACAAACAAAAGAATTTTGATACACTGTAACAATTTAATATCAAATAAATTGAACTCCCCAATCCAAAGCGTTAAACAAATCGTAAATACCCGCTGTAAGTGTATTGAAAAGAGAAAGGAAAAAATCCTTTTTAATTTCTTTAGCGCGCCGCAATTGTAATTTCTATCTGAGAACATTGACTGCGACGGTGACTGCGACGGCGACAGCGACGGCGACGTCGACTGCGAGTGCTGTTTGCGACAGCCAAATAAAGTTATAAAGGCACAAAAACGCGAGTGTAAATAAAAGCCGCACGCCAAGGCAACAAAAATCCAAAATCATTTCCAAGTATAAACATGAGTAGAGCTCCAAAAACCGAATACCCAGAGCAAAGAAACCACCCCCCACCACCTACGCGCACTTCTTCCCAACCACTTGGAGAACCGCAGAAGTGCGTTGCTGTTGCACATAAAATTTCATTGATTACATTTGTTTGTGCGTTAAATGCCCCGCTCATAGGTCCTGGCCTCTGTTTTCTCTGTGTGTGCGCGGGTGTGACTGTGTATGTGTGTGTGTGTATGTGTGTGTGTGTGCCTAGGCTCATTTCCTGTTTACACAGGCGTCGCGTCCTGTATGTGTAAGGCTCTTTAACCTGAAGCCGCACGCGATGTAATGAAATTCATTGCCACACACAAAAAAAAAAAAAAGAAGCAAAACCAAGAAGAGAATTGCCTCGAAATATCTGCGGCTGGGGTTATTTAGGGTCCATGTGCATATGCCCAAATACCTAGAATTATGTGCACCCAAAACTATTTAAAATGCTATTTATATGCAAATACTAAAAGAAGCAAAGGAAAACTCTCTGACAAAAAAATAACAAGAACATTGAAATATATCGTGGGGGCGTCGACGGCGGCGCTTGTGCAATGTGCATTTCACATTCTACTCGTACAACTGTTTAGTTTTCACTAAATCCTCATTAATTAGTAGCATTTAAGGTGGCATTTTGTGTTGCGCTAAAAAAAACATGCACCATGCACCCATATTTCCATCCACCCCCACCCCCCCATAACAAACAGCCAACCCCAAAAACCAACGCCGCAGCGTTAAAGCTACTTAGCGTTAGGCTAGCGCGCCGAGCCCCATGCACAGTGGTGCGAGCAGCTGCATACAGGTGTTGAAAACTTGGACCCACTTAACGTCAGTCAATAATTGGCCACTGCTTTGCTGGATGGGCCCGGCCAAGTGATGCATGAAATGGGCAGGTGTTTGGGCTTTACAATGCGCACATTATTGGACATGGGAATGATTAAAGATTTATTGTGGGCTACGCATATAAATTAGCTGTGACTTACAAAACTGCCGTTGTTTATTGAAGTGAAACTATTTTCAGGCTTTGTAATAGTTTAATGCTTGTTTTCAAGTTATTTTTAGGACCAATTGGTAAACTTTTTAAAGCGGACATAATTAGAATACATATTTAACTTTGGCGAATACTTAATTTGTAGCTCAGATGTAAACCAAAAGTTTTTTTTTTTTTTGAGTGCACTCAATTTAACCGAATTACGGATCGAGCAAAACAATTTACAAACAAATTTAAGGAATTTAAGTTTTGTTAGATAAAAGTGTAAGGAAGGAGAATTAGATATTCGATGTTAGATTTTATATTATACAGCATTCGATAGGGAAGAAACACTCAATATAATTCTAAAATAAATGTCTTAATGTTATTTTAAGCAATTTTTCATTTTGTTGAACACCGTTTTTCTTTGTATTTTCTACAAAGATTGTCTAGATGAAATAGGTGATAAAAGATATATTCAATCTTAAACCAAAAATAAACTTTTTAATATTTAACACATTTTTGGAAATGTGTCTTGTTTTCAATACTTGTAAATTTAAATGTTCGGCTGTATCGAAACATCACATAAATTATTTTCAATTCTTCATTAAGTTCTAGTTGATATATAAAATTAACAAATTTTGTTGTCGTTCCTATGGTTTCTTATAATGCATTTCACATTATATTTCTTTACCTTCATCATGTTTATAGAACCCAAGTCAGTTTAATGAAGGCTTTAGCGCTAATGCCAAGTATATTATATAAAATATATTATATAAATATATTATGGAAATGCAAATAATTTTCACCACTGTGCGCGTGTCCTTGTGAGCAATGAAAGGCACAAGCTCCCTGTCCTAAATTTAGGCAAAAACCGAAAAAAAAAATACAAAAACAAAAATTTTTATAAGCACTCAAAGTAAAAAAGGAAATTCCAACAGCGCTTTTGCGTTCTTTTATGCCACTGCACACACACATACCAACAACATCAACAACACCAACAACATCATCAACATCAACAACAACAACAACTGGCATGGGACAAACAGCGCAGCATTTGCCTGCATTTAATAACGCTTAGTTTGCGGCTCTGTAAATGTATCTAAGTATCTGCATCTGTGTGAATACTGAAAAAAAGATACGGCACCAGTAAAAACTACAACAACAACAAAAACAAATGAAAACATTCGAGCATTCAAAAATGATATGGGAAAACAACACACACATGCATATATGAAATTTTACCCGTTTTTCTCCGCATTTCACATTTCCCAAACGCTGGCAACGCATTAATTTCATTCACACTTCGGAGCGGCATTTAAAAAAATATTTAAGGCAAATATGCAATAACGGCATGTTGGGAACAATAATATTTGTCTAGGAGCGGAACGTACAAAAAAAAAAAAAAAAAGAAGAAGAAGAAGAAGAAAATATGGAACCCGAAAGGGCGCAGTTCGAAGGGATGAGTGGAGGGGGAAACGGAGAGAGGGAGGGTTTGCTGTTGAGGTGCGAGCTGAGCTGTAAGAAGCACGCGCATAAAAACGGAACGTTCTTATAGATGTTATTGTTGTTATTGTTGTTTTTGTTGTTGTTCAATAGGACCAGCCTAGACCCTTGATGCAGGGTCGCCCCCAAACGTTTGTTTAACAATTGAAATATACGTACAACAACACCAGCGGCAGACACGTTGTATAAGTGCAATCCTACCCAATACACTGAGAAAATTCATGCCTACATTCAATATGTAAATTGCAGTGGGCATGGAAATTACGTTAATGTGAACAACATTAAAGGACATTGTTTTCCCATGCTATTTTTTTGTTAACAACGTTAATATACAGGTAATTAATAAGTAAATAAAATATAACTGTAATTTAAATTCAAGTCAAACTTCGTTCATAGAGTTCATGAATCTAATTATGAAAGGTGAGTTTTATAGAGCCTCAATTTGAAATGAAGTGAATAACAAATGAAGTGAAAGATTCAGATTAAAATAATAAAATACAATCCAACATAAAAAGGAAGAATAATATTTAAAAAATTTTAAAATAAAAATTCCTTTTTTTTCTGATATTATTATTATTATGATATTTTAATATTATATTGTGTGATTTAGGTAATTTATATAAACAACTACATAATGTAAATTATTACATTTTACATTTGTATCAACATTGAAAAATGAAACTCTGTAAGGCAATTTTTGTAGTGTAATTGGGAAAAAAAAACGTCTGGGGCAAAGTCTGTTTGCGTTTGTCTCGTGTTTGCCTTGATCCCTAGACCCATTAGTGTACCTAGCACACAGTAGCTGCCCCAGCGCGGAATTCCACTTGGAGCCCTCTGCAACAACAGCAACTAAGCCAACACCAATAAAAATTACAACAACAACAACAACAACAACAACTACTACTACTTCGTGTCACGGTGTTTGGGATTTTTCAATGTGTAAAACTACCTGTCGCTGCTGCTACTGAAAACTCCGACTGCCTCCTCGCTGGCGGATTGCCTGGCTGGCTGGCTGGCATTTGCTTTGAGCCGAGTGAAACTATCTTTTAACACGCACAACGCATTATACGAGCCCATTGCATGCACACGTCACTGCCAACCCAGTCATTCAGCCCCACAGTGAGAACCTGCCCGGCACCCTACACCTGGATTCCAGTGTTTTTTCTCCAATGTGCTTTCGAATACCCTAGCCAAAGGATATTATACATCGGTCATGATATCTGTAACAGTTTGCTGGCTACACATATTATTATTTGACTACCTTTCGGTTTTTTGCAGATAATTATTTCGGTCTCTTGCACATTATTAGTATATTAAAATGTTTAATAAATTCTATAAATAAAAAAAATAAAAATCTAATAATGAATGTATTTATAATACAATAATCTGTCAGCTATGAACCTTAAAGACTTTATTTAGAGTTTGGAGATATATCTATATATATTTATATATCTATATATAACATTATAGCATGTAGTTTAAATAAGCATTGTTGAAAAAAATAATTCAAGAGAATTTTATGATATAAATCAGACTATTAAGTTTTATAACATTTTTTTTGTCAGCTTTATGAAAGACTATTTACAGAAATAATGTACACCTGTCCACCTATTTGGCAAGAGCATTTAAGCTTCGCCATTTGTTCTTTCAAACAATTTATTTGTTTTTTTTTTTTTACAGCTGCTGCTACGTGAATTTTATTCCTGCCACAGGGACGCGACTCTCGACTCTCGACCAACTTTGCTGACGACATTTGTTGGTGTTGGGCCTTTAGTTTCTTTATACCCTACTCTTATTCTTCTTCTTTTTTCGTATGTTTTTTTTTCGCTTCAGTGCAGCATTTTTTGGTTTCTTCGCCGAGCATTGCAATGGAAATGGCTGTGGCGTATTTTGGTCGGGCTTTGCTCGCATTTGCGTTGGCTTTTCTTTTCAGTTTTCATTTCAGTTAAGTGAAATGTGCATTGCAATAGGAACAACAACCAACAGGAGCTAGAAACACAAACTGTCTGTAGCTGTTCGACTGGGTGTTCGCATACATACATATATGCGAGTGTATGTGTGTGTGTGTGTGTTAGTGTTCCTTAAATAAATTTAGCTTAGTTTTTGAATGGTTTTTGCACTTGAGAGGTTTATATTTTGCCATTGCAACGCAGCACCGAGTACTCGTATTAGATTTGCATCACTTGAGTTGCGGTAAATGCATTTTGGGGCTAGGGGGTAATCTCAGACTGGCAGATTTGTGTGCCCCTCGCGGGGTGCCAAATCCGGACCGGAGTTGCAAACCGTTTTTCCTGTGTGCGTGTGTGTGTGTGTGTGTGTGTGTTTAAAATTGTTTGGGCGTGTGCACTTCAAACTTGACAGGGAGAGCAACGAGGCAGCTAAAGATGGAGTTAGGAAGTCAGAGGTGAAGAGAGAAAGAGAGAGGGGGAGAGAGAGAGAGAGTTGGGAGATCAACGTTTAGTGGCACGCTGTAAATGTTTTCCAAAGTCTTAAATTTCGTTTTTAGTTTTTTGTTTTTTTTTTTTTTGGAGCAATGTTCATTCAAAAGTTTATTTACGCATTCAGTGAGACTTCTCGGCATTTATTAAGGCTTCACTTCCTTTATATTGCTGCATTGTTTTCCTCATAAGAATAATTTAATTAAGGATAATTTTATCATAAAATTGAAACATGCTTTTAAATGAAAATGAATTGTTTTTGTTGAGATATAAATAAGTTAAACGATAATCCTTTTAAGGCTTCAATCAATTTGGAAACTATTTTTGAAATTTAAGCATAAATATAACTGAATAAAAATATTTAAATCACAGGTAAGCTAAAAATTGCACCTTGATGCATAGAAATTTATTTAGTTTCAATAAAATTAAAATAATCTTTTGTTCTCGTTTCTCAGCAGGATTTATGCCATTGCACATTAATTTCAATTTACCCAGTTTTGATTTATTTATTTTAAGAGGTGATAATTCACTGCCAACTATTGTTTACACATGTTTTATATTTTATATTTTGCCTTCTGCTGGAATGTTGTATAATATTTATACACTACAATCAAACATAAATTTAACTTTGATTTATTCATTTTTAAATACTTGCTCTCAGGTTTTTTTTTAGATCTTTTTTTTTTGTGATTTTTAAAAGGAATCTATTCTTGCAGTCTGCAGATACATTTGTATCTCAATATCCAGAGCAATTGTTGAAACTGCCAGCAGCAGCTTCACCTATGACAAATTGCCTAAACGCAGCTTCAACTTGCCACTCGCGTTGCAAGAAAAACAACAGCGAGAAATGCTGCAATTTATGCAAAGAAATGCAAGCAGCGACCGCAGCGACCATTGCAATTGGTAACCCGTCGCTGACCCTCCACCGATTCCCGGCTCCCCGCATTCCACCATTCAGCATTCACCATTCACCATTCCGTTGCACTCTGCCGCTGCGGGCTCTCCGTCAAATCCCTCCGCCCTTCGCCGCGCATACCCTTTGGCTCCATTCGTTAGCGTTTGGCTACTTTTTATGCTGCCGCAAACAATTCAGCATGTATTTTTTAAATGTTGCCCATAAATTGTTGCGCGCAGTGCGTTTCGCCCGGTTTTCAAGCATATTTCAGTGCATGCCTTTGTTACAGCTGCAGCAACAACAACAACAACAACAAGAAAAGCAAGTGCCACGCTTTCCTTGTTGCAGCCACTGTTCTACCGCTACTGCTGCTCCTGTTGTTGTTGTTGTTGTTTATGTTTTCATTCCCTTCATACATAAATACATGTTGCTGTACATGCGCAAGTACGAGGAGTATTTCATAAACAGCTGCCTGGGTGGCGCTCACCTTCCCCCCACCCCTGACTATTGCACACACACACACACACACACACACACACACACACCCGTACACCGTACACATACCGCCCCATCACACGGCAAAAATATTCGCCCTAGGTGCAAAATGTAACCAACACGAAGGCCTTTGCCCCTCAGGAGTCGCCTCCGTCGTCGCATATCGAAAACCCAACGAAACGCAACGCAACGCGAATACGCGCATATTTTGAGAAGCAGTAGCAGGGGGGTTGGGGGTAAATGGTAGGTGGAAGGGGGTGTGGGGGTGTATGGGAGGGTGAGCAGTTCGTCTCCCCACATTGCGTTCTCCAGCATTCACACATAACAACTCCCCAGTGAGTATTTATGCGGCTGAGCGGGCAAACATTTCTAGTTGTTGGGTACGTTAACTTTTTTGCTTCACTGTATATAGAAAACATTTGCCATGTTTCCCACATAGAGAGAAAGAGCGTAAAGCAAATACATTTTATTCGCATCTCTTTTGTTCCATTTTCTATTGTAATAAATTGTTGTTTATTTTCTTGTTCTTAAGTAATTCGAGATCTTTCATCACAGGTAGCAGAAATTTTTCAAAAATAATATAAAACTACGTCTTGGTTTTAAGCAGTCCCATCTAATAGTCGTCATCAACAGAATGTTCATGAGGGCTGATAACATTTTTTTTTATTTTATTTTATTTTTTTTTTTATGATTATCATCTGACAGTCTGTCAAACTCCATTTGCATTTGCAGTGCTGAAAGTTGTTCTTAAAATTGTTTTTCTCCCAGCCAGCCAAAAGAGCGAGGAGAGACCATCTATATCCGTGCAGCTCTATCCATCCATCTATTTGCCTAATATATCTTCATAGTCGCCAGTTTACAGCCTCCTGCCTATCTGCCGCCCGATCTGCCCGCTCCTTCCCTGTCTGTCCATACTCTGTTCGCTGTCATCGTCTGTTGAGATTGGTTTGCGTAGCATTTTTCCTTGTATTTTTTTTTGTTTTTTTTTTTTGTTTTTTTCGGGCTTCCGTATACTAATGTGACGACCACGTTCATGTCTACGTTCTCGTCCTGCTCGCCAGCTTCACTTCTTGACTCAATGCTCCTGCCACACAGTCTGGCCGTCTGGCTGTCTAAGGTCTGCTTTAGCCTGCCGCCTCCTGCTCTTTTGTTTGTGTGCCTCATATTTACGACTCTGCGTTGTCTGCAGCAGTCCGACCAAGTCGAGTCGAGTCGACTCGAATCGACTGGAGTCGAGTATATCTCATGCCATCATCTCTTAAACGATGGCGGCGGCAATTCCTCAAGTGTTTGGGCTGCTGGTCGTCCGCTCCACTTGAAAATTTGGCATCAAATGTCAGCGTCAGAAGCGTTTGTCGTTTGCATGCCGTTTGCGCTCGATTCTCACTATGTTTTCTTATACCCTGTACGCGTTTACGGTAGGGGTATATCTTGGCTATAGTTTAAGTGAAGCCGTTTTTACAGCGAAGCAAATCCAAAGAATATTAAAGACGATCTTTATAATAAACATTATTTTCTTGATTTATACAATGGAAATTTGAACTTGGAATACAGAATTAAACATTAGATGGCTACGTTTAAAAGCTGTGAAAAGACTATTCAAACTTGTTCTATCTTTTCCTTAGTATTGGGTAAAACATATTGAATGGAAATTCTAGTCAAACAATCAATCAGTTATCTACACCTATTTCAGCTTTTAGCAATTTCATGGTCGATAACAGAGTATTTTAGCAGTCAGGAAGTTGCACGTGCAACGTGCTACTAGTTTTTTTTTATAGAGACTTGTCTCTGCCTCAAGTGGCAACGGGTCGACGCTGGCGTCCGATTTAAATGAGTTTTTCAAAATACTTGTGCACGTACGGCACAAACGGAACTGGGCACGGACATGGATAACGACAACTACTTTCATTTCTATCTCGTTCTCTAAATGAAACGCTGCTGGCACGCATTTGCCGTTGATGTCAGTGAGCGAGACGGACGAACGGGCGAACGGACGAACAGACGGACGGACGTTAAAGACGACGGCTTCCTCTTTTTTATTGCAACCACTATTTTGGTTCTATTGAAACATTCACAGGCTCCGCACTTCGCATCAACTCCAAATCCAACTCCGACTTCAACATCAAGTTAAACTTCAGCTCGAGCTCCAACCCAAAACTCTCAATTCAATTCATGCTCTGTCATTTTTAATGAATCACTTAATTGTCGTCGTTGAATGGAGAAGCACGGCTCCGAATAGTTCTTAAAGGCCGCTTCAAATGCCAAAGATAAAGTCAAGTAATACGAGTCGGTATTTCGTTTCTAATGCCCTTGCATTGCAATAGGGCATTGTTTTTGTTTTTTTTTTTCTTCTTTTTTTTTCGGGAATAAAAAATAGAAATTCATTGTTTAAACAGAAGTTCTTATAATATCATATTTATGTGACCTTTGTTTTTCCATGAATACGAACTTGAGTCCATTTAGACGGGTTGAGCAATAATATCTTAATATACCTATGATATTTGTTTGATCTTGGCAATATGAGAGGTAGAAATCTTCCCTTGATGAAATGTACTAAAATCTATTGTTTTAAGCCCATATTGTAATTTTTGTTATTTTCAAAAAAGTCATTCGAGAATTTCGTATTTCATTCCCATATCAATATTTTTCAAGCATTCCAATATATTTTACAAATTCAAATTCAATTCAACTGTGAAGCATCTTCATTAGTTATTCACACAACTCTTCAGATTCTAGCACTTGGAACTTTTGACATGCCAGACACCACAACGAAAATAATGCTCTTCAAAAATAGAAGAAGGAACCCCTTTTGGTGGACTTCGTCTCGACCAAAAACCTATTTTCCCATGCTGAACTAGTCGCAAAACATGAAAAAAAAAAAAAAGTTCGAGTGTTGTCGTCGACATCGTTGTGGAAGTTGTCATCATCAAGAATAGGTTCTACATGCTATGAAAGTGTTTGGCACTCTGCTCCACTCAGCTTATAATTGTTTTTCTTTTTCAGCTAAGACATACATACAGACAAACATATCTCTATCTGAGTTTTCTGGCAGCAAATTGTTGCCAACTCAATTTTGTGCCCGATTTGCGGACGCATCTTCATTATGAGCACTCAGAGGAGAGTCCTAAATGACAACTGGCCAACTGGGCGACGGGTCTCGCAACATAAACAAATGAAATGAGGCCCGCAATATACATATATATATAATTTTAACTAAGCGTGCTACGCACTTGGTTAGGGTTCTGGATGTGTTGTTGTTTCTGCTTCTTGTCGGCAACTTCATCATTTTCCACGCATGATTCGGCATAAAATTTCCTTCACACCATTTAATTTTGGTACGGGGCGTGTTTTATATTGTTGACATTTGCAGCTCAACAACGCGTCGCACGATTCAATGATTCGACGGCACACGCAGCAGCGGCAAATTGTGTGAATTATAGAGGCTGCCAACTCCATATATGAATGTATCTGCAGTTATAGCTATGTATATATATGTATATATATGTATATATATGTATCTATATCTGTGTGGCATGACTTGGGTATTTTTGTGTGCACACATTTGGGCATCGCGTTGTGTCTTGTCTCAGAGGTCGTCCGCTAATTAAGTGCAGCATAACATGCGTTTTTATAACTCAAAATTTATGTCGGTTTTATGGCCCAAGTTAGTCGCTGCCGGGATCAATCAGCATGGCGATATATTTGATATGTAATTAAGACAAACGTGAGCTTGTCTTAGCTACTCCCCACACATAAATAACTGTTTTTCTTCTTCATCTTCAATTCTAATACTCTGATTCGGAGTCTGTGCATTTCCTATCAACTATGCAACATTTTTTGAAAGAAAGCTAAATTGGAGAAGTTTACATATAATTAAGTATACATATAATTACTTTTTGTTATATAATAAAAACATATATATTTATGCTATATTAGATATTTTGGATATTTATTACAGATTGTAAGATTGTTTACTTTAAATTTTACTTTAAATGATGCCAAATTTATTTCCTAATTTTCTCTGTAAGGGAATTTGGTATTCGTCTTCGAGCTTGTAACTGTTATTCCGTGATTTTTGTTTGGTTCGTACAGATTTGTATTTCTTTTTTATATACCAAGTGAACATTTCTCCCGGTGTGCATTGCCGCTCGGCTTTAAAGTTGATTTCGTTGTAAGTTGTGCACGCCGTAGCAATGAAATTTGATTGAGTTTTAGTGCCGCATATGATTAACAAAATGTGGGTTTCGATATGCAACCGCGTTGCAAAGACCTCGACACTCTGTGAGAAAAGAAAGCCTACCTCCAATTGCCGTGCAGTTTTGTTTTTTTCTTTTTTTTTTGTTTGTTTGTATTCTTCCTCTTCTACTCTCAAATTTATGCCGCATGCATTTTTGTTAGCTGTTTGTTTCTTGCCCGATTACTTGGTTTTTATGTTCGTATGTCGGTTCTTCTAATTAGCGATACAGTTTTTAGGTTATGGTCAGTCCTCCCGCTGCGACTTCTGACAGCTGAAAGTCCACACATGCCATAAGTCAGCTGGAATTTACGTATCGTATCAAGAGGGTGACCTACAGACGGGTGCATTTCGGTTTATTAGCATAATTTAAGAGCTCTTAATGAATTTTTTCATAATTATTGAGATGCAGATAAAACATCTATTTACGAGCATTTACAAAACATATGTTGAAAACTCCATTCGAGCACGAAGTAAATTAAAAATAGCTATAAGTGTAGCCATATATATATATATAATAACAAGACTATAGAAAACTATTTATAATTGATATCAGTTAACTCATTGAATTGGAATTTCAAGTGAATAAAAATATGAAATTTTACGAATATCTTCTATATTAAAAAACAGTTATGTTTATGTTGTAGTAATAAAAAATGACTGAATTTTTTGTGAATTTTAAAAATGCTTTATCAATGTTTTTTCTTTTTATTGAATCAATAAATAAATGTAAAAATTCAATAATTGTTCTGCAGCGAAATATGTAAAATTAATAAAAAATTGAAAATAATCAAACATTCTAACCATTATGTTCTATATATATATAAATGAAAGCAATTAAAAAAGCTTTTTCTGTTGTTCATTTTTTATTATTACAACGTCGTCTTCCAACTAATTGAATTTTGCAAACCATTTGCGAAATAATTTCAATTTTCATACTCAGCTAAGCAATTCCTTTAGGCCATCTAGAAGAGACCCGTTTTTGGATTTTAACTGTAATTTCAATTGACTTATCTTACGTATCAGTTCACTCTGATGCGCTTAAAGCAAGATTTAATTTGAATTTAATTCGCGTCTAATCCTGGGCACAGCCCAAGGAAACAATTCCCCCAAGACTAATCTATGCCGTCCTACTTAGAATAATTTGAAAACTTTAAGCAACCAACTTTTTTGCTTCTGCATGGACAAAATGCAGCTGCGACCTGAAGTTGGACATCGACCCTAAACTCCCCCACCGTCCCTGCTCTGCCACCGCACTAACACTGGCTAAATTGTATCTTCTCTAGCTCAAAGTTGAGAGCTGACCAGGGAAAAAAGAGAGTCGAATCCCCTAGCAGCTACTTTGCCTCAGTTTCAGTGGACAGTTTATGCCTACGGTTATCACATCATTATTCAAGCATCAACATTTTGCGCAACTAGGTTGCTGCTGTTGCTGCTGGATTCATTTCATACCCTGTGCCAATTAAAAATCATTTAAAGCGGGTATCATGCAAACTAAGAAAATGCATGTGACAGACAATCAAATTCAATTAAGTCATCTAAATTGCTAAACAAAAATATGTTATTCATTTATTTTTGAGAAAACTTCCCTCAATTTCCATATATATATTTATATTAATTATTTAAGCACTTATTATAATACATTCAAAAATGGAATTCCATAATGAATAAATTATGCTGATCGAATTAAGATGTTTGTGTGTGAGTTGAAAAATGTAAACTATGGTATCTGCCGGTCGTGCATTCTTTCAACATATTTTGAGTTTGTTCTTTTTTGCCTTTGTCAAAGTTAAAGTTAAAGTTAAGCTACTTGAGCGACATTGTTGAAATCGGTAATTTGCCTTCGTTCGGCTTGCCCGCAGACGTGTCCATAAAAAAAAGTCGCGTTCGCGGCTAACGACTTGAAAATCCTTATTAATCACAATGGCCCGGACAGTGTGTCCGGTCCAAGTTCCCAGTCAGTCTGCGGCACTGTGTGCTACTGTCTCATGTGGCTGCTGTGTTGGCCATAAAAAGCGAACGTTGCCGCTGATAAGCAAACGGGCGACATGCTCCAAACTTGCCCCATACGAGGCAAAGACAGAGACTGTGGCACTGCCAGAGGCCGAGAGCCATGCCAAATAAGCCAATGGACAGCGTCATCGTCCAACGACTGGTCCACTACTCATTTTCAATTAATTAATCCAACAACATTCCAGCACTATTATCTCGGCATATCTCAAATATTTTCTTTAATTACGCAAAAAACAAAACAAAAACAAAAACAAAAACAAAAACTGAAGAAAGAAAAGAAAAAGTGCAAGACGACAGCCAAAGAGCATGTGCATGTGGGATACGATGAGTAGCTCTGGAGGAGCAGCTCCGCCGCAGGCTCTGCGACTCTGCGGCTCCGGCGGATCGTAGGTTGAGAAAACAAATCTGACACCTCGAATAATCAATACATCATCATAAGCACGGCATGCGAGCAAGGTGAGAGGGGATTGCAAAAATAAAATAAGACAACAAAAAATAAAATAATAACAAAAAACTGAACACACATACACACGCACACACAATTACAGGCACGCCACAAGGCAGGCATCTAATACAACAACAGCAACAACAAAGGGTTAAGAAGAAAGAAAAAAACAACAACAAAACGAGGAGAAAAAATTTATGCCATTCAAAATTAGCAAAGTGTTATCTAAACGCATAAATTACATGCACGTACAATGGCAGCAGCAAAAGCAGCAGCAGCAGCAGCAGCAGCAGCAGCAGCCAGGCAAGTGGGTGACAACGGTCGAGGGACTCTGTAGGAGCAACAGGGTGTTGTACAGGGTATATAACCACATGCAAATTGTGCGCGGCTCGGCTTGGCTACATGTGTGCATGTGTGTGTGCGTGTGTTTGTGCTTGAGATAAGTTGAAGAAGCTGCCACAGCAGCAGGCAACTAGTTCTCCACAATCTTGGCTCTATTCGGGCTTGCCAATGTGTGTGTGTGTGAGGCAATGCGGCATAAACGATGCCAACAACTGATTGTGACGGGAACTAAGCCCGTAATGAAAGCATATACATATATCAGGCGACCAGATCCGAGCCAAGTCCATGGCCAAAGACAAGCCAACTGCAAAGACTTCAATAGACGATTCAACGCAATGTCTGTTGCTCTTCGTTCCTCTTCTCTTCACTTCTCTTCTCTCTCCCCACTCCGCTCCTTCTGCCTCCTGTCCGGCAGCCCTCCTGCTGGAAGCGCCTGCTCGCATTGCCCCTAGACAAGAACGACAACCGGGCCGTGGTGACTTCAGCGGCATCGTTGGCGCTGCATTGGACAATTGGCCGCCGCCGCCGTCATCTGCTGCAATGCAGTCTGCACAGTGGGGCAAGTATGCACGAAAGTGCAATCAGTAGCACAGCAAGTAATTAAGCAGAGTTAAAGCAGTAATCTAATTCTATTGAACATGGAATCATGGAAATGGAGGATGGCGTGTGCCAAAACATAAACATAATATATTTAGGTATATTAATCAAGTCATTAATTATTGGGTATTTTTTAGTATTATTTAAATATATTTAACGCATATTTAACGCATTCAAGGCCAACATAGTTGAAGCCAAAACAAATGGGCATTGAACCAGTGTGCGCGCCACCAATTCAATTGGACTCAGCTAAACTTAACTCAACCGCTGCGGCAAGCACGGCGAATGGCGCATCGCGACCAACTGGCAACTCAAACCGAGCAACGCAGACAACGACGCAGCTTGGCAAATGCCAAAGGGATGGGTGGGGGGGTTAGTGGGGCAACGTCTTCGTATGCTCACGACTTGGCGAAAGAAGATATAAGCACGACATAAATGGTACTTTATATCTGCAAGATATTATTTTGCCAAACATACACACAAAGTTTATGATTTTTTCTAGATATTTTGTCATCTTTATTATCAGACAGCGAAGCAGCAGCAGCAGCAGCAGCAGCAGCAGCAGCATCAGCAGCAGCAGGCGCAAAAAGAATAGAGGTATACAAGCATGTTGCAGCAGGAAAAAGGCATAAAGTAACCAAATAAGCACAAAGCTGTGCCCAGTGTCATGGGAAGCAGCGACGCCTGCGTAGAGAATTGGCCATTGCCATAGCTAGAGTCAAAGCCATAGCCATAGCCAGAGCCAGAGCCAGAGCCAGAGTCCAGTCAATGCCAGGTGAGTGTCATGGCAAATACCTGGACAGCAGCAGCGGCAGCCGCAGGCAGGAAGCAGTTCGCAGTTGACCAATGCAGACACCACAATGGGAGCATTGCATTGCAATTGTGGCGCAAGTGGCAAGTGGCAAGTGGCTGGTGGCTGGTGTGGCATGGGCTGCTGCTCGTTCACGTACTTTGCACTTGTCCCCATGAACAGATACAGTCAGCCAGCCAGCCAGCCAGCCAGACAGCCTTTTGAGCTCCCTACGCTTCGCCAGAAACAGAAACAGTGCGTCATATATTTACGGTTTTGCCTGTGCACATAAACAACATTATTTGACCCCCACCTCAACATCTTTGCCTGGTTCTGGCTGGACTGTCATAAACTAGTTTCACACACATCCATATCCAGCATTTACGACTATATATATATATATATGTATATACGTATATATGTCTGCTGCTGTGAGTATATTAATGCGTAAGCATGTACACCGTAGGCTACCGTCTATAGCTGCTCCAACTTCAATGCCGCTATATATATTTATAAAGAAAGCATTGGAAAGACTTTTCTTCAAACACACAAACACACACATACACATATATAGGTGTATGTATGTATATATAACAATAGACCGCAGCTTTTGTTTGTTGACTTAGGCCCACGCGAGAGAAGCAGCTCATAGGGCTTCTGGGTCTTGGTATTGGGATTGGGATTGGCTTCGGTCCGCCTTGGCTCGCAGCTCGAAGCTCAAATGAAAACCACAAAACCTGAGCTGCCATATTGCCGGCTATTGTCTTTTATAGTTTCCTGGAACGTTAGCCAACACCACCATCACCACCACCACCACCACTAGCACCATTTCATGCGGTGCAATACTCAAGTGTTTTTTGTGGTTTTTCAAACCATTCCACAACACCCACTTTTGCACCACATTGGCTGCACCGTCGCGTCGCTTTCTTGGTTGAATCTCTGGCCTCGATGTTCGGTTATTGGAGTCAGTGAAGTCTGCTTTAAATATGATTTAAAACTTTCGTCTGGCATGTGACCCACATTTAGATGGCCAGGGCTTTTGGGTCTCTCTGACTGCTCAATAGATTCACTGCAGACAATATATTAAATATAATGGCATTTGGCGTCAGGAAGCTCTTAAATTTTCTAGCTGCCAGCCAAAGAGCGAGTCGAGCAGCAAGCGCGACTCCTGCTTAAAAAACTCGCAAGAAATTGAAACTCACATTGGATTAAATATAAATTTATATACCTTGATAATTCACAGTGCCTTTTAGTGGGTTAATAAGAAAGAATATATGTTGCACAGATAGTTTTTTCAGCTGCTTTTATAAGATAGTTTTTGTATCCAAAAGTTTTACTTGAAATGGTTTTGCAGTTGTGTGGATGGTGAGTGTTTGGTCGAGACATCTAAAAAGCTGGAAAACTTTTCAGTCGAAAACTTATTTTGCAAACGAATTATTTTTAAACTTTTATAATGAAATATTTGAATGCAAAAAATATTTAATTTCGAATTAATATTGCTTAAAAACCAAAAGGTTGTTCACATAAAAAACATCATTTTTAGTCCAAAGATTTCTGATTTCCCAATTATGAAAATATGTTGGCCGCAAGCCTTTAAATCTTAAAGCATAGACAGACGGAAAATTTACTTCACAAAGAAGTTTGCTTATTTGATGTATTATAAAACATACATTTATTAATTATTAAACAATCAAAATTGAATATTTATGAGCGATAAGAAACGCACTGAAAAGCTTATTTATTGCAATGAAAATGTGAAATACAAAAAGATTGACTGTTCAACATTTAATAATTCGATATATACATTAAAGGCAAGTGAAAAAGGCTTATCTATAAATCAATGCAAAGACAACAGAAAGTCATAAATTTATATCTTGTCTATTGATATATCTGAGCACCTATCAAAAAACTTTTTATTAACCGGCCCCCAAGTGTAAACATAAATCATTTGCAACATATGACAAACAACACATTCAGCAAAATGTACATAAAAATTGAATATTAATAATAAAAATATGTTTATGTTCTTTAAGCTGCCTTTGAAATAATAATAGATCCATTGTAAGTTTGAGTTCATTGAGAAATATGGAAAGTGTGGCCAAAAATCAAACTAAAAACCAATAAAAAATATTAAAAAAAATAAAAAAAAAAAAACAAAGCAAAACTTTAGACCTAAATCGAAGTTTACACTTGGCAAGCGTCTATTCATGTGGGCTACCACATTTTGCTCTTTGGCCATAAAATGCCCAACGGGGCGGCCAAGAGTCGCCTCTAGTTTAATGTGCCACATCAAACTTAACGACGACACCTACTTCGCTTTTGGTTTATGGCCCAAAAAACTAAGGCGAGCCTTGGACTTCTTTAGTACACTGTTTTTCAATCGAAAAGAGTATATTGGCTTTGTTCAATGTCGGGTAAAGAATTGAAATGTAATATATGTATATATATTTATTGACACCATAAGCAGGCGAAGTGCTAAATGTATGAGGATGAACCCCTAGGGCAAGACTTACTATGTATGATTCAGTAAAAATTTTATTACTTTATTCCAAAATTTTGGAAACTATCCCAAGCTGGAAAAGGGACAAAACCCTGTCCTAAACATATTAATTTGGAATAGAGTATCACAAAGTCGTATGCCTTTGACTGCAGCATTCTTACTTGATTTTTTTTTTTTTTGCGTTTTGGAGCGATGCCAATTGGTAAATATGCGCAGCTCATAATTTACACAGTTGTTGGCCCGAACTGATGATGATACATGTCCAGCAATGAAATTATGCCAAGCCGAAAGCAGTGAAACAACGAGATACAAAACCTTGCTTGGGTATCATTAAAAAACAAAAACACAAAAAAATACAAAAAGTTGAAGCAGAAACCTCAAAGTAACCTGAACCCAGCCCACGAAGCGGCTCTCCAAAGTTTTGACTCGGACTTGGGGGAAGGCGAGAAATAAACGCAACGCAGCAGCGTAACGAAATTTTATTTGGCTTGTTTTTTCCCGCAAAGCCGTTGCCGCCATCAACGCCAAGACGCGAAGACATTGTACGGGGGGGGAAAAAAAAAACAGATAATACAGTTGATAATAATCCACACAGCAATGTAACTCAATCTGCTTCTAAGCCTGGCCAATGCGATACGCAACCAGGACACGATGGACAACACAGAGACTTCAAAATGAGGCAAGTACGAAGCGCTGTTAATGTAAGTGCAGGTAACTGGATGCTCTTTCCTTCAAAGAGTCACAGAGAGAGAGAGACGAGACAGATAGAGAGAGAGAGCAACGAAAGATAGAGCGAGAGAGAGAGAAAGAGAGAGAGAGCGCCAAAGAAAATAAAATTAAACTAACGAGAAAAAAACAATTCCCAATTAGTTCTTACATAATTTTCGGAATGTATCTTAAACTTCTTTAAAAGTATCTAATTAGCATACGTTTCAATAATCGGTAGTAGAATAACATATGTACGTATTTTTTACTATTTATTTGTTCCATTTTTTTTTTACTCTTTGAATATCTGGATAATTAATGAGAAAAGAAGTCAATACTTAAAATATTTAAGAATATTTCTTTGTAATATCCTTTTTATTGGCATTCCACAACATTACCATAAGTCATACGTAATTAGGTCTTCCTCTACTCTATATTAAACATAATCTTTTAGTTTCGTATTCTCCATTTAATCCAACATCCAGCAATAAAAGTGAAACTAATATTGTGTGTAATGCAAACTTTAAATAAAGTTATCAAATGCGACATTCGATAATCATTGAATAGCAAATATTCTTTTATAAATGGTATTTCTTAAGGTGACTTTCATGACCATTTAGGAGAGTTACCCTCTGGCAGTGTATGTCGATACATATACGTATAGAAAGGCGAAGCGAGCTAAAATAATGTGCATGAATGATGAAATGCAGCTAAGGCCGACTGCCAGAACTGACTGCTAGCTGGCCCGGCTTGTTGGCCTGGCCCGAACTGGACTGGAGGCTGGCTGGAGACTGGCCTGAGCTCAAATACTCGCTTGCCGGCGCTCAGTGGAAGGAAGATGCGGCACGATGGGACGTTTTTGGACAGTTGGTGGCGGAGTGGCAGAGCAGCAGAGGCAGCGACTTCGACAGCGGCAGAGGCAGAGGCAGCGGCAGCGGACTGCTATTAACGTCGAGCGCACACATGAAACAAGATATTTTTACAGTATCCAAAGAATATACACTTTGGCCATGGTCTCCACGTTATTATTGACCGCCCCTGCTCTCGACTCTCGACTCTCGACTCTTGGTTCTCGGCTCTGGCAGCCGGCGTGCCTGTAAGACGGGTTTTTTGTCAGCTCCGACTTTGACTCTTTGGCGCTGCAAGTTTCGTGTTTGGGAGCCTTCCCGCAGTTATTGTACATCTTCTGCTGTCTCTCTTCCTCTCACTCTTTCTCTTTCTCTCTCTGTCTCTTGGTTTTTTATTCTTCTTTATTTTACGTACAAAACGACACACGCTGCATGCGGTGCGGTCTTGGGAGCCGGCTCAACAGACAGCCGCAGCGAACGGGTAACCCAGGGGATGGGGGCTATGAGGGGCATGGGGTGGGGGGTACGGACTTGGAGCCGGTGTGAGTAATAGGCGGCGTTGCCGTTGTAGTAAATGAGCTTACCAGGTGATACCAAAACACAAAAGAAATTATAGTAATCAAATCATTTTTATGTTAAATTATGATCGACAGCAGGCAGGCGGCTAACTGAGACAGGGACGAGTGCATTCACATATTTGTCTGTGTATACGTGTGTGTGTGTGTGTGTGTGTGTGTGCATCTGTAAGTTGTGCAGCTATGTATCTGTAAGATACACAAAAGAGCCTGCCAGTTGCCTAGTGGTTTTTTAATGAAACTTTATACTAAATAGCAAATTGTTGGCCAATGTCTTTTGGCCAGGTTCTTTTATTGATGCTCGTATATATGTGAGTGTGCGTGTGGTACACGATGTTGCAGCCTAGGCTGCGGCTAATTATCTTTTGGATTGCAACAAGTTTATTAATGTTTATGTGGCTTGGACCGCGGTCTCCGGACACGGGACTCCGGACTTCGCGACGGTTTCGTCGTCGCGGCGTTGAAATTTATTGTTGGGTTTGTGCCTTCATTGAGGTGCGCCGCATTTTGCGCGATTTTAAAAGGTTTCAATGAACATTTATTATGATTGCCTTCGCTATTCGAAGACTCAAGTGCAGTTATGGTTGCAACTCGGGGCGCTAATAATAAATATATATATATATACATACTCGTCTATATGCATGTTGCTCTTGTAGTTGTTGCTGTTGTCGTTACATGTTGTTGCAAATATATCAAAACCAGAGCCACACACAAACTGTGCCAGTTAATCGGATTGGCTTTATGAAAATGAAACTTACGTGATTTATGTTTTTTAAATATGTTGCATACCCTGTAGCAATTTAATATGGCTTTGAAGTGTTGCTTTAGTGGCAGAAGCTTCCCATTTAAGGCAATGCTTATTTTTTAGCAAGCCATAAGCTTAGTCTTTAAAGACGTGTTCGACATTGTGTTGAGTAGAAAAGCATATGAGCTAGAAATCTGAATATTATATGTTTTATTTCATAAATGGAATATATAATAGAATAGGCCGATTGTATGGAGATAATACATTTTTAAGGTCTACTATTTAAAATATGAACATTAAAAACTCAATAAATATCAATTTATATAGTTTCAAATTTTTTATAATTTTAAGACTGTTTTGTAACTTTTTGACTTATTAAAAAATTGACGACCAAAATTGAATTGTGTTTCAAATTCTAGGTGCAGAGTATCATTTATTTGAACTCAGATGAGTTTTTTTTTTTAAATTATATATGTATATATTAAATGTGTATATTTTTTTCAACTATTAAACACCTTGTTGTTGTAAACAGCGCTCTTGGGCCATCAATAATTCTGTAGCATTATATGAATAACTGAATAAAATAAATAGATTCGTTTTTTAAACCTTTTTTAATGGACCTGACAGCACTTTGTGTGTTGCGCAGAGCTTATTGAAAATGTTTAAATGAAAAAAATGCATCAAAAGGAATCAATAAATAAATATAAACACATCAGTCAAGCCTCTCTCTTATTCTATCTCTCTGTCTCACTCTATTACTCTCCTATATAGCAGTTAGTCAGTCAGATTATGTCCCTCGATGCGATTTTAATTAAATTTGTGTGATTTAGAGCGCAGCAAATGTGTGTATCTGTGTGTGTGTGTGTGTGTGTGTAGAAGTGGTTGATGTTGGGGGTCGCTCGATTGACACTTGAGTTTCTCACCTGTGCGCTTCAGCCGACTGGCAATCAGTCAATTAAATGCGAACAGCAATTATTGCCATTAATGGCAAATGGAAAAAAGATGAGTGCATCGCATGATGTATGAAATATGATGTGAATGGATCCATCTATGTGTAGGAAAGTGGAGCAACCCGGGCTGGAATTTGCAGAAGACAGATAGCGGAAGCACTCACGGGATGGTAATTGGAATATTGATCTAAGGCCGACTGAAATTTACTTAATAAAACATCTTTAACATATGTTGGTGAACTACGATATATATATACAGATTTCTGTATGGCAGAAGAATGTGGTTCACTCTTTTCTTTACGCTTAACTTTTAATTAACTTTATTTTAAAATTCAATAATCTTTTGCTCGATAAACCACCAAAATGCTACGGAAATCGAATTTAATTAAGAGAGCTCCAATATTTGTACATATATTTAAATATTTGTTTTATTCATACATACGCTAGAGAAGCTTTTGATTCTGGATGCACTTACATCTGCAAATAGAAAGAGAAGAAAACTTAATTAGTTAAAGCCAATCAACAAGCTGATGAAGGTGAAAGAAACAGAAGAAGAAGAAGAAGATGAAGAAGCAGGAGAAGGAAGTGGAGGTGGAGGTGGAGGTGGAGGACGCTGTTGAAATGAGGCAAACAAACAGCAAATAAAAGTGAATTCAACTGAACGAGAGCTGAAGTGCAATAGCCTGAAGATATGTACAGCTGATAAGGTAGCAATCGGTGGCAACAACAGCAACAGCAACGACAACAACAGCAACACGCTGATAATGCACTCAAAGCCAACGCTTGCAACTGGAATGCCACTGACGCCTGCAGCAAACAGGGAAAGAGAGAGAGAAAGAGAACGAGAGAGAGAGAGAGAGAGAGAGAGGCGGTGGGCGAGGTAGTTAAGGTAGGAAACACACCTGAAGACACGAGGCACTGTAGCTAAGAGCTGCCGTCACGTAGTTGGCGTCGTCTTGGCATGTGACGTCACACACACACACTCACACACACACTCACACACACACACGTTTTAATGGCTAATTAAATTGAAAGAGCGTCCAGCACTGACACAATTACAAATTGCACTTAACTACTGCATAGCTGAATGACTCAGGTACAGGTTAAGCTAGCAGGATACCACCTTTAGGGCGCCAAGTTCTTCGCATAGCATAAAATGCCAGTCAACGTTAAGGCATCTCTCTCTCTCACTCTCTCTCCTATCTCTATCTCATTTGCTCACTCAATCCAAATAATTAAACAATGAATGCATTTGACATTTCAGTTGGAAGCGTTACGTAACTCACATTCATTCATCGCTAAACTTCAACATAATTAGTTTACGTACTCCTTCGAGCTAATAGTTTAAGTACAGAGCTTAGAAAATTTTAAAGCGCTCATTCCTCAAGCTAATTGCCGTTATTATTAGAGTAATTTTAAAATAACATACGCTACGTGAGCTAAAGGTGCAGTCGAAATGCTATACTCGACACCTGCCGGTCGACACGATTTGTTGCATTTCAGGTATTTGTACTTCAATTTGCAAATAACTTTAATTTCGCAAGAGTTAAGAATTATTTCTGTTAAATAAGCTTAAAATTGGTTTTGATTATAGTCTCAATTAAAACAATTTATAATAATTAAGTGAGTGACTAAGAAATAAATCGAATAAGTTTAATCCTTTTATTTAATTTTCCACAAATAAACTTTTTAATTTTTATTAACAGCATTATATATCAGACAACTAATAATTTAAATTAATTAAAAGTATTTTGTATGGCAATATTTATAATATTAAAGGGACAGCCTGTTGGAATTTTCTTCACTATTGATAATAATACATTTTTTTTTAGAAATTAGTCTGATATGTTTATGTTCGAGTATATCAATAAAATCGAACTTAATCTCTACCCAAGCAACTGTCACTCTATTCCAATACAATTTAAATATTCAACATATTAGAAGCTAAACTGGATTCTAGGATTCTTATTACACTCCATTCTTTACGCATTTAAAACATATATAAGAATTTTTCTTTCAAGTTATGAAATTCAATCTACACACATTAAGCGCACTTAATAGGTTAAGAATCAGAGCCTCTTTATGAGAAGTACTCCTGAGCACCTTATCTAAAGCATAGAAACCGGTTCGAATTCTTGAGCTTGAGTATTTTTTCTTCAGCTATAACGATCTATTGATAGGCTCATTCGCGAGCAGCTTTTAGTTTAATATTAAAATAGTTCCATAAACATAATCGCATTCATTTTATTCACTCTTATCTACACCACACGCACGCACACACACATACACTATACACACACGCTTCAACCATAAATGATCAATAAATATTTTACTTTATTATTCAAGCTTAATATTGTAAAAATCCCTTTTGGCTTTTCGGGTTCCGTGTTGTCGGTGCATATCAAAGCGAAACAGTGAAACGTGTTAAGTTCCACACCAAAATCGGCTGCCAAATCGTTTCCCAAGAAAACGATCTGAGAACAAATGTTCTTCTTCTTCCATTTCTACTTCTACCATACAACATATCTTTAGCTACAACAGGAAATGTTTGGCAGCCTCCAAACGTTTTCCACTTAGTTTTTTTTCTTCTTTTTTTTTCGGTAGATTCTAATACCAACACTTTACTTTATATATGTATATATAGTATAGTATAGTATCTTTCTCTAGTCATGTGAGAAATGTTGTGCATGTTACCCGACAACTTTTTTCCATGATAATTAAATATTTTTAATTGCTGTCTTGCACAAAATGTCGGCAGCAAAACGAATGCGAAAAATTATTTCCATAAAAGTGCAAATCATGAAATCTTTAGCCGCAAGGAGTCCCAACAACAACAACAACAACAGCAACAATAACAGCAGCAACAACAAGGAACATAGCTCTAATATTTGCCATGGCATGCTCATGTACTATGTATCTCACAGATGCAACGAGTGAACATTTTCGGATATCAGAGATTTAGTGCATTTTTCTATATGTTATGTATGTGATATATATATATTTATATATATATATATATGTATATACATGTATAGATATATACGAGCCTAGCACTGGACAGAATTAAGGCGCAGTCGCAGTCGCAGTTGCAGTTGCCAACGTCTTCGGACACATTAAAAAGAAAAGTTGCTGCAAAAGAATCTGCCACCAAAAACAAAAAAAAATACACACACAGATACAAAAAAGTTTGTTTGTCTGCGCTTGGTGCTTTTCAGGTGTGTGTGTGTGTGACTGTGTGTGTTTATTTGTGTGTGTGTGTTTGTTTGTTTGGCACTGCCATAAAGCTGAAGCCAGTTTTGTTTTTAAGCATACATCGCTTGGCTGCTGCCTTTGCAACAGATTCCTTGTTGTTGTTGCTGCCGCTGCTGCTGCTGCTTCTGCTGCTTGTGTTACTGTTGCACTTAATGCATTTTTCAGTAGATGCTTTTTTCATGAAAATATTTCGTGAAATTATAACGTGCAATGCATTCTGCTCGCAACGACTTGGCCATGTGCGCTGCACTTCGGGCCCCCAACTTGCAAAAGTGTTGCCCAGGTAATCGTATTTATAAGATACAGTTGCGAATGACAGATACTTTGCTTCGCCATTTTAGAACTGAGCTCCTTATTGTCTCTATGTGAGTGCGAGTGTGTGTGTGTGTGTGTGTGCACAGTAATAAAATGTAATTGCTGTGGTGATTGTGTTAGTGAACTTTTGCAAGCTCACAAGTGCATTAAGACAAGTAGAAAAGTGCTTAAAACTCTTTTTCAGAATTTATTCTTCAACTATTTTCCAAATAAGCTTTTAATGAAAGTATGATGATATATCAAGGTTTTGAGTAAGGTTATTTTCTCTTAATATTTTTTACGATTCTGTTTTATATTTTAAGATTTAAAAACTTATTATGCTCAAGAGTATGCAGTTGAAGATATAACAAATAGAACAAATAGTAACCATTTTTGCATTCAGATTAAAAATATGATCAACAAAGAGAAATCTTCAAGGAACGTCTTATAAGCTTTTTGTTGGGAAATTTAAGTTTTAGCCCGTTTACAGAATGAACTTAAGCCGAAGCTGAAAATCCCATTTAATAATACACAATACCGAGCAAGAGCAAGGTTTGCCTTGATCCACTAAGTCCTTGCTTATAAGACTTATTGGCATAGCTAATTTTGGCTGATTAAAATTCATTTGTAAATCAAGCACTGCGTTTGTTATCACAGATGTCAATTACTTCTGCATAGCTGCACAATAATAGCCATAAAGATCTGCTTAGGATTAATGCAAATTTCACTTAAGCAAATTGCCGCTATAAACCGCAAGCTCTTCAAATGCATCCAAAAAAAAAAAAAAATAACAAAATAAAATAAAATAAAAAACAAACAGTCTGTCAGTCGGTCAGGCTTTCGTATAACAAGCGACCTATCTAATTGAAAATCCTCACGTACGAGCGATTTGTTAAACCAGTTCGAGGGGTTTCTTTGTTAATAGAAGAACCCTCTCCCATAGTTTCAACCACCTACATAAAAGAGCGTGAAATCGGCTTTATGGAGAATGAGAAAAGGAGAGTGCGAGCGAACGAGATAACAACAGAGAAAAACATTCCAATCAGCGGCTTAAGACCCAAAAAAAAAATATATATATATATATAAACCGGAACCCTGTTGAAAAGCGAGACAATGTGAATATTTTAATGTGGGGGTTGTGCACGAAGGGTTAGAAAAAAAATTAATTAAATTTGATTGTGTTGAAATTTATGGACTACAATTTGGTTATATACATAAGTAGACAAAACATACATACTACAGAGTCTGTATATATGAGAGAGATATTTGTATATATTGGTGTAAAGGGTGCAGCCATTCCGGTCTAGCCCAATGAAAAATATATGTATCTTTTTTGTATCTGGTTGTGTATCTGCACTTAACACGCATTCTAATTGCAAGAGCCAAGCCAAAGAGAAAAGAAATTATTAGCAACAAAAGCTTTGGTCGCAAACAAAAAGCCAGAAGCTTCAATTCGTCTTAGCTGCAGCTGCCGGCTCCTGCCTTCTGTGTGGACTCATCTCTGTTGCATGTGGACACGGACGCGGACGCGGACGTGGATGTGGATGTGGATGTGGCGTGTGAGTAAGTGCGCCCCAAACGGAAGGCGCAGAAGAGCGAGACGCATGAATGGACCCAGCTCTGGGTGGTGGGGAAAGGTAGAGGGGAAGGGGTGCAGCACTCAAGTCTGGTGGGGATTGGGGGATGGGCAAAAGCGTAGCAAAACGTTTGCACGTTGAAGGCATAATAATAAAAGGTTAAAAAAGGCGCAAAGAAGATTAAATGCTTGAGAAGATGCAATATTTTGCTTCTTTTTCATTTTGCTTTGGTTCGCGCTGTTGCAAGTTATGCAGGCGGGGCAGGCAGCGATTGCACTTATGTTGCACTCCTCTTCTTGTTGTTGTTGCTGTTGTTGTTGTTGCTGTTGTTGTTGTTATTGTTGTTATTGTTGCGAGTGCGCCTTGTAATTGCACATCATGTAGCTGTTGCCGTTGCCGTTGTTGTTCTTCTTGTTGTTGTTGTTCTTGTTGTTGTTGCTGTTGTTGCCTTTGGTAACAGCCTGCGACTGGAAGAGCGGATCTGCTCTGCGACTGGGCCGCCTTTTAGTTAACTATTTTGTGTTCAAGTTGAAGGCACATGGTAATGGCCAATGTTGCAGCCAGCTCACATATTAATTGCCGCACGGCTGCGCGCGCCTTTTGTGGCCAACATCCTAGTCGCCTCGTTTCCCATCATCTTCTTTACGGGGCACGCAATCCTCAGATGTTGCACCCCATGGGCCACTCGCTTTTTATGCGATATTTAAACAAATTGCTTGTTGAATATTTGTGACATTTTGTCATGGGGCTTGGGCAGAGTTATCTACGTATGTGTGTCTGTGTTTGTGTTTGTGTGTGTGTGTGTGTGTGTGTGTGAAGTTGGTGGGCCTCTACACACTGAAAATTGAGTACAAGTTGCCTTTGAGTTGCATCATCAATCATTGCACACGTTGAATGACGACGGCCGCCCAGCTTTGCAGCATCCACAAAAAGAAACCAAGTCAAAATATTTATAAAAGTCAAAATTGTCACACACACACACACACACACAAAGAACGAATGGAGACAGAGATGGAGCATGGGGCTTCAGGATATTCGTACCACTTTTTATTCTTCTTGATACCCTTCTTGTTGTGCATATATTATAGGTATAGTATGTGTAACACGTGTATCCACCTATGATATGATATGAAGTATTCTTTATCATCCTGTCATTCAGCTTATGCCTAACCAATAGATATTTCCTCTGACAAAGCTATATCTCTGTATAATAATGTCTTACTAAGAATATCCATAGTATATATTATGCATTTAAAAATCTATGAAAAACAAAATCTGATTTTTGTTCTATTTACGTTAACAAATAAAAGGGTATTCACAGGTCTGCAACACAAACTTAACTGTTTATCAGTTCTTTATTTGTTATTTGGTGGGTGTGTGTGTGTGTTTGTGTGTTGGGCTGTGTGTGAGGTATATATATAAAGTATATTCACGGTAATCGATTTCGATTCACTTGGGCCACATATAAATCTCAACAATCTTTTCGCTTGATGCTGATGTAATTAATAATCCAAAGTTGCGACCGTTTCGTCGTTTTGAGCTTGAGAAATGACGCTCGACAGTGTTAAAAAATGGTACAATAAGAAGAAGAATAAGAATAAGTACAACCAGCAGCAGGAAAAGCAGTTGAAACTACTGCAGCAGTAGCGGCATTGATTGGAATTCTATGGCGTACCCCAAAAAGACAACAACAATAACAACAACAACCACAGCAACGAGTGCCATGTGCAGTGGCAAAAGTATTTGTAATTTTCTAGATGACTGTCTGTTTAGTGTTGTTGTTGTTGTTGTTGATGTTGTTGTAGAAAATGGTGGATCCCCAGCGTTTTGAGTTACGAGAAATGGAGAAATTGTCGTAATCTAAAGTTTAAATAGTTGAAAAACTTGAGACAAGATAAATGGCTACAGCGCGACAAGAGCGAAAGATGTGAATGAACGAACGGTAGTGAGTAGGGGCTTTGCGAATGAGCCTGGCCGACTGTGCCGACTTTAGTATGGGGCTTTGGGGTTTGAGATCCTCTTGAATGATTTCGAAGAGTTTAAAGTTTTCCCTAAGTATTACAACCAATATGGATAATTGCTAAAAGGCGGCCAGCGGGGGATAAACTCTCAAATAAATTAACCAACATTTATCAAATTAAAGCTGAACAAAAGTTGGCAAGAAATATGCTACTAAAATTATTAACTTTATATACAAATAAAGTGATAAATAATATAAATTACATCTCCTTTCAGTGACTGAATTTGCCCATTTATTAAGCTGTTAAAGCCGGTAAAAAACATGTCTATACAAATGCATGTGCATGTACACAGTTACGTTTTTATATATTCGTAAGCAAACTAATGGGTAAAAAACAGCGAATATTGATACTGTGCAAACGTAGAAACAGCAAGCAGCAAAAACTTGATTCTGTCTTCAATAGGTATATTTAATAAATAGCAAATGTGTAAACTTATTTAAATCTGGGACTATAATTGCAGGAGACATCGACTTTGGAACTTAGATATTACAATTGGGTGCACGAATTGATGTAAATCAAATTCTTGGTACAATTATATTTTGATTAAACTATGCAAGCAGCTTACTTTTAGAGAATTATACATTGTATTATACAGTTCAGGATATCTTCTAGTCGTATAGATTGTGATTTATTCTGTTATTCATTAGTTAAATTTATTCATAAATTCATATATTTATTTAATAACTATTTATGCAATTATGACAAGTTTAAACAAAAAACATGTATTCATTAAATAAATACGAAATTGTTTTTTGTTGTTCAATTTAGAAAAAGTTTCAGTTTGGAATCTAGTTTACATTTTGCTGGCACATTTAAAATGTCAAACAGTTGCATTTGAAAGGCTCCCCAACTGTGGAGTTACTTTGTCAACTTTAATTATGGGCCACAAAAACCAAAGACGAGCTGTCGCACAGGCTCTTTGGTAGGTCGATTGAAGAAGAAGAAGAAGAAGAAGAAGAAGAGGAAGAGAAAGAGGCAGAAGACCAAGTTGTTGGGTAGTTGAAGAAGTAGAATAAAGTGGTTGAAGTGAAGCCTTGCCATGTCGCAGACAGCTAAAACAAAAAGCCGAAAAATTGAATTCCAAGAGCGTGAAGAGATGCCGAAAGCAGCAAAGGCAGAGCCGAGTAAATACCGCAAATAAAATAAATTAAATAAGAAACTACCGCTGTCAAAAGGTTTAACATTTCACTTAAAACAGCACACGAAGCAATGAAAAATATGTAAGTATATGTCTTGTAGTAGACAAGGCTCCCAGACAAACACACACACACATACACATACAGAGAGAAACAGTTTTGGGCTTTGGTGTTGGTGCTGGTGACGGCTCAAGTTGAACAACAATTTCCAAGAAAATTAAAACATGTAAAGACATATCTTTTCATCTGACAAACATGGCCGGGACCCATGCATATATAAATATACCTACTATATAAATATATATATGTATATATATATACATATGTATATATCTTTATTTGTGTCTCTTTGGCTGCTGTGTGTGTCGTTGTCTACATTTAAATTTAACTCTTTTTACATTTTTGTTATTTTTTTATTTGTATTTTAGGAAGCCAAATGTTTCTGACCCGAAAACTTAAAGCTCAAAGCGAAATTACACAAATGCCTGAAATCTCATAAATACTTCAATCAAGTATGTCCAAAAATAAGTAAAGAGATATTTAAGCACACACACACACAAATTCTACATGCGACAGATGCTGCAAACAAAAGCCGAAATCGAAGTATAATATGGTATAAAATTCCAAAAAAAAAAAAAAAAAAAATCCAAAAAAAAAACCTAAACTGCTGCCAGTCTGGCATTTTTGTATACCCTTTAAAAAAAGGGTATTAGCATTTGTAGCAAATCTTAAAAAAAATTTAAGTACCATAGTTCTACCTATATTTCGTTCTATTTAAAGATATTTTCGAAAAGTATTTATGAAACTTGGTCAGTTATGAAGTTCTTTGCTATTTCAAATCAGATTTCTAAATAATATATGTTGTTCTTTATAGAAAAAAAGGCAAAGGGTATTTAGACTTCGGCGTGCCGCACATACTTGTTTTCTTCTTTCTTTTTGACAGCCTGAGATACTCTTGTGGATGTTTAAGTTTGGGCTTTAGAGCTACATTGAACACAAGTATTTGTATTCGTAGTCGTTTTCGCATTTGTATTCGTTGTGTATCTTGTCATGACATAAGAAATTGACTCCACTTGAAAATCGAAAAAGGAGTGCAGCAGCAGCGGCAGCAGCAGCAGCAGCAGCAACAAGCGAAATTAAAAAGTAAATGCAACCATAAATGCAACCAAAGCCCCAAACTCCAAAAGTTCAGTTAAGTTGAGGAGAATCGAAGCGAGTCGAGACAAGAAGAGAAGAGTGAGAAGCGAAGAGAAGAGTCGAGTGTATCCAGGGGCCAAATGAAGTGCCTCCAACTGCTGCTGACTGCTGTTCCTGTCGTTGTTGTTGTTGTTCTTCATCTTCTTCTTATTGTTGTGTTTGTTGTTGTTGTTGTTGTTGTGTGGAGAGCAGCAAACCTTCTTCAGCATAAAAAGTTGATTTTGATTTGCAGTCGCTAAGGAAGCGAAAGCAAAGGCATTAATAAATGCGAGGGTTGCTCAAGATAGTTATACCATATATTGAATTGAACCTTTAAAAATATTGTATTAAAGCTATCTAAGTGAATTACTTGAAAGATTTATATTACATGATTTTTAATATATTTACCAGCCACAACAAGTTCTTCATATAATAAAATGGGTTGTATTTCAACTAAAAAGTTATTGATGAAGTATTGCCTATTGACAAATATTTAAGCCCGTTTCTCATATATATTTCAGTTATAAATTGAAACTTATACAAAATTTGGTTGTTTTCGAACGACCCTCGTGATCAATAATTGTGTGTATACACAACTTTATTACAATGCAGAACACAAAAGCATTTTTTTTTATAAGTTTGACCAATCCTAGACAACTTGTGCAGTGTTGTTGTTGTTGTTGTTGTTGATAATGCTGTTGTTGTTGCTACTGTGCTTTTTTGGAAGCCCTTTTTGTGCCTGTGCCTTCGTTCTGCTCATTCAACTATCGTTTAAGCTGCTGATGTTGCTATTGTTGTTGTTCTTGCTCCTTTTACTTTTTTGTTGTTGCTGGCAAGAAAACAAAACCTACATGTGAGCATTTAATTTCAACAACTGGGACTACCAGCAGCAGCAGCAGCAGCAGCAGCAGCAGCAGCAGCAACAACAACAGAGTGAAATACCAAAACACAAACACAGCATCAGTTCCAACAAGCTGCCCCCAATACCCGCCACCTGGACTAACCCCCACTCCCCCTACCATTCCTTTAAAAAAAGTCCACACTGTGAGGTGCCTCAATGCAGCAGCAACAGCAGCAACAGCAACAGCAACAGCAGCGCCTGACACCAACGGCCCTCATGTTGGACACTAAACAGCGGGCGCTGCCAAATGACAACCAAACTACATGTGAAGTACAACGGCAACAGCAGCTACAACAACATCTACAACAACAGCAACAACAATGCATAAGTAACAGTGGGAGCCGCATTAATATGGCCAAGGTAAAGGGTATTTAAAAGCAGCCAGAAAGGCACAAGAGCCAGGCTCCAAAGGCAGCAAAAGGCGAGTTAAGCAGACGGACAACAACATTGTTGTTGTTGTTGTTGTTGTCGCTCGACAATCCCTGCTGCAGTGTGTGTGGGTTTTGAAACAGGTAGTTTTTGTTAGCCTTTTTTTCGTTTTGTTTTTTTTTTTTTTTGTTTGTTCATTTTCTTTGTTTTTGGGCAACATTTAAGAAGCACGCTGAGCCAAGAGCGAGAGAAAAGTAAAAGCCAGAGTTTCGTATTTCTCTAGCTATCTCGCTCTCGCGTTTTGCTTCTCGCTCTCTTTAGCTCTCTCGGCGAAAAAACAAAAAAGAAAAAAAATTAAAACAGGCTTTAAAAACATGACAGCGCAGCGAGCGCAACCCTTGAAATTAGTTGACAAGGATGGAAATGAAGGCACAGGAAAAGGCATTACAACAACAACAACAAGAGGAGGAGGAGGAAAATAAAAATGGAAAATGAATGGACAGCGTGCTGTATAAAGATTTACATAATGTGTGGATACGTTGAACAAATGTCGTCGTGTGGGAATTTCATTAATGAAAGAATTATGAGAGGTTACATAATGACTAAAGTCTGGTCCGGTTATTCTGTCTCTCAGATCCAAGATAATATCCTCTGTCAATGTGTGTGTGTGTGTGTGTGTTTTGTCTGATGCAGGCTAATAACACTGCGGGGGTGTTGTCCATCGAAACAGTGTCCATTGTTGTAGTCAACAAATTAACAAAGTTTCCAAAGAAATGCGTAATTGAGCGCATTAGTTAGAATTGGGGTTATGCCAAGGGCAAACAAGAGGCGTCCATCACGTCCACCTTCAACACTAATTTGACAAACTCTTAAGCTAAATTAACACTAAGAGCAGGTTTTCAGTTCAGCACAAAATTCTATGCGCCAAGGGTAAAATGTCGGAGCGCATTTATCTTTCGAACCAATATTTAGTTGGGAATGTGCTTGAAGTTGAATGTAGTTGTAGTTTACTTTAGTTATTTAATTCCCCTCATTGTATTTATCTTACAACTATTCTGTAGCTATATTTCCAAGATATAAATCTGCGTCTATTTTCTGGAGCCTAAAAAAGTGCAAACATAAAAAGTTAAAATGATAAATGATAAAATGATAATAAAATATTATCATTGGTCAATATTCTTTATTTTCTAAAATTTTCTAAATTTTTAAAAGTATCTAAGAAATAAGTTTTCTTTTTGACAAATAAAAAACAATATATAAATATATTTTCTATTACGAATTTTAAGCTTGTATTCTTAAGAAGCAAAAAGTTAATATTTTTATCTGTCTAGAAGCTAAAATTATATTTGTTGCTTTTATATTGCTATAAGAATGCGTTTTTAACACCCTTCATTTATAATTTTATAATTAATTTTAGAAGTGAAAAGCTTCAAACACTTCATAAGCAAAAAAACAAGACTAAAAATAAAACGTATACGCAAGACCTTTTTTTGCGACACTAATTTGACAACTTTTAAAGCAAATTATCATAGCTACGAAAAAAAAATGAAAAAAAGGAAAATCTAAAATAAAATTAGCATAGCAAATCAGAAAATGGATTGTGCTGGGCGAGCGTTATAAGTAGATGTCCAATTTGCGGACTCTAAATGGAAGTCGAGACCGAAACTATTGCCAATTTCAAATCGCAATACGCACCTGTCACATAAATCACAGTCCGAATGTGATTTATTAGTTATTCATATTAGTTACCTAGCGAGCGAGCAAATCTCGAAGGCTGCGGCAAGCTCCAAGCTGGAGTTCCCGGAGGGGCCAAAATAAAAGAGACCGGACACAAACACGTGGTAATACATAATAAGCAATATATAAAACATATGTATCTATGAGATACATATGCATATACAATATAAATATATATATGTATTATAATAACGCAAGCAACTTCGAGATGAAGTCTTACCAAGACTCACAGCTGCACGAAATTCTGATATTTTTTTTTTTTATTATTTTGCATATTTTTTTATTTATTTCTGTTTTTTTTTTTTTGGCTCTTGGTGTGTAAAATATTGAAATTGAGTGCAAACTATTTTAACTTTTGTTGCTGTTGATGTTGTTGTTGTTGTTGTTGTTGTTGTTGCAACAACTGGGAATAGCGGTGGACCTGTATACGTACACATACCTCGTGGCAACATTATTAAAATGATATAAAGTAGCCGAGGCATGAACTAAAATCGATGTCGTTTGTGGCATTTGTTGCATGCTGGCCAATGAACCGATTCAGAGAGACTCCATCTTGGTTGCTTAGGTAGCAGCAGCAGATGTGCCTAAGATGTGGATAAGTATCTACAAGTTGTTTGGCTGGTATCTGAATCGTTGATAAGTGCTAAGTTATGGTCTTAAACGATGCTGTGCACAATTGTGAACATGCAGATAGATCTAAGACAGTGCGAAAGAGAGAGAGAGAGAGAGAGAGAGAGAGAGGGTAGGGTAGAGGAAGAGAGATGACTGATTGAAGCTGGCCAGTCAAGTGGCCAACTAGCTGCTGGGCAGTTATTTACAAGCCAGCGAAAGTTTCTCGCATTTTCAGGCTATCGACTAAACTAAATCTAAGCTTTAAGTGCCTAAAAGCTAATACAAATTTGCATACATTAATCTTCAACTATTTCATTTACAAACGACACACACACACACACACACACAAGCACGTATTTCAAATTATGGAATTAAACAAAGAAATACGCTTTTTAGAAGAAAACGACAGGTATAAAAGGTAAGACAGCTAAGCCAAGAATCACATTCTCAACTTTGCATTAAAAACTTGAATTATGTTTGTTTTAATTAAACACTTATTCAAAACTTCATATGTTGTAGATCTCAAGTATATATATATATACATATATATTCCTTTTATTATAATTCACTTGCTTAGCTGCTAGATTTGTAGATTTTGGCCATATACACAAGCGCGGCGCTCGTAAACATTCCAAATTATAAGTCGTATAAGTACTTAGTTATGACCATAAAAGAAAATAAAAGGCAGCCCAAAAGGCAGAAACAACGCAACGGCCAACCGAGAGCAAAGAGACGGCAGCTTTTGCCGACCAGCGACTGCTGTCAAAGTCATTTGGCGCATCATTTTTACAGCTGTCTGAGGCCCCAACCCCGCCGCCACCCCTCTTTACCCCTCTCCACACCCTTCACCCGCTGCTTACCTTCCTCTAAGCCAGTAACCCGCATCGCATAACTTTTATAGTCGCCGTCGTTCGTTGCTAAAATATTCTAATTGTTTTTAACAATTTTTGAATGCGCGGCGTCATAAATCTTTGCGTTACTGCAGCATCAGCATCAGCATCACCAGCAGCAGCAGCAGCACAAGCAGCAGCAGCAGCAGCGGCGGCAACAATGGAAGATGATGAGGCCAAGGCAACAACAGCAACTACAACAACAACACAAACAACAGCTTTGGCATTGGCAACGGCCAAGACAAATTTGCTTTAAAGCTCGCCAATAAAAGTTAACAACGCAGTCATATATGCATACTTACATATACATAAAGGGAGTTTTCCCCCCAGCTGGCCAAAGCAGCAAACCCATTCGAGGCTTTTAGCCATCATTAAACTGAGCCCCACAGTTTGCCTATACATGTCATATATACATACATATACGAGTATTTATGCTGATTATGTAGTTTCACCTGAGTTTTACCTGAGCTGCTGTTGCAATTGTGATTAATTCTCTTCTGCTTCAGTAATCAGTTAGGAAAACATAAGAAAAGTTTAGAAATATTTTTATTTACTATCTAAGAAACTAAAAACTGTCGAAGAATTCAAAATATTAATTTGCTTATATATTTATTTACTATTTCTGATTCATCTCTATGTATATAGCCAAGCTATATAAAATAGCAAATTAAAATATAATATTTTTCTTACTTTTTAATTATATTCAAATATCAAGTAATTTTTTTTAATGTTAATCTAGCTAACATATATCTAGTAATAATATATTATAATGGATTCAATTAGGTTTACTGTACTCCAAAAAAATACATTTTTATAATAAATTGCACATAATTTTTTACGCTTCCATTTAAATACACCTTGTTAAATAATATATTTTAAATAAAATGCTAATGAACAATTTTAACCTTCTTTCGAGCAATTATTTTCCTTGGGCTAATAAAAATGCGTTCTACCTGTTTTCCTCTATTTAAATGTCGATTTAACTGGGTTTATTTTAAATATTTTGCCATTGGCAACACGCTGTTTTATTTCTGCATTTTTCCCGCAATTCTTGAAGCATATTTATTTTTTATTTTTTTTTTGTTATTGTGTGTTGTTTTTTATTTGTGGCGCATTTTCCATTTCATAAAGCAGCCAGCGAGCCGGCAGTTTATGATTTAGGCTTGCAGCATTTACTGGCCTAAGCCCCTCTCCACTTGGCAGCTGAGAACGGGAGCTGGCGTTGTAGCCAGGTTGGAGCTGGAGTCGGAGCTGCTTATTAGTTGGCAGCTTGGCCTCTGGACTTCCTCGAACGCGCCAAACTTCTGAGGCGAATGCCGTTTGACGTCGACGCATTAATGATTGTTAGTGAGTTGTGAAATTGCTCTAACTGCACTTGGGGCATCAACAGCGGCAGTGGCAGCAGTGGCAGCAGCAGCAGCGGGAGCGGCAGCAGCATTAGCGGCAGCTTCCACATCATTTGCCAATAGACTCGACACTATTTCAACTGTACAACTCTTGGACTTGGACTCTGTCAGCATGTCTAACGTCAAAGTCTTTCCGGCAGCTTTCCGATGCCTCTGACTGGGTGACTGAGAGACTTGAGAGGCTGTAACGCAACAACCCGTTCCCGGTTCGCATATTAAAGAGTAAATTTTTCAATTTCACAGACATTAAACGCGGCGGCTGCCGCTGACGCTGCTGCTGCTGCTGCTGCTCAGCTTGGCTACACTTCACTTGCTTCCACCACTTGCCAACAATCTGAACCGCCGCCCCTCACGCGCCACGCCCCCGACCCCATACCCCCCGCCACACTGCCTCACAAGACTCCAGTTTGGAGCTAAACGTTTTTGCCGGTGGCTATTTTTAGACACGGCTGCGGCTTTGGCTTTGGCTTTGGCTTTGGCTTTGGCTTCGGCTTCGGCATCGGCTTCAGCTTTGGCTTTTGCCTCTTGCCTCGACTCCATTTGGTGTTGGTAACTAAACATTTTTGGCCATTAAATAGTTTGTTAAAATTTGCCTTATTAGATTATTAAATTTTGCAATTTAGTCAAAATTCGTTTTGGCATTTTCAGACGGTTTAACAGCAGCAGCCGACGACAAGTCCGACGTCTTGTTCAAAGTCAGATCTAAAGCTAAGACGGTGTACAGTGAACGCAATAAGTTTGTACACGATTAATCTTAAATATCATATGCTAATTTTTCGTTTAAATTTGGCTTACAAATTATGCTTACTAATATCTTTTTTTTTCAATTTAGATCAGTTAAGTGATGATATATATCATATGTATATATGTATATTGTGTAGATCTATTATAAAAATGCGAAAAAAATTTTAAGTTTTAAACGTTTTCATTTTATAGATCTGTTATATAAAGTCCAATATATCCTAAATTTCTTAACATTTTCATATAAGTGATACTTATATCTAATTTATATATTTTTAAACTGTACAGATCTGTATTTATTTAAACTTGTTCGCTTTCTTACATTATTCGGCTTCATGGAAAATTCTCAGCTATTTTCCCGCTGCTCCTTTGTAGGTTACTTTCCAAAACTACAGCCCAGTAAATCATTCATAATCCCTACTGCACTATCTACCCAACTGCTAACTAATAGATACACACACACACACACGTACATTCACGTACACACATATTTATATGTGTATCATAATGCCCAAATTCTGGATGTGTGTGTGCAGCTGTGTTGCATAAACTCTTGCATAATTCTTCTTTTCGCTACGTGTACGTGCAGAGAGGAATGTGGAATGGATGGGAAGGGAAGACGGTAGGAGGGAAATGGATTGGGGGGTTTAAAAGGTTTTTGGAAGGAACTAACAGCAGGACAACAAGCAAGTAGCTCTTCGGTTCGTTGGCTACGACGAAGACATCGACATCGACGAAATTCACATTTAACATAGCCCCCAAGAGTGCGGCACGCTCGATGTGCCCCATGTCCTGCTCCAGCTCCTAAACCAGGCAATCGATGAGTGTGTAGCTGCACAAGAGTGTGTGCAAGTGGGCATATGTGTATGTGTGCATGTGTACATGTGTGCATGTGTGCATGTGTGCATGTGTGTGTGTGTGTAACGCTTTTGTTGCTACTGGCCATATGCCAATTTTCGGTAAACTAACTTGCCTAAACTCGACAAGCAAATTGCCTTCATTAAGATACATGCCTGTGCTACCTACAATTTAAATACACACACATACTAAGCTCACATGTATGACCGAGTGTGTGTTGGTTGGATCGAACTATGTGCAGTTTACTGCCGCTGCACTTCTTCTTTTCTCAACATATATATATTTTATATATATATGTTTTTTTTCTATTTGTACGACGACTTCAATTGGGTCAACACCCAACGACAACAACAACAACCAACTGAAGAGTTAACCCACAACAATTTCAATAGATACACGTACCCTCTGTGACGGTGTGTGTGTGTGTGTGTGTATTAGAGCCACGTTCTCTGGACACTAACTAACGGAAGCCACTTAAAAAATACGCCAAGCTACACCCACGACTTTTCTATGAGGCAAAAGTGTTTACCAGACTTTATTTTTATAGAACGACACACATACACACACACACAAACACACACAACACTCGCACACACATGCAGTTCAGAGTTAATTTCGAATCGCTTTTAAATTAGCTTAATTCGCTGAAATAAAACTGACGCCTACGAATGAGTGAAAAGAAAACAAATACAAAGCGAACTGGAAATGAAACCAAAAACGGCAGCTAAACATTTAAATGTTGTACAAAGGCAATAACAATAACAGCAGCAGCAACAACAACTCCAACTGAAGCTACACATACGTGAGATACAAAGATACAAAGACACACAGACAGACAGCCGAACGAGCTGTCTGCAGATACATTCGCTGGCTCTTCGTTAGCTGCGCCCAGCTTCAGTCAACAACAAAATGTGTATAAAAAAAAAATAAAAGACTTGAACGAAATGTTAGCTTTTAGTCGAACTTGTTATACTCTTATCCACTACAATTAACTAAATACTGTATTAACTTATGGTTAGCATCTGATCTTTACTACTATCTCAGATCTTTAGAAAAGGGTTATTTTTTATAATTTGTTTTATAAATATATTTTTACATGTTATTATTAATTAAATGTGATTACAGATGCATGTAGCAATAGGTTGAATCTGTATTAAAGTTTATTCGTTGTCTATTTTACCTTCAGCAAGTGTGTAGTGAAGTCTACAACTTTAAGATACATTTTCGAAGCGCGACTGTCGATGGGAGACGACCACAAAATACAATTTTTTTAAATACTAAAACGCCTCTTCACAACACTTTCCGCAAAAAAAAATATTAAAGAAAAAAGAACAGCATACGTAACACAATTTTTTTTTCACTACTTTAAAATTTTTATTTTTTTTTTTGCTGCCGCTGCGGTTTTTTACTTGTTGTTGGCTTTCGTTTTGTATTTTTTATTTTATTTGTGCGTTTGCAGATTCTTTTCAACAATTATTTTTCCGTTTTGTTATTTTTGTGTGCGGCCTTTGTATTCTTTTATTGCTTTTGCTTTTAAAGAGACTGCTGCAACAACAACAAGAAAAGAAATGAAATTATGTTGAAATATTTAAATACATTGCAGCAAAAACAAAAAACGAAAAAAATACCAATTATCAATTAAGTCAGCCAAAAGGCAGACTCCGAAATGCAATAAAATACACGGAGACAACAATGCCAGAAAATAACATTTTGTTTGCAATCGAAACTGATCGACTAGCAGTTATCCTTTGTACCACTTCAAATATATTTTGATTGTTTGAATATTAATATTTTAAAGAGTATATTTGATGCATGCAGTATTTATTCGATCTGCATGAACTAATAATTAAATGTCGATAACTCCAAATTTTATAGTTTATACAGTAAGCCATGCCATTTCACAAATAATTTTGATTACAGGGTGTCTTACAAAAGAACGTGGAACCTGGAACCTGCAAATGAGTTTGGCTTCGTATTTTCAGTTTCGGGTTTTGATGTTGGTCAGTTTCCTGTTGCCGGTTTCTGGCTGGCTCTCAGCGTGAAGGCAGAGTGGCAACAAACAAGTAAGAGGATTTCAGTCGCAGCCAATCGACTGCCTGATACCCTGTTTCAGTTCTAGTTTAAATACTTTTTAAGTAGGAATTAATAATAATTTAATTTAGAGGGCGCAGCAAAATACTTAGGGACGATCTGTAAGTATCATCGAATATTACGAATTCCCAAATCCGAAGCTGGAAAGGATTTTAAGTTTTTACTTGTATTGCATAAGACTTTTGTCCTTGAAGTATTATCTTAACACTTTGCACAATATGCTACCAATTATTTTCAAACTTCAATTCCCTAGCCTTAAGGTGGACGAATGGCAAGAATAACAACATACTCCCCTTTTAATAGCGACCAGAGTATAAAAGAAAAAAAACAATATATGAAAGAAAATATATGGAAGAGACGCGAGCGCGCGCGTTGAACAAAAAGATAAAAACATTAATTATTATTAATTGCCCTTTTTTTCAGTATTTTTCATCTTTTTGCTGTCGCCTTTTGTTTTTTAATCGTCTGTGGGGCACCTTGCGAGCTCCACTTCAGATCCTTTGGCAACTGTCGTCGCGACCCTTTTTGCTTTAAAGGCTCTTCGCTTCGACTGTTTCCTTTTGTTGAGCGTGATTTAAGATCCCTAGCGGCAAAGTTTTGGTACCGCCCAGAATTCTCACTAATATACACGAAAACCAGTTCCCAAAGTTGTTTTCGCTTTTTTCTTCTCTGTTTTTGTCGGTTCTTTTTTTTTTTTTAGGAAGCTAAACGAAATGACAAGTTTTTAAGTTTGGCCACGAATATTTGTAAAAGTGTTTCTGTCTGGGAAGCTGGTTTAGACGCCAACTTGTCGCGTGGGCAGCGTGTTATACAAATTGCTGGGTTCCATTTCGGTAAGAGATTAACCTAAAAGTCGAACCTAACGGATTGACAGGTTGGTGTTAACATAAGGTAACAGCAAATCCAAATGCTTGTGGCTCACAACATATATTAATATTCACATTTGCTTCACATAACTCACAACGTTAGAGATTAATGTTAAAATGTCTGGAGATTAGAGATATTGAAAGTTTCCATTGTTTTTTTTTTTCTTTTTTTGAATAAAATAGAATTATTGAATAATGTTGGTTTTAGATATGCTCAGAAAATATATTTGGTAATATATAATAAGCTTAGCCACAGATAAGAAGATAAGCATTATTAATTGTAGCTTAAAATATCGTAAGCTCTATAATTCATGAATACTATTTATAAAGCAAGATAAGTAATGGCAAATTTTTAATATATTTAACTTAAAATAAATTTATTTGAAATGTTTTTCTCATAAGTAAACTAGACATATACAATGTTTAACTATTTATATTTCAGTGCAAAAAAAAATAAAATACTATATTATATACATACAAATGTATATACATATACTTTGAATATATATACATAATATTTGAACTATTCAAATGATTACATATCATTATTTTAAGCCGTGTTTATAACATTCTTTTTGATCAGTTTTTGAATAAAGCAGCGTAACTTTTCGTATGTACGTATATATATTTAGTTCTTATTTCCGTTCGTTAATCCGTGTAATAATCTCATTTCCGTTGGCCAATTCACAAATTCTCGCTTTTTCTCGGAGATTCGATGAATGCATAAATTGAACATATTGATAACTTGATTAATGCCAAAATTGTTGCCAACGCTCCAATTTCAACGCTTTCAACACTTTTTGCTCAGCACTTTTGCATAAAGGCTTTATCAAAACTTTTCTAGTTAGGCGATGAAGCCAAACGTTTGCTGAAACAAAAATTGCCAAGTTTATCGATCAGCAGAAAAGGAAAAAGGGTTTAAAAAGAAAAAAAAAAAAAAAAAAAAAAAGAAAAAAAAAAAAGAAATAATAAAGGCAAAAACTTAAACTGCAATTTGCACAAAAAAGCTGCACATAGGATATCCAGGACAGAGCCTCAGTTTGCGTTGTCCTGCCTGTCGCCATGTCCTGTCTCTCAGCGTGCCTTTTCGACACTTTCGCTTTAATTAAAAACTTACAAAAGAGTTCTCTTTCCCTCTCTCCCTGACTCTGTCACTGTCTATCTCTTGCTATCCTCACTCTTTTGCTCTTACCACATAGTGAGCTGGCGAAATATGCGTAAAATATGCCAGACGAGAAGAAACGAGGCGCCGCAACGAGGAATTCCCATAAAATGCAGCTAGGCAAATCTAGTTGGGAGACCCACTAACCATCCTTCTCCTCCCTCTCTCTCTCTCGCTTTATCTCCTCTCTCTTTTTCCCCCTCCCTCTACTCATCATATAAAGCAATAACTGGATGAGAAACAGCCCCAGTACTAAATATATTAAAAGGCCTGCAAGTTATAATCATTCAACACTGTTGTTATGCCCTAGAAATATATTTAAGAAGTCGGATTTACATATTTAAGAAGAAAAGGAGATAAACAAAAGAGAATAAGATACATATATTATAATATTATAGGTACGATATATTTTGTCATATTATCATTCCCTGCAGATGTGAATCTATCTTATAAAAACTGCAAACTTTGCGTACTTTAAGCAAAGGATTACATTCAAAGATAAGTAACAGATCGATCTTCTTTCAATAGTTTATTATTTTCACTTATTCTTGGAATATCGAAAACTTAAACTTAAGATCTGGAGGATTAGTTAAACAAAAGGTACAAAATTAAAAATAATATAATGTTTAGTCAGATTTAATACTTAGATTTTTCAAAAGAAATTAAGTTTTTTAGCCTCACAATTTAAATAAAGCAGATCTTTACCTAACAGATATACTACCTAATATTTCATAACTCTAAATTTGTAATATCTTATGCATAATTCCCAGTAAACATAACACATATTTTTAACATTTAATTAGCTCCGCAAGTCTTCCATCCAGTCAAGCAGGATAATCAAATACATATAGTTCCTTAACAAGAGCATATAACGAGACCCCTCAAAATAAATTGGAAAAAAAATACTCATAGAGAGTTAGAAAAAATGTTTACCACATGCATTTGGTTTGAGTAAAGTTTTTGCATATGGCAAGCCGAAATGCCAGTGCATAAAATATATATATCCTTTATACAACAAATTTGCATACTATATGCACACACACTCAAAACATATCTATGTATTCTCTATAACTGTGCATATGTATGCGTGTTGTTAGGTTGTTTTTGTGTATAAATTTGCGTATGCATTTTTTTTTTGTATATTTTGTTCAGATTTTTTTTTAAAGAGTTTTTTTTTTTTTTGGTTTAGGGACTTGTCTGTTGTTTATGCAGAAGGCGCCCAAAGAAACGAGAAAGCTAAAAATGCAAACAAAGCCTTTTTTGTCTGGCAACATGTTCTACTTGCTGCTGCTGCTGCTGTTGTTGTTGTTGTTGGCGTTGTTGCAAAGGCATCTAAAAAATGTTTAGACAAATTAAAAATAAGAGTAACCCAAAAGATAAATGCGGTAAGGCGCTGGAGGGGGGAAGTGGGGGTTGCTACTGTTGAGTGGGGGGTGGTGCTAAATTTGCTGCGTTGGCAACGCGCATTTGGGTCAAGGTGTTTGTTGTTGTTGTTGTTGTTGTTGTTAGTTGTTATTCATGTCGCCTGGCTTTGGTTTATTATGAAAATTGCAGTTGTTGCTGTTGTTGTTGTTTTTGTTGCTGTCATTATGCGAAACGAAGCGTTGCAGTGTATCGGGAACAACTTGAAACAATTGCATGCAAGCTGGTTGAGCATGACCGACCATAAGATACTCTATTGGGGCGATTTACTTTAACTGCACAGTGTATAAGAGAAAAGAGAAAACATTATCTTTAAGCTTTCTATATATGTTCTCTGATCTTTAATGGATTTTTCGTAGCTTGAGAGCTACTTAATAATATTATATACTGTTAAATTCGATTATAAAATTTACTATACAATCAAAACTAATATATAAAGAAATGTAATTTAAGCGTTATTCCATATGCAGAAATTATTTTTGTTAAATAAATAATTTGATTAATCAAATTATAATATTTGTTAAGAGACCGTTTTGGGTTACAATAAACGATAGTTTCTAAAGTTCTACAAAACTCGATTGAACATTAAGTATATGTTAGCAAGCCTAAATTATATACCATGCGCCCCCATTACCCGTATATACCCTTCGCAAAGGAAGTCTCACTCTCTTAATATCTGGTAGAACTCCACCCACATGCATATGCATAAAATATGAGCATGATTAAAGTGTCCAAAGCATGTTAGATCCTTGCAACAACAGCAACAGCAACAACAATAACAACAACACGCTGCAGTTTTTGCAGCTAACAGTAAAAATATTATGGAAAATTTGTACATGTTGAAGGAGGCGGCTACGAATAGCGAATAATCAATAAAAATAAAATATATCACACCGTTGAAAGCAAATGCCTTCAACCCGTGGGGGAGGGGCGGGGGTCGCACTTGCTACTCATACCCTTAGCTCTCACACTCCCTCCCTCTCGCTGCCTCTCCGTCCCTTTCGCACTATCTCCCTCGCACTCTTGAGCTGCTCATTTCGTGCTCATGTGCCATTATACAAATATAATATTCTTACTTTTTTTCATCGTTTTTCTTCTTACTTTATTTTTTTTTTTTTCTTTCTTTTTTTGGTTGTTGTGCAGTTTTTGCCGCTTTTGTGTTTTTGCCACCAGGAAAGTAACTGCTGCCACACAGCTACAAGAGTCCCGGACACGTTTCACACGCACGCGCAGGGGTTGGGATCGAAGAGGTTGCGGAGTACAGGGTATACAAGATGTACAAGGGAAGCGGCACCCTAGTTGCCGTTGCCCTGGCTGGTTGCTCCGTTAGTTGCCGGCTTGATTTGCCTGTCGTGTTATTGAGGCAAATTGTACATTGTAAAAGGCAATATTTTCGGTTCGTGTACAGTGAAGTTTTCATATCAAAACCATTGACATTTGTTGCTACCACCGAAGCTAACTCGCATTTAGCACACTTAAGCAGTCTGTCAATAGCAAAGGATGGGAAAATCCTAAAGACGTTTTCCAGGGTATTCAATGTTTGTTTTATGCATTCCAAAAAAAATGGTTAAAATAATTCGATGCTTTCGATGAACTCACAATCATAGTTGGAAAATTATAAATAAATAATAAATATATAATAATAATAATAATAATAATAATAATAGTAATAATAATAATAATAATAATAATAATAATAATAATAATAATAATGATAATAAACGGTTAGTTTAAAAAAAAAAAGCTTTTTATTGTTGCAAGTAATGATACTTTTAACAGCAATGATATATACAATGATCACTAAATAAAGGACCAATAGATCATTTGTTTAAAGAAATTATTTTTATTTACAGAAATGTAGCACAAAAAATAAGCATTAGACGTACTAAACTGAAAGACTCGACATTCAGATAAAAGTAAGACTAACTGTTAAGGACAAAAATTGGAATATCATTATTAAATTTAATATAAAAGTGGAATATCTTTGACTGAGCATTAGAAAGATCGGGCTATCAATAAAATGGCAAAGCGTTTCACATAATTCTATTATATTATTAAAATTTAAGAATAAATCAAAATCTTCTCAGTCATTAAAAAAGAACCGTTTAAAGCCGTTGCAATAAAAACCTATGGAATTTCACACAATCCTTGCGATAAGAACTTAAGCCCTTCAAATCGAGTTTGTGTTCATTTTATTTATTGCTTTGTTGCATCTAGCCAATCTGCACTGTAGAAAACCACTCAACAATTTCTGCAAAATTAGAAAGGGGACAAACGTTTTCCTCGCATACTGCAGCAAAGTTTTTTTTTTTTTTTTTGGTCACATGGCGTTGATTTTGTTGTTCAGTTTCAGTTATGCTTTTCATATATCCATATATATATATATATATTATGTATGTATATACATATATATTGTCTGCCTTTTTTCTTGCTGAACTACTTCGATTATGGACCTCCTGTTGTCCTGCTGTTGTTGTAGCCTGATCCTCTGCAACGTTTCGGGATTCATGTGCATTTTTGAATGTGCCTTTTGTAACATTTTGTACACTTTTATTGTGTGTCTTTGTGGCACACTTGAGTGCACACACAATAGCAGGAGTCCCGTTCACACGGCCCGGCTGTGGCATTATATTTGCTCATCCTCATCAAGGATGTTGTGCTTACGTTAAGTAACTGTGTTTTTAGCTGCTGCTGCTGATGCTGATGCTGCTCTTGCTGCTGATGCTGTTGCTGCTGCTGCTGCGGCGTGTTAATTGCAATTATGCAACGCATGCCGCATTCAAGCCGCACTGCATCCTGTCAGTTGCATTGATGCCGGCGTGCAATATTATTGTGACACAATTTTATGCGTTGCAGGATATGCGAACGCGAACATCCTCTGCCAGCATTGGGGCTTCCTCATCCTGTCAGCGGTAGTCTCGCTATATTGGCAAGTTATGCCACATGCCACACATGCCAAGGCACAGGCATAAAAGGTTCTACTTCTCTACTTCTCTGCTTCTCTACTTCTTACCCTCCCGATACCATTTCCCCCTTCCCTTCCGCATGGCAACTAGTTATGCGTGCACAGGACACCGAACACCGAACACCGAACACCTCAACCCCTCCCACTGTCAATCACTTTCGGCCCTCCTGCCTGCGCAGGCGCTCGTCCTTTAGCTCAGTGTGTGTATGTGTGTGTGTGTGTGTGTGTGCCCGTCTCTGTGTCTGCATTTAAGTGCTACCCGAAATTGCCTTTTTAAAGGATTTCACGCACACACACACACACACACACACACGAATAGATACCCATAAGCACTCATACATACACATCCATATGTGTGGCTGCCTGCTTGACTATTTTAATACTCTGTTGCCGCAGGCTAACAGTGGAGTATATTAGTTTTGTGAAACGTCTGTCTTAGATATTCAACATTTTAGGTTCCATTAGCTGATAACAATTATTCAGATATATATTTGGTATACTAAATATTTTATAATTTTGGAATATTAACTTATTTATACCAGGTATAGATTAATTGATAATAGTTGACCATAAGGTTTGAAATCGGAAAGCATTATCCACACTTCCCAATTTTATAGCTGGTGTAGCCAAATAGACAGAAAAGACTTCTAGTTATCGACAACAATGGATCAACTGTTTTGCTATTCATAAAGTATCATATTAAACTAAAACAGAGTATCACGAAGTCGTCTGCCTGCAACGTCTTTCCTCGTTCTCCTTATGCATGCGACGCTGGCCCCCGCTCGGGTGCCTTTTACGCTTGTCAACGTTTGCTATCTCCTTCAACGTTTGTGCCATTTTCTTTTCTGGATTCTTTTCAATTGATGCATCTATCTGCAAATCCTCCAGCCTGGTCCCGACTTCGTCTCTGGCTGCAGGCCAAGAACTTGAGAGAATTACGCATTTCGCCAACTCGATTCGTGTGATAAAGTAAAATAAAACTATATTGGTAATCTTTTGGGCGTACTTGCCACGCCCTTCTTCTCTATAGATCCCCCTTTACGCCATAAGCTGCATTTTCACTTTCTTTCTGTACACATTTTTCTCACAATTTTCATTTAAATTTTCTTTTTATTTGAACCAAACAAAATACGAAGAATTTTTGTATTTTTCCAAACTGCATTTTGCAGTGTCAAAGACGCTTAATTTAGTTTCGGTTCTACCATCTTTTCTCCTATCTCCCCCTCTCTCTCTCTCTTTATCTCTCTTTCTTTCTCCCTCTCTCGTACTCTTACTCTTCTCCTACTCTTAGACTTCTTTGTCTTGTGTTTTTGGCATGTAATTTGCTGGTTTTACTCGGAAATTGCTTTTATTTCTCACATTTTGCATGTTAATTCTCCATCTCACTCACTCTCTCTCTCTCTCTCTCTCTCGCTATCTGCACTCCTTTCCCCATTTTTAATTGGGAGCTGCTCCTTGCGTGTCCGCTGGCTTTGCCAATTGATCAACAATTAAGGCTGCAGCAATTAAATATTAATAGCCAAAATGGAGCAGGGGAGCAGGTAAAGCAGGCGGGGCAGGTGGGATAGGGGAGCAGGTGAAGCAGGTGCCATGCGGATCGAGCCATAATGCAAATGATAAGTTCTTTTTAACACGATTTACCTGCGTATTTACAGTTAATGCGCTCATTTTTTACCACCAAAAGTTGGCTGCACAAATTTGATGTGCTTGCGGTATACCCTGTAAGTCTATAAACAAACATACTGTCGACATTTTTTAATTTCTTATAATTTGATTTATTTCATTTGATAGTTTATTATATAATTATAGATTAAATTGTATTTGAAACTAAACACGAATTTTTTAAATTATTATTTTCAATTGTGCTCAATAAATCGAAAACGAATTATTTTTCAATTAAAAAACACACAAGTTTTGCAACATTTATTTTTCAACGATTTTCAATAAACTATTACAGGGTATATTTTAGTCGAAATCACTCGCGCTGACGGCTTTTCCCCCCAATTTTATTAACGTCTCGCCAGTAAAGCCGCAGTAATTAAGGCGCATTATTTATGTGCTGCCAAAGTGGGAAAACGCGAAAATTCTGCAGAAAAGTTAACGCAAACTATGAAATAATCTTTTAATATGTTAAATGCATCCACAAAATGTCACACAGTCTGAAATTTTCCAGGTGAGCTCTCTCTCTCTCCCACTCTCATCTTCCCTGCAGCAGTACTAAAATAAAGCCAAAATGATTGCTGTTTAAGCCACAAATATTTGTGCCTCTGATTTGCAGCTAAAAAATTAAAATTGAAATGAATTTCAATTTAATTATTGGGAAATGCGAAAAAGTCACAAGAACTTTAATTAAAATTGTTGGCCGAACAATTTACTTTAATTTATTTGTTTATGGCAAAACAATTGTTAGTTTTATTCACTTTTTATGTGCTTACACTTGATGAAATAAAAACTTTTTCTAAGGGTGTAAGAGAAAACTATACAACTTATTTAATTGTAACGGGAGATACGAGTATAAAAACTTTTAGTACAGTAAACAATAATTGTTGTATTTGAAGTAGTTATTTTAATTAACATGTTTTTGACTTCATAAAATATGTTAATTGAGATGTAAAAATTATATTAAGAAATTTATTATAAAAAATAAACAATATATGAAAATTCCATTCTATTTAATCATGTATATATATAGATTTATATGTATATATGTAAGTATATTTAAATACATACATATATACTATTCACAATGATACGCCTTTAATCAGCTTATATTAAAGTTCAACTTGAAAACAAAGAAATTTCTCTGTTAATGCTTTAGATTTGAATGACTTAATAAATACATATATATGCATATGTATATATGTATTGTATAAACAAATATGTGAAATGTGCAACATTTTGTATTTAAAAATTCAATTGATTGATTTTATGCTTCTCCTTTTTTTGCCACCAGCAGCGGCGTTTAGTTTGTTTAGTTTATGTTACACAGTGTAAACAAATCAAGAATAACAAAGCGAAGCATAAATAAAGAAGTGCAGTTGAAGTTGCTGTTGCAGTTGCAGTCGCAGTTGTGGCAGCTGTTTAAGATATGTTTTACAATAAACAGTTAAAATTTCAAGAATTGCTGTGGCCCCACCTCAAGGCAAAAGTAGTTCTCATGCAATGAAGAAGAAGCAGATGCAGTTTGTTAATTGGTCTCGATTTTTAGTAGATTGCCCAATGCAGCTGATAAAACTTGCCACGTACTCGACTCCACTCGCCGTAAACGTGGGAAACGGAGACGCCTCGGATTACATTTCAGCTCCAATGTTGATACCACAGGTAAAAAGTCCAAAGCACGACAAATTTGTCAAGGTGTGTGTTTCCAATGTCTCACAGTTTCAATTGCCCAATGCAAAGCGAACGCAAAAGTGGCCTAAATGTGAAAGCTTGACAAATGGATACCCTGTAACTAGAGCTGAATTTTTTTTTGGAAATTGTAATCTTCTTATTTCAATAGACTTCTCTGTTAACTCTTGAAACTAAATGATTATGAACCTTTTCTGAATGGAATTGCATTTCAAAATCGACTTTTTGAAATTATTGCCATATATACCCGTCTTCTTTATCTTGTTACAGGGTACAAAAGGCGACGCCGCAAACTGTAACGAAATACAAATTGCGAAAATAAAAAATTGAATCATCATTGGGGCGCATCATATTTTTATTTATTTTTCTTTTTATGTCTTTTAACTTGTTTGCACCTCATGAAAGTTTTTCCACTTATTTAAATTCTGAGCACTTGCCGCGACTTTGACTCAGCTTTAGAAACTTACAACTTTATCTAGACTATTAAGTTTTTTTTACAAGGAAATTTGTATGTGCAGCAAATATGTCAGCTAAGTGCTTTGGATCCGTATCACATCTAATGCCGAACCGCAACGAAGATGACTCAGCGAAAAATAGGAAAAAAAAAAAAGTCAACAAGCAAACAAAACAGCAATAAAACACGGCCTCAAAGATACTCCGCATAAAGCCGTACACTCACACACATACACATACACTCACACTCACAATGTGTGTATGGTAATAAATGTATCTTTCATATGCGTGAAGAAAATAACACTAATCAACCGCAAAGATTGAGTTCCAGACATGAACTGAATGTGAGTCATATTAAATATATATAAAAATAATAATTAATATATAAAAATATTTAAAAGCGGAAATATTAAGTTTTACAATTAATTTTCAACTCAACTAGAATTTATTTTTAATTTATTGTCAATTATTTATAGATTATTTAAGCTGTATTCAAATGAACTAACTTTTAGAATATTCTGTTAGGCCAAAATTTTAAATGCATAAATTATATATTCTATATTATATTATAGATAGAAAAACAGATGACGAAACCCACATAATAATTCTTCATGCAAAACATTTGCCCTGTAGCACAGTGTTAAGAACAAGACTTGAAGCTGAGACGAGTTTTATTTTTATATTTATTTTTCTCTCTTTTCTTATACTTGTGCACACAGAGAGTTCTAATTTGCCTGGGTCATGCGTTGAGGTTAATGAGTCATATCATCATCAGCATTATCATTATCATTATCATTGTGAAGAAAATGGAGCTGAGGAGGGTGGACTGTGGAAGTGGAAAAGGCGGAGTTCGTCGCATCATCATCATCAAAACGAAAGCCGCTTCGAGGAGGACAAACATTAAAGTCCAATTTTCTGTTAACGGATCTGTGGAACGTTCTTTTTTTTTTTTATTTTGTAATTTAGACGCAATTAAATGTAAATAAATTCACAATTTAGTTGTAATTTTTGGCTGCTTAATTTCACTGTCTATGCTTCTTCTTTTTTCTCGCTCTATTTTCTTTATACTATTTTCTTTTCTTTTTTCTTTTATTTTTCTTTTTTTACTGGTCAGCTCTTTGTTCAGTTTGTCGCTTAGGTTTGTCGTTTGGTGACCCGATTTCCGCAATTTAATGACTTTTGTTTGCCTAGCGCATAATTGCTGGGAAATGTGCGAGAGAGAGGAACAGAGAGGGAGAGAGAGGGAGTGCAGGTCAGGTAGTTCTGGCATTGATAGGGATGTTAAGTGTCCATCAGAGATCTGAATGAATTTGTTGGACTTTCTTTTTCTTTGCGTTTCAAATAGTTTCTGTGCCTTTGTTGGAAGATAGTTTTTTCAACTCTCAACCAAACACACACACACACACACACACACACACTCTCACGCATTTACACACATTGGTTGTGTGTTGAGTGTGCTAACGAGCATGTGATAATTTTTTGGCGTATTTATTGACTTTGTGGATTCTTTTCTTTCTTCTTTTTTTTTTTTGTGGCATCTGCATTGAGTCACATTTAGAGCCGGAAATGAGCCTTGCCCCGGGTGGCGGGTTCAAGGTTGTGCCCGCCCTTGGCTGTCGTTGATATCTCTGTTATTAGCCCGGGCGATAGCCAGAGAAAGGAGAAAGGGCAAAAGATAGGAGAGAGGAGGCAGCATGTCTCGCTGTTTGTTTAGGTTGAGTTAGATATGAGTTTTTTTTTTTTTGGGTGGCAGGAAGTCATCGATAAGCAGACTAAACTATTTATAACTAAACACTTTGCTGCATTTTTCAATTGTATTCAGCTCAAGTGGGGATATATATACATATATACATGATAAAAAAGGGCTACAGATGTGCTTTGGGGTATAATAAAATACACCTTCAATATCTTTGAAGTCTTACAAATTTTATGGTTTCCTTTTTAATAACTTAATTTTTATTGTTATCTCCGGAACAAACTGAATTTTATTTTGAAAATAAGCAATAACTCTTCTGAAATACTTTTTTATTAGGTTTAGGCTAAAATGTTTATTCATCATATATAATAATAATATTTTCAGTATGCTTCTGAATTTTAATTGAATAAATTAACTATTTTTATATTTTAAATAAATGAAAAAGGGAAACAAATCGCTGAAGTTTGCCAAGTAAATGAGAATGTTCGCTAAATGGAACCGCCCGTTAACAGACTTTTCACTGGGATACACAATTATTCGCCTAATAAAAGTCAAATATATTTTGTTATCTTAATCACAAGAAAATGTCAAAAATATAATTTTAAATTGAAATTTATGATACTCTTGCACCTCCCTCTTAAAAGCAAAAAAATCAAACAACAAACGACAAACAAAAATAAGTTGAAAAACACTTAAATATGCTATATATCCATTCAGATAATCCTACCCTAAGCCAACGACCTTTGCTGCGGCTCCTCCTCTGGAAGAGACCCTCATCAAAGTGATGGATCCCCATCGAGAGCTGGATTCAAGTTGAGTTCTAAGCGCTTAACCGCCGGAAGCGCCTGCACCTCCAATTCCTGCACCAAACTCCAACTCCGACTCTGACTCTGACTCTGACTTCGAATCCAGAGGCCGTAACATTACATTAGCATACAAATGTGTCAGAACAAACAACCAAATAAACCAAAACCAAAACCAAAGCCAGGTAAAAGAAAAGTAAGCAAATAAAAACTAAAGTATGGAAAAGGCGGCGCGTGATTTCTTGACTAATTTTTATGACACTTTTCACTTTATGCTTTGCACAGTGATCTAAGTGTAAGTTAAGCCACCACAAAATTATTTTATATTGAAATATATATTGGAATATCAGTGAAGTTTCGTATATATGGTTACTTAAAATATTCTGAAGGCAAAATACATTTCTTATTATTTATAAACAAATGCATATATCCTTTATTTTGTAAATATTTAAAAGACTTTTAATAGATTTATATTCAACAATATTCCACCTTTCAATACGAAATGTTTTTTTTTTATTATAATTGCAAATTAAGAATCTTAAACCACGGTGCCTCGAAGGCTTTTTGCTAATTTTAAAAGTAGCTGATTTTCTATTGCTTTCCTCTTTTGTTATTTACGAGCTGCAATCTTTAAAGGAAATTCTTCGATTGTGTTTTTTATGGTTCCTACTGAAGGTTCGATTTTTTTCCTTATGTAATAAAATTGTTGCGACCCGACTATTAAAAACAATAAATGTCAAAAATGTTGTGTTTCTCAAATAGAGCCGAAGAAAATTGAGAGAAAGGAAGTGAGAAAACTGCTTCGGTCGCTTTTAGCCATGCAAATCACGTAAATTATGGCCAAGACCGTATAATTTCTTATCGGGCGAACATGATTTCAAATGATAGACGAGAAACTGCAGCAGGACAAACTCTCTGGCTGGACATGACCAAGATTTAGTGGGCGCGACAAGTTTAAGTTTTTGTATACTCACTGAAAATCGCTAAGCGGGGCATATTGTTTATGTGAAAAAGTATGTGACAAGCGGAACGATTCGAGGTCAACCCCATAAAGTGAATATAATCTTAATTTGAATGAACATCGAAGCCGATTTAGCTCTGATTATCAATTTATCTGTCTATCTATCAATGTGTACGAACGGATATATCTCAAAAAATATAAGAGCTACAGATTTGTAACTTTGGGTTTAGGTTCTTCTACCATTTGCCTGTTATCGATAACAATTTTTGTGTATTCGTGCATACCCGACTCAAGTTTTCTGGGTATTTCTGTTCTCTTTAGCTAAGTTTGCTGCAATTGCCAATTGGCAAGAGTGGCAGCACGCATAAATTGAGAGCGCGCCGTCGCTTTTTTATTTATCTAATCCGCGGCATCTGCGTGGCGACAACGGCGACGGCGACGGCGACGGCAACGACGACGTCGACGCGACGTCCATTAGGAGCCGGCCTATTGGCTGGATGTGGTGCTCAATGCTCAGTGCTCCGGGTTCCACCGACGACGACAATCGACAGGCAATAAATCACCAAAGTTGCCACAGAACATTTTACGCAACTCCAAACAAATTTATGTGCAACCGATAAAAATCGGAATCGAACATTAGAATAAATTGTCAGTCACCCCGCCTACAAATTCTCACATACCAATGCAGCACAGTGAAGACTCATTAAAGTTAACTGCGATACAAAAAAGTATACGATATTTATTGGCAATCAACAATTTTTATCTGCGTTTCCACAGATAGTTTAAAGATAGAAAATCGTTGTCGTTTTATTTTAATTTAATTTTTTTATATTAATAAAACAAATTTTTTTCGTTGTTTTTTTTACTGACAAAATAGAAAATAAGAAAAGAAAAACTCGATTGTCCTTAACTCAACCGATTCTTAAACTAACCAAAGTGGAATTTTACTCAAGAAAGTATTTCATAAGTTCATTTGGCACTCTAATATTCCTTATAAGATGATTATTTATCTTGCCTCTGAAAAATAAAATGCTACATCTTTCAAAGTCCCAGAAATAAGCATAAAAAAAATCACAATAGCAAAATGTCGACATAACGAGCAATCACTGTAATTAACCATTCACTCTTTTCTACTGCGTGCTCAACATTTTATAGCGGTATTTCATACATAATTTACAACAGTTCCGTATTACAGTTAACAGTGAGTCACATAGTTTTTTATAACTTTCTCAGTTTCAATTGTTAAGTAAATAAATTAAGGAAGAAAAATGTAAATCACGTATTAAAGGATAATGGGAAAACCCCCTTTGGAAATCAGAATTGTGATACTAACTAAAAGTGGGAAAAACCCCATTGGAAAACCCCATGAAATTATAAGCACAATTGTAGTAATTATATATTTTTTGTTGTTGTCAAGTTCGTTTTACTTACCTTTGAATAGTTCTCCTGTCTCCTTCTCCCAACTTCTGTAGACGGTCGCGACTTTTGTCACATAGCGGGTGTGAGAGGATTCCGTTAAAAGCACGTTCCTTTAGAAGGACAATAATCCGGCGCGTCGCCGTTGCCGCCTCTGTTTGTGTGCGTGAGCGTGCGTATATACAAATATATATGTTGATATGTATGTGTGTCCGAAGTGCCGTTATTGGCGGCGCGTCGACTCTGCTGGCGGAGTATAATCCAATAATCCAACACGAATGAGCGTGTGCAGGCAGAAATTGCAAAAAATAGACACAGACAACAACAGCAGCAACAACAATAACAACAAGAACGGCAGGAACAACACTTTGCCGCTAGTCCTCTTCTACTTCTTCTTCTTTCGATGTGCGTCTGTATGTAAGTGTGTGTATGTGGGTGACGACTGCGACGCAGCCGCTTATTTAGTAAATTAAACTTTTCACTTTTTGCAATTTGGCCACACAAAATGGAAAATGGAAAATAGAAAATGGGCAATTTACTTGCTTTCGTTTTGGTTTTTACCCAATTCACAAACACACAACAGCAACAATGTGCGCACACACACACACAGAGACACACACTATCAACAATAAACAAAGCGATGCCGACGCTGGCGTCACTGCCAGCAGCTAGTCTTAGCCTAGCAAAACAACAACAACAGTAAGTAGCGGCAGCCGCAGCGTCGGTGGCGGCGGCGGCGTCGGTGGCGGCGGCGGCGTCGGCGGCAACAACTTTGCTGTAGTACACAAAAAAAATTCCTTTTTCACTGTGCGCTGCGTCGCAGTTGCTATCGACGTCGCCGTCGCTGTCACCGTACTCGCCTCCTTTTATTTGTATATATATTTATATAAATTTGTATTTAGTTGTTGTTATGTATTTCACTTCTACGGCTATTTCATTCTTTTATTAATGACATTTCACCTTTTTCCTCAAAAACCAACGCCAGTCGCCGCGTAATTTATTTATTTTTTTTTTATTGTGCGGCACTCACCGTAATTTACAGCTGATGATTAAATAGACACTCTCACTTTGCACACACTCTTAAAGAGTAATTGTTGCAAACAATTCGACACTCATTTAATAAACATTAGAAATTTTTTTTGTTTTTCGATTTTCCGCAAAAACACAACAAAATTTCAATGAAGCGGCCGGTACACGCGCGCACACAACCGATCGAAATCGCCGTCAATTCCAGACTGTTAGAAACATGTTAACTGCAACAGCAACTGTAATACTCAAAATGGACAAGAGCGTAAAACTGTTATCTCTAACATAATTTAGCCGTAAAATGTTTGCTGTTATATTTTTTAAATTTAACACTAGGTAATTAATCGAAATATTCAATGCGTGAAGAAATAATTATATTCAGAGCTTGAAATCAATAATTATGAATATTTATATATCAAAATCATTTATTCCAACCATTCAATTGCCATTTAGCCTTTTTCTGGCCAGTGCTAACATCGCTCTTAAGATCTCTGAGCGTCTGTTAACTTTACAGTTTCGCGCTCTCAAATGGTGTGACCACATGCAGCCAGCTTAGGTATTTTATAATATAAAATACCAGATTCGCTTGATTGCGCACAATCGTTCAAATTGTATATTGCCTATTAGATTTTCTCATTTATTTAAAATTTAATAAATTCCAATAGTCAATACTTTGTATGATAAAGGTAAGTATTATATATAGATAAGGTATTCATTTGTGCAGTACGCAAAGAAGTAAGATTACTATTGCCTGAATTTACTTTTAATATAATAGCTGACAAAAAGCTAATTGATTTGTAAAAACATGAGTAAAATAACGGCTTAAAGTAGATTAACTGCAAAAAATATTTATGAATTATTGTATTGAATTATTGTATAATCTATTATATTAATTATATATAAAATATTCAAAAAATACATACAATACATATAGGATATGGTATGTATAAATATATGTACTTATTCTCTCTCTCTCTCTAAATATCGCTCTCTCTCTCTCTCTCTCTCTCTCTCTCAATCTCTCTCTCTCTCTCTCTCTCTCTCTCTCTTTCTATCTCGCTCCCTATCCTTATCCTGTCCTTCACCCTCCCTCTCTATCGCTCTCCTCTCTTTTGCCCTCATTCCTCTCTCTCTCTCTCTCTCTCTCTCTCTCTCTCTCTCTCTATCACTCTCTCTCTCTCTCTCTAAATATTATATATATATATATATCTCGCTCTCACTCTTTCTTTCTCTCCCTAATTACTCCCTTTACTAATATTTCATTTCTATAACAATCATTTGCTACATATACCAAATATTATTATTTCACGCATTGATAAGATAACACAAATACAACCACACACACAAGCACATGAATAAATTATTAACAAAGGCGCGAGTTTTTTTTTGTGTATGTGAAAATATGATTAGTTGCTGTTCGGTTTTGACGCCGGCAAGTTGTACGGCCCAAATCGCTAGAAGCATTGGAATATTGCACAATTCATAGAAAGAGAACAAAGAGAGAGCGGGAGAACGTGCGCAATAATGCCGTCATATAGCGGCACATTGTTTTTGATCTTCTTCTTATTGGGGCTGGCTCTGGCGGCGTCCATAGCAATAGGTTAGTGCTTTCCTTTTTAACAACCGTTATATAAGCAAAACATTTAGCTAACACTCTCTCTCTCTCTCTATCTCTCGCTCTCTTTGCATCTGTTAACAGATGATAAATGCAAGCATTCCGATAGCTGTGATCGCTGCCTAAACACGCACCTTAACTGCGCCTGGTGCACGGACAAGGTGCGCTCTCTTTGTCTTACTCTCTTTTTTCGCCTACACTCGTTCGCTCTCGCTGGTTCGTGTGCGTTGACTAATCCCTAATTTCGCTCTCGCTTGCAGGTTTACGAAATTCGCTGGCGCTGCCTCTCGCGTGAAACGCTGCTCAGCCTGAACTGCAGCGAAGCGAGCATCTATGAGAATCAGCCGCAGCTGGAGCTGCTGCAGCAGCGGCCGCTCAAGGACTACGAGACGCGGGACGAGCAGGCGGTGCAGGTGCGGCCACAACGTGTGTTCCTCAAATTGGTCAAAGGTGCGTTATCTTATCGCCCTCTCTCACGCTCTCCCTCTCCCTCTCTCTCTCTCTCTCTCTCTCTAGTTATTAAACTACATGTGTTACATTTATCGGTTGTTACCTAGTTTTAGGCTCCCCCTTTGTTGTTTTTGTGCGCTGTGGAAAATTGTGTCACCGCGTTTTGTTTGCTTTGTTGATTTGCTACACTCGGTTAAGGGTGTGAATGGGTGTGCGTGTCTGTGTGTGTGCTTGTGTGTGTGTGTGTGTGTGTGTGTGTGTGTGTTGCTTATCAACTATATGTGTGTCACTTTCGAATTCTTCATTTCATATCTCATTTATTGGTATTAGAAAAGCGTGGGAATCTACAGCGTTCGTTGAACTCGCGGGTTTACTTAAGTGTTAGCATGGACCTAATCTGCGAACAAGCCCGAGAAATTCACGAATGATATTAACATATCACCTGATTAGATTTTATTTAACGCTGATGACAAATTACCAAAATAATACTTTCCAACGGTATTAACCTTAATAAATATAAACAAAAATGTGGAAAGGTAGAAACTTGTGCTAAGGTTTGTTTAAGGTCTTGGCCTTCAGCTGGGAAACCGTATCATTAGTTGGGGCAGGCTAGTCAAAAGCTGTTCATTGTCAATCCTGCCTAAGAGATCATTCAATTGACTGTCATTAAAGTGCGAGTGCAAAAAAAAAAAAAAACAGATAAAAAAAATGTAAAGCGCGTTCTGCAATTATGTGATGGGAAAATTGCAGGCTTAAGGATTAAAGGAAGACAATCATTTAGCATGGGTGCGAACAACTCGAAGTGGTAATGAAGGGTTATGGTGGAGAGCTGAGGAGAGCGGAGGAGAGTAATGGATAATGGTGAAATGTAGAGCAGACAATGGTTAACTACTGCTTGCTGTATTTCAATGGCATCGCAGCCTATAAAACAGCTCGTAAATGGCGCACTTAACCCCTTGACTTTACAGCTAGTAGTAAACCCCGTTTTCTCCTTCTTGTACTCCTTCTTATTCTTGTTGTTGTTGTTGTTGTTGTTGTTGCTTTCCTTAACCCAACCCCCTCAAAAAACATTCGAACATCGTTTGGCAGGGAACACGCAACGCATCAAACTCAGCTATCGGGCAGCACGCAACAATCCACTCGACCTCTACGTGCTGATGGACCTCACATGGACGATGCGGGATGATAAGAATACGCTGGAGAAGCTGGGCGCCGAGCTAACGCAGACGCTGCACAATCTGACGGACAACTATCGACTGGGCTTCGGCTCGTTCGCGGACAAGCCGGCAATGCCGATGATAATGCCACAGCTCCGGGACAATCCCTGTGCGGCGGAACGTGAACGCTGTGAGCCCACCTACGGCTACAGGCATCACCTAAAGCTCACGGATAACATCAAAGCGTTTACAGCTGCCGTTGCCGCTAGCCGCATAACCGGGAATCTGGACAACCTGGAGGGCGGCCTGGATGCCCTAATGCAGGTGATTGTCTGCCCAAAGGAGATCGGCTGGAAGCAACAGGCCCGTAAGGTCGTCATCCTCGTTACCGACGGCTTCATGCACTTCGCTGGCGATGGTCTCTTGGCTGGCATCGTGCAGCGCAACGATCGCCAGTGCCACCTGAACAATGCCGGAGAGTATACGGGCTCATTGATCTACGACTACCCCTCGCTGGAGGAAATCTACCGCGAGCTGTTGCGACGCAAGATCAATGTGATATTCGCGGTTACCGAACAGGTGTTCAGCACCTACAAGGAGCTGAGCGGACTGATGCAGGAGATCAGCAATGTGGATATACTTAGCGCCGATTCATCCAATATTTTGGAGTTGATTAAAAAGAGGTGAGTAAAGAGTTTAAAGGGTTGAATCTCGAAGGCTGAACAGACAACCGCAGGACGACCTCAAGACGACCTCAAGACAACCTAAAGACAACCTAAAGACAACTTTAAGATAATCCCAAGACAATCCTAAGCAAACCTCAACCCAAACTTAAAACAACCTAAAAACAATATCCAGACAACCTCAAGAGAACCTCAAGACAATCTCAAGACAACCGTAAGAAAACCTGAAGACAACGTTAAGACAATCTGAAGACTACCTAAAGACAACCCTAAGACAATCTCAAGACCTTAAAATAACCTTTTAATAATAAATACCCAAAATCCTTTTCCTTGATCAATGTTTCATTTCTTGCTCTTCCCACTCCAGCTATGAGAGCTTTATAAAGCGTACACAATTTGGAGACAACAGTCCGGATTTCATCAAAATGGAATACTTTACGGACTGTGCCGGACAATTTCCCAATCTGCGTAAGCGCAACTATTGCAACAACGTAAATTTGGGCAAAGAAATCGAGTTTTTCGTGGATGTAACGCTCAAGGACTATCCGAAGAGTGGAGTACTGGTAAATGTACAACAGCTAGATAAGACCTAAACAAAAAAAAAGAAAATCGCACCTTAACACAACCTTGCAGAGCCACAAAATACGCGTGGAGGAGGCTTCGCTGAACGAGTACATGGACATCGATGTGGAGTTGCAGCGTCCCTGTCCATGTGTGGAGCAGGCGGAACCGGAGGATGAGTATGCGCGGTTTCAATGCGACGAGCAGGGCTACATGAACTGCGGCATGTGCGTGTGCGACGAGGGCTGGACGGGCACCTTCTGCAATTGCCCGACGGATCCCTCAAATGCAACGACAAACGAGGCGCTGCTGAGGACCTGCCGGCAGCCTCTGGACGATGACAGGGGCAAGCTGTCGAGCGAGGTGTGCTCGAATCACGGCGACTGCGATTGTGGCACATGCCTCTGCGATCCGGGCTACACGGGCAACTACTGCGAGTGCCTCGAATGCATCGACTGCGACGAGGAGCGCGCCGAGTGCTACTGCGGGCAGTGCGTGTGCAGAAACGGCTGGACGGGCACCCAGTGCAACTGCAAGGATTCGACCAGTGAATGCACTGGACCCAACGGGGAGATATGCTCGGATCGTGGCAGCTGCGACTGCGGTGCGTGCAGCTGCCCGGAGCCGTACCTGGGCGAGTTCTGTGAGATCGATGCGGAGAAGGACAACAAATTGTGCCAGTACTACGAGCCGTGCGTCACCTGCCTGATTGCCCAGAAGCAGCACATTGGAACCTGCGAGAACCTCGACGAGATCTGCTCCAGTGCCCAGTCCAATGAGCGGTTCACCCATCTGTTTGTCAACGAGCTGGAGGCGGAGACCGTCTGTCTGGTGCGCATTGTGAACAAGCATGGCATCCAGTGCGACAGCTTCTTCAACTATCAGGTCATCGAACATGCCAACTATTTGGCCATCCAGGCCAACGACTGTGAGCCAGTGAACATGGTTGCCATGTTTGGTTACATTTCATTGATAACTCTGCTGATTGGCCTGCTCATCATTGGCCTGGTCTGGTGGTGTCTGCGCATGAAGGATGCCAGAGAGTATGCCCGGTTCTACGAGGAGCAGGCGGCCAGCGCCCGCCAGCTGAATCCCATCTATAGAGATCCCGTCGGTCGTTACGAAGTGCCCAAAGCTTTGAGCGCCAAATACGATGAGAATCCATTTGCCAGTTAAGTCGAAAAGCAACAAAATATAACTAGATGTATTAACTAGTATTAACTTAAGTAAGTTTAGAGGGTCAACATGTACCAAAGCTGTAGCTAAGACTCCTTCGTGGATGTCACTAAAGTTCAGATAAGCATCAATGTCTACAATTGTTTATAATCTATTTTATAGCACAATATTTGAGTTTTTCGTATCAAAATTAGCCTGGCATCAAATGTGAATCAATTGTGCAATTAAAGCAATGTTAAACTACTGTTAATGTTAATGGAGAGCCTCAACATGGAAATAATCTGATCGAACTTTTTTTTTATTTTTCTGAAGCGAAAAGCGAACTGTAAAAACAACGATTGATTTAATAATAATAATGTATACGAAATGCAATGTTAAAGTACTGTTAATGTTAACGGGCGACTTTAACATCAAGAGTAATATAATGGGATATTGTATCGACTTTTATATTGCCTAAAAGCGAAGACCAAAGCTAGAAGCTACTTCGAACCGCAAAAACAACGATTGAATTAATATTTGTAACGTATAAGTAATGCAATGTTAAATAACTGTTAATGTTAATAGCACCCTTCTCCATTGGTAATCGAATGGTAAATCGTAAAAGGCAGTCGGCTTGAACCGTAAAACAAACCACCGACAATTTATGTATAGTTCTGCAACCCAGATTTTGTATACCTAACACCCTAACTTAAGCATTTGTTTCTATGTTAAATGAATGTAAAGCCAAGTTGGTCTTAAATTGCGAGCAGGTAACAAATGTTTATATACGATGTTAACATTAACATGCTATGTTAAAGAACATCTGTTAAACAAAAGACAATTTAAAAACAATCTATTGAAATTCATTTGTTAAAATAAAATTTATTGACTAAATATTATTTAAATGAAATAAAAATACATATTTTTATATTTTTTTATATATATATATATTTGTATTTTGTGATGTTTTTCATTTAGTTTCTATTTATTAATTTAATTTATTTGTATATCGTATTAACTAAACATTTGATGCACACAAAATGGTATTTGCTAATTAGTATGAAAACATTTTAACTTGTTTATATCTTTCTTATTTTTTCTTTTTTTTTTTTTGTATATTTGATGCTGGCTGCTAACTAAGTTTTAGTTGAATTAGTATTAAAATAATGTTAATTAATATTTCAGAAAAATATGTTTAATATAAATGTTTCTTACACAGAATTTACCTACGGCAAAAGTCGATTGAAGAAATCACGCGGCCTAAGATACAGAATAATTAAGGCATTCATTTAAGCCCAGAGTATAAAAACGGAATTAACTAGTTTAGCATTATAAAGTAGATTTTGTTTGATTTAGTTATGTAAAAAAGACTACAACCGAAGGGAAATGCTTTTTAAACCTGACTACACGCTCGACTCTTTCGATTTCTGTACAAAAATACGAATCAGCATTTATAAAACTAATCGTATCTGAGGGCCCTCCGAAGGCCCATCATAACTAAATGTAATATCACTAGACTCGTAGCTTAAAAATTACTAAATGTGCTTCTGACCACGAAAACCATTCGCGGATGGTACGAAAAGTAGAAGAGGAAAGAAAATAATGCCAAAAACACAAATTCAATTACACACATAACTCGTAAAATGCAAAAAAAAAAAACCAACAAATACGTGAAGGCAACGACGACGGAGGCGACGGTGGCGACGGTGGATGTGAAGGTGGAGGCACTACTCAGAGCACCCGCTCCCCCAATGATGGAGTCCTCTGGATGAGCATCGAGGGTGATTTGGCTGGCAACGTGACGCTGGCGCTGCTCAACTGAGCATCGAGGGCGGCGATGTCCGCGGCGGTGGATGTGGAAATGAGGCTGGCATTGGGCTTGCCGTGACTGTTGCAGTTGGGATTCGAGCTGGGCAGGCCGTGGGGGGAGGCGTCGGGCACCAGGCGACTCAACAGGCCGCCCACACAACCCCAGGGGAAGGTCCTGCGAATAGACACAAAATAGAATAAGGTAAACGTAAACGTAAACGTAAACGTAAATGTTAACGTAAATGTTATGCATTATTAAAGTGAAACCCATTAAAGCGCCACCATTAGCCATGGACCTTAACTGGGTTGCTCGCAGGGCTGTTCGTAGTAGTCCAGTATTTCAGTTTCAGTCTCACTGATTTCCAAATGGGGAAATAATTCACAGTTTGAATAGTCATGCGGTTAATGAATGGAATGTATAATGCCTATCACGATGGCAATAGTTCAAATTATTGGACAATAAGTTTTCATTTACTTTTTAGGGGTTGCTTATGCGACTCTTATAACGGGAACGGGGAATGAACTTCTATTTTGGTGGTAATTTTTACATAGAAGGTAATGCTGAAAACTACGCTTAACTAATTAATTTATATATAAATAATTCGACTTTTTGGTTGATTTAGTTAAACTAAAGTTTTATATTTAGCTTCAGTTTAAAACAAGAAGCTAACAAGTTTAGTACGAGTAAAGTAAAATAATACCCTCTAAGTTGTGATTTCTTTCAAAACTGATTAAAAAATTTGTATATTCGTATACCATATTATATTTTCTTTAAATAAGCTAATACAGGGTATTGGTAGTAGCTATAATATATTCAATAAAACAATCGGCTTGTCTTAAGATGAAACCATCTGGTAAGAAAATCTAACTTCAAATTAAATTTAAGCTTATTACACAAACGAGTTTTAAGCTGATTTAAGAATATTAAGTACTTAAAAATATGCTCGATTAAATATTTATTGACCCATTAGGCTAAGTAGTTAACGAGAATTTGAGTTGAAAACGAAGAAATAAATATGTATATATATATATATATATATCAAAGAGTTAAATTTCTTTTAATGTTGTATTATATTCGACTATAATCTACTACTATATTTGATTATTAACCTAATTGGATTATTACATAGGATATCGACCCTAATACTTTAATACTAAATAAATAATTTCATTACTAATTCAAGAACTGATTTCCTTTCTTACAATCAATTCCCGACTTAATCGCATAATATAACTAATTTGCATTCCCCTAAATCCAATTTGAAGACTCACATATATGGGTGCATGTGTGTGTGTGAAGGATGTGGCCGATTTTGGGTTATTTGGGAGGGTCATTAAGACATTTCATCAGTGTTTACTCACCACTTGAAGGACAGCAGGAACTTGAGGAAACCGGGAATGACCGCAAGTTTTTCGTTCTTCTTGATGGCCGAGATGACACGATCGGCCACGTCGTTCGGATTCAATGTGGGCACCCATCTGCAAGAACAGTTTTGTGTGTCAGTATATTACCGCACGAGACACGCCCATAAACGATTCGAAAAACTCACCTGGCATTCACATCGTCAAACATGCCCGTTGCCTGTATGAAGAACGGGCAAATGCAGGTGGTTTGTATGTTTGTATGTCCAAGGACTTCCAGCTCCAGACGCAGCGCCTCATCAAAGCCAACCTGTAATTATGTTGCACAATGTTTCACATGTAGCGAAAAGTACTTCTGGCCGACACTGTCACTTTGGTAGCATACTAACCGCTGCAAATTTACTGGCACAGTAATCGACCAATTTGCTAATGCCAACATGGCCAGCAAGCGAGGCGATCGTCGCGATGTGTCCACGTTCCTTCTCGATCATTTTGGGCAGAAACGCTTTTGTGGTCTGTGCAATGACAACGGCTTGTTATATCAACTGTATATAAATACATATGTATATATATATATATATAACTTACCCAAAAGTGTGCCATGACATTCACATTGAACGATCGCTCGATCAGATGGTCCGGCGTATCCAACAGATGCAATCCAGACACAACTCCAGCATTGTTGATCAGCAAAGTTACCTGTAAAAAAGGAAAACAGTTTTTTTTATGAGCTGCCATTAAAATTTACTCGGCTTCTGTTTGTTTATTTTTTTTTTAATTATTTTTTTTTTCTTCTTTTTTGCCAATAAATTCTTAAATATACATAAAAATTGTTTCTGTATTTTGTTTTTTTAATTTGCATTTTGCGGAAATTATGCAACTTTTATTTCATTCTACTTCGACATCGACTTCGACTTCAAAATGATTCTTAACTTGTTTAGCCACAGAGTTGGCTTAAATAGCTTTTAGTTTTTTATTGTCTATAGTTTATGGCTTTCGGCTTTTGCTCTAAAGCAATTTTCAACTTTCTGGGTTAATAGCAATTGCTTATTAAGAAATGATTCGTAAAAAATGTATAGCCTCTCAATAATTGAGAGTTGGGATTTAGGAAATCCTATATAAAATTTGTATTCGTTACTTATCATATATTAGATAAAATAAAGAAATTGTATAGATAAGAATAAATCAAAACGTTTATTCATATAAATAAAAATTTATAACCCAACCAAATTAGATCTTGAAAAATTATGAAGGAAGATTAGTAAATACTTTAATTCCTATACATGGGAAATGTTTCTTAATCAAGTATAATTCTAGATATATGCTTTTTTATTATTATATATTTAAGAATAATAACGGGTATTGAAAAATGATTGTATAAATAACTTTAAGAATTTTATAAAATAATATATATAATCATTGTCTAAAATATCAAGTGTTTTATTTCAATACTTTACTCTATTTATTGTACAAATGCCAGATTTCTCAATTCTCATCTTACAGAGCATAAAAACGTAACCTAATTACCTCAAATATCATTTTATTTAATTTCTTTCAATAACTAAACTAAGCATATAATTAAAAAAAATTATTGTATAAAATAACATTCGCTTGTTAAATTATCCGTTACGGTTCCAAATCATTTACCGGAAAGCGAAAAAAAAAGTGTAATTAGAGTTACAAAACTTGACGCACTTGAAATATCTCAATACGTAATATTTATAAAGATGAAAATAAAGATTATCAAATAAAATAAAAAGTGTAACATGTCAAGGTCTAATTGCAAACAATAATGTAAAATGCTTGAAACGACGTTTTAGCTGTTGCTGTTGCTGTTGCTGTTGCCGTGGCTGCTGACAGTTAAACAAGTTAACAACAAGTGCAACATTTCATTTCATTTCAGCAGCAACAACTACAACAGCAACAACAACAACAACATATAAACCCATCATAGCAACAACTACGTACAACAACGAGTTCAAGTGCAATCCGAATGGGTGAAGGCGGCTTTCTGCGGGTCACACATTGCGTATGCGCAATTTCAAATTGCGAGCAAAAAAAAATGATAAAAATTAAGAAAAAGAAAAACACAAAAAAAAACATTTAACGAGGCGTGCATTAAAACCAACAATAACAAAGCAAAAGGCACAACAGTTATTAAAAATATTAAATGTAATATTTCAGAGACCAGACGTCAACAACAGCAACAACAACAACAACAACAGCAACAGCAACAACAACGACAGCAACAAAAGCAACGCGTCATCTGCATAACGCATGACTTACTAAAAAAATTAAAATGTTTTTGCTCGTTGCTACTGTTGAGATACCCTTTAAATATGCACAGCAGATAAAGTTGCTTCGTTGTGCCATTAACTATAACACTATATAATTACATTATATATACCAATATATATATATGATATTTGGAACAATAACTGCATTATTCAAATAAACTTATTTATATACTTATATCAGACATTCTTATATATAAATGAATGTATAAGTACATTTCATATAAAGCTAAAATAAATATTGTTTTAATAATCTATTCAGATTCCAAGAAATAATCTTTTTAATGGATTTAAATTCTTTACATAATCAAATTTCGAATAACCGAGTTGTAAAAGTTTTCAGCAAAATGTTTTAAAAAATATTTGATTTAATTTAAATATTCACAGCTAATACAGGGTATTGGTAAACAAGCACTTTTCATTTTTTCCTTTCTTGTTTTCTACGCCTTTTCATTTTTGTTCGTTTAAACTCTTAAAAAATTATAAACTTGCGTGTCAGTTTTTTTTCTTAACTTTTTTGATAACTTTATTGGATTTCAGCTGCCTCTTAAAAAATTTGTTAGTTTTGTTCAGTTTTTTTTTTAAACATAATTTTGTATTTTTCTATTTTACGCTAATGAGTTTTGGCTCTATCGCTGTTGTTGTTGAACTTGTCAGATCGTAAATAATATATTTTATATAGAATTAACCACTGGCCAAGCGGAAAAAGTGTTGAACCCTCTTAATGGAGGCTTTAATGGCGGCATATTAAAGCCCAGTTTAAGCTGTGCAACAATTAACTGTTCAAAATAATTTATTTTTTGGGGTGTAGTTGAATAGAACAATAAATTTAAACTTTTTTTTTTTTTACTAATTATAGTGGATCTTCAAAATAATTATAGAGCGAGTATTTTAGAGTTCAAATAAAAGTTCAAATGCTGAACAAATCATATGTTTAAGTTTTATAGCCAAATATGAATTTTCTAGCTAGATTTTAATTATTGAGTAAATAACTGAAAGAAATGGTTTATAAATATGCCTATTGCACTTAATCAAAAATATGATTATAGTAAATTATATATAAGGGGGAAATAGGGGAGAATAAATGACAATGAATAGTTTTTACTGCAATACAAATGATACAGTTATAAATTAACAGATTAGTAGACTTGATTTTTAGTTACAAGTTCTTAACTTTAATACAAGTCAATTCGCTCCTTTGTTTGAAAAAAAATCAAAATCAAAAGTTTTGATTAAAGTTGTAAATTAAAACATTTGAGTGAATTTTCACAACTTTTGGCTCAACCTTGACTTTAGGCATTCATTAGCATTAAAATTTCGAGAGCTCTAATTAACCAGACAAATAAAAGACAAGTTAAAGAAAACTATAATAATTAGCAGGCAGAAGGCAATCTGTCAACAACTGCCGAAAAGAAATAGTTTAATATGTGAAAATAGTTTAGAAAGGAGACATAATTAAATGACAAAGATGGAATACCCTTTAAAGATACAAAATTGAAGAGATCTATAAATCTGAACAAATATTTAATTACCCTAATATTGTTTTATATTCAAAGCGAAATCATATTTTAAGAAATATTTATGTAATTTTTTTAGGCAATTTATTGGGTTTAAGATTTGTTTCACAGTGCAACAAAAGTTCTTTTCAGCAAGAGGATAAATCCTCATAAACTACCTTTCATTAAGATGTAAATTTCCACAATTTAACTGGGAATTTCAACACGTTTTGATTCTCAGCTTTAGCGGCTTACAGAAAAGAAAATGCTGATGTCATAATTTTCTGTGGAGGGCATCGAATGTGATGTAAATGATTTAAATTAGATGCGCTTGCCGGACTTTCGACACTTTGGCAAAACTGCGCTAATCACATTAGCAACTGCAACTGCAACTGCAACTGCAACTGCAACTGCAACTGCAACAGTAGACAGTTGCATTCAGAGTGATAATGAATGGCATGACACGATTTGTGGCCGAAATACTTGGCCAGTTGCAGATATTAACTATAAGATTTATGTGTGGCAACCGAAGATGCGTTCGGGGGCAGTCACACAATTAGTGGCTGCCTCTTTTTTTTTTATGCACTTTTAATGTGTGTGTCTCTCACCGAAATGGGCGTGGCAAGGCGGCAGCTCGTGCCGGTTGCGATCAATTTGAATGCATGTTGCGATTGCGTTGACTCTGGCCAACAGACAGGGCTAACAGGTAAAAGGTGGAAGGCATTCAGTGCTCCACATTGTGATTAATTGCCAGATGCAACGCAAGTGGCAACCAGTTTGAAGACCTGTCCAGCAGTTGTCTCTCTCCATCTCGCTCTCTCCAGATTAATTTCTCTCTTTCTCTCTTTGTTTTGCCTTTTCTCAAGGTTGACTGGGGAGCGTTGAAGATGCGCTCATGCATACAAATTTACATCTTGGGGGCCAGCGAACAAAATTTATGACATAAATATACATATATGCATAAAATGTGTTGCTCGGGGGCGTGGCTCACTTCGAGAGTGTTTGGGCCAACATGTGTTCACTCTAAAAAGGGGTTCTGGCCATTACAAACAATTACGTAGCGCATAGAGGCGACTTTTTTTTTGATCGCTCAACTGTGAACAGCAATTACAAGAGTTTTATGCTTCAATTGACGAGCACATTCCACAAGTGCATGCCTCATACCCCACCTCCATTCCCCCCACACACTTTTCTTTAACCCTTTGCTTAGGTACTTACATCACCGACTTCTTCTCTGATGACATCGGCCGCTTTGTAGACCTCTTCCTTCTTTGATATATCCACCACATAACCTTTGCAGTAGCCGCCCGCCTCCTTGACGATCTCAACGGTCTCCGCAATGCCTGAAAGATTGAGAAAATTACACATTTAAGTATTTGTATTTGTATTTGTTGTAATTTCACTATTTCTCCATTTGCCTTACCCTTCTTGTTAATGTCCCAGATGACGACTTTGGTGCCCATTTTTCCCAGTCTTTCGGCCAGCAGGCGTCCCAATCCATTGCCACCACCTGTGATTAACGCTATGTCCGTGTTGAGTTCCTTCTCAGGATAGCCGAAGGCGATGTAATAAAGGTCCTGCAGGATGCAAAAGTTAAGAGAGGTGTTGATAATTATACAGGAAGCAACGCACATTAATTGAGGGTTTGAGTAAAAATTATAAAAAGGTGCCAGAAATTACACCACAAATTAATAATATATTTATATATATGTATGTAAAGTGTAGATATGTAAAAAAACAGTAGATTAATATGAGTTATGTATAATACTTAAAATAAGTTAATTAAGGATCTTATTTGGTTCTTTAGTAAATCCTATTTTGTTTTAATATTATCAAAGAGTTTAAAAATTAATTTAAAAGATTCCTTAAATGTTGAGCTTTAAAAATACCTCGTACACAACTTTTAAAGAACTTAAATTTAACTAAACTTCTTCAAAATTTTAAAATATAACTTTAATATATTTCCCTGAACTCGCAATAATAGAAACTTTACCGTTGCTTATTCGAAATGAAACTGTGGGAAACAAATATTTGCCCAAAATAAATACACAAAAATCTGTTTGCGTCTCCAAAAGAAAATGTTGTTGTCCTACAGAGTCTTAAAAACCAAGCAAAAGAAAACCTACGGCACAAAATTTGAACATCGTATTTCCATCAGCTGGCAGCCGAACCCGCATTTGTCAAATGTCAAAATGAACAACGAGTTTGTTGCCTAAGTCTTTTGTTTTAACCCTCGTCATTCTTTGGCCTTTTCTTGCCAGCGCTGCCAGCTGTCAGTTGTCAGCCAATATGCAAATATTGGTGCAAATAGCTGTTGTTCCATATGTAAATTTGGGTCTTTTTTTTTTACCGAAAATCAACAATGACAAATAACATAAATGGGCAAACAAATGAATGACAATGCGAATTGTCCGACAGTTGACGGTAGCGTGTTAATAGACGTTGAATTTGACGCCTTTAACTGGGTAAATACTTGAAATATTTTCAACTTGTTCAAATCTTTCAACTTTTTCGGCCTTTCGTTGATTTAGTGTCAATAAGCTGTCAACATTTATGGCTGGCACGTCTGCACTGTCGCATAAAGATAACAAAAGGCGCGGGCAACAAACTTGCCAGCGATCAGCAGCAAACATTAACATAACATTTAACTTTTTTTTTTTTTTTTTGGGAATAAACAATAAAATCAACATCAACAACAACAAGAGCAGCAGCAGCGGCAGCAACAGTGGCAGCTAAAAGGCAACACAGTGGCACTTTCCATGCCGCTTGCCACCAAAGGCGGCTCATAAATTTTCGTGCCACACGCGACGTCAACGCCGCAGCCGCAGGAACTGAGCCGCGGCTTCGGGGTGCAACATCAGCAACTGCTTCGGCTTCAACTTCTGCTCAGGGGCCAACACTGGCAACCGTGTCCAATTATTTTGACATTAACAATGAATGTGGCGCAACGTGGACGCCGTTGTTATACCCTGCAACCCATAAGTACGGTCGAAAAGGGTATCATACAAGGGCAGCTGTAATTTGTATTGGACTTATTCATTGTAAATGAAATAAAATAATCAAAAACAAAATAAACTTAAATTCAAAATTTCCTAAATTGATTCCATAAATTCTATAAATTAATTAAATCATATTCAAGCAATATAAATTTAACTTTGTACAGGGTATTAATATAATCAAATTAAACAAACACAATTTTTGTTTGCTGCTGTTTTTCCCCCCAAAAAAATTGGCTCATAAATAATACGAAAATTCATTTAGGGTAACATGTTAGCTAGTGTCTGATGATGATTACGATCATTACGATGATTATGACGATAAAGAAATGATCAGTTGCTTCTTTCACTTGTTGCCTTGTTGACAGACATTTTGTCACATAATTGGACATGCAATTCATGTGCTTTTCCTTTTGTCTTTTCGACCTTAACGAGGGCAGGAAATGTTGAATTTTAATTTATGCATAACACGATAATAACTTTGATATATCTCTGACGCGATTTATGTCATAAGATAATTTATAAAATAAAAATATAATATATTTTTATTTACAAGAGCACTTTTATGGGCCATTAAATGGAACATATATGCGAAATACCCAACCCATCTTTTTATATTATTTTTACAATTTCAAGTTTATGCAAAAAAAAAAAAAAAATTAAAAGCTGAATAAAAACTTAAAATAGCGGAAGTCTTTTTTAAGAGCAAATCGTTTGCTTGTTCTCTACGATCTCTAGCTAATAAACTTCAAACATGACTTGCCTATATGTAAATGCAAAACTTTAATATAATCGTGCTCGCCTATACAGATAAATATATACATATATGCCTTGTCATTTAAAAAAAAAAAAAAAAAAAACTGGAATCATTTTTCACAATGTGACTTTTGTAAAAGCGAAAAACCTGCTTAGTCAGCATCAAAGTTGTAGGGTTTAAGTTTATTGGACTGTTAGATTGTGTGTTAGATTGTCTGTTTGACTGTCAAGGTAAACGCATTGACCTTTGTAAGCTGAAAAAGTTACAAAGCTTACAGATAATGGCTTTAAGTGTATTTAAATATGGTTAAGTGGAGCTAAATGTAGCTCAGCTGTTAACTGAATTGTTTCAGGGTTTTAAGTTAGGAGGAAGTGTGTTGAGAAGATTTAAAAGTGTAACGGTTAAAGTGTAAAACTCAACTTTTATTATTATTATTCTTATTATTATGAATTGAAAGTAAAATGTGTAAGAAAGTGTGTTAAGTATTTGTTATAGATTAAATAACATAACATAAATTAATAACATATCATTAACATAAGCATTTTTTAACGAATTTTTTTTTGTATAAATTGTAATAAAAATCCGAAAAAATATATAAATTAATATAAATTAATCGAATGTGACTAAATATATTGAAAATTATTAAATACCTTTTTTTATAATCTCTAAATAATCAGTTTTAATTCATTATCTTCTTCTTATATTTTTTAAGTCTAAATATATATATAAGATTTAAGATGCAATGTAGTATTCTTTAAATTAGATTGGCTTTGTAATAGTAATACGAATAATAATACTTATATATAATACCTAATAACAGCATGTGAGTGACTTATTTGAAATAACATTTGCTTTACAAATAATATATAATAATTAAAAGTAGTAACCAACAGCTGCTAAGTAATGCACTTTAACAATTACAAAACAGAAATCTAGGCAAAAGTTAACGACTTCTACCTCATTAACATTAACTGCTCGTTAGTGTTGAGACAATATTTGGCGACAACTTTAAAAATTAGCCGCAGTTTCTAACTGTGCAGCATGAATTTATGAATCGTCTGAAAGTTGGCAATCAACATACGTGTGGGCAAAACTCTTGCGTAATTATGCAAATTTAAACAAAGAAAAATATGCGACAAAGCCGCAAACGTAATCAAAATCAAAATCAGTTATGAATGTTGGCATATGCGCACGTCTAAATCTAAATGCTAACTTCTAGAGGCGCCAATGGCCACAGCAGAGCGGAGTGAAGTGGAGCTGGTGGAGCGAATGGTAATCAAATGTTTGCTGTGCTGGTGCTTGGGCCAAGCAAATGGCTAAAACTTGTTTGCTTCGTCCGGGAGAATTGCGAAAAATTGAAAATCTAAACGACCAGGTCCGCCGACCAGGTGAATTCTAAGCCAACTCTGAAAGCGAAACCAACGCCAGCCGGCGGCAGCAAACAGCAAGCAGCAAGTCAAGTGTCTTGCCCAACAACAAAGCACATTGCCACAAGTTGCAGCACTAACTATGCTCCTCGTTCGACTCGACTCAACTACTTGATGAAAACTCCACTCGAGTTGAAACATCGCCACTCGTCTTGGCAGCTGCCTTAATTGGCTCGGCTCGGCTCGGCTGGGCTTTAAGTGGCACACTTTGAGCGCTTTTTGTTGAGCTTAAATACAAAAGACTTAAGACACAAACTTGCCTGTTGCAATTTACATTTGCTGCCACACATTCATGCACAACTTGTGACCTTCTCTAAAGCTTGAAATCTATATATATATATATATAATATGTAAACAATAAATTAATAAAAGCAATGAAAAATGTTAAGAGAGAGAAAAAATGTGGAAAATTTAAAATTGGAATAACTTATGATTTGCATATATGTAGTAAGTTTTGTTTAAAACAGGCTTTAAATGTGTGGAAAAATATATAAATCGTTTTCTATGCTGCTGCATTTCGAGGCGTTATCGAGGCAGTTGCCTTCAAAAGTTTATTTGCCTCGCCAGCAGCTCAATGAATGTGTGTTTGTATTTGTCTAGCTTTGTTTTTGTTTTATTTGTTGTTGCAATTGTTGTTGTTTTTTTGTTGTTGTAATTGTTATTGGTAGTGTGCTTGCAGCGGGTGGTCACTTGCCTGGCAGCCTTCAAAATACATTTTTATTTATTGCCACGCAAAAATTAGCACCCCAAAACTAGTCGTTTTCTTCTTCTTGCTTTTGTGTACAGCAATAAATGGCCAGACGTGGTCATAGATCTGGCAATCAAGTTCTATGTTGGTCAAAGTTGGAATTTACCAAGCAACTGTGATGTTTGGTAAAAACATATGCAAATTCAGCTGAAAACTCAGCGAAAATGGAACTTGTGAAATTTATACGAAGACTAATCATAGACCACATCCGATTATCTCTTACAGTATATACATACATATATGTATTTATTTTTTGTTGATGATAATAGAACTGACCGCTTGCCTAAAAAAATATGAAAAACCACAGAATATCAAAATAAAATATAAAAAAAAAAATTTGTATATAGTAGACAAAAAAAGTAATAATATCTCTAAGTCATAGTGTGCTCTACAATAATTATTGATATATATTTATTTTAAATTTATTTTTTCCATAAATGGATTTCAAATGTTAAATAATATAAATATTTATAAATATAATAGCGATAATATTGTTGTAGAGTATCATTTTGAACTGCATATAAAAGTAGTTCTAGGGAAAACACGTGGCTTTAATGGAAAATAATACAATAATTAAATATATTTTACACAAGTAACTTGATTAGTTGCTCCACTGTAAGGCACAGCTGCGAATCAGATTATCTAACACACCCGTTTACAGCCCTATAGAGTGACACACACACACACACACACACACCGACTGACAGATAGACAGACAGTCCTAACCCGAATCGCTTGAAAGATAATCCAAGCAAGTGAGCCAAGGCCATGTTATGGGCTATGAGCCTGCGCTTCAAATAACCTCCAGCCACAACGAGGCGAGTGGAAACAAAAGTTCACTTTATACTCACATATGCAATACCCGAGCAGCTGTTATACGACTTATTGTTGTTGTTATTGTTGTTGCTGTTTGGTGTAATTGTTGTTGTTGTTGTAGTTGTTGTTTGACCAACACTTTCGATTTCAATTGCGTTTACTTCTTTTATATTTCTTCTTTAGCTGTCTTTTTTGAGCTGTTGCACGCACACACACACACGCACACACACACTCACACACATACACACTGCCTGGCAGGTTGCCCGCGAAAAAAATGTTTTGCTGTGGCAACAACAGCAGCCGAACCCACAACTAGCCAAGCTAATAAAAACAGGCTTCAAAGCGTTGCAAAGCCGGCAAAATGCAAAAGTTGAACTGGGTCAACAAGCCAAAACGCAGCAGCGACGCCGACGACGCTGCCAGCATCGCTGCCATCAACATTTTGCGGTTGGGAATAATGTGTGTGTGTTTTTTTTCTTTTCGTTTTTTTTTTTTTTGGAAGTGCTCCCCAATTCTCATTGCAAGACTGTTCCAGAGGCAAGTGGCAGCATGGCCACGCCTACTGGCAGGTATTTTGAGCGGCAAGTTTGTTGCCTAAGTCTTTTGTTTTGCATTAAGAATGCGACGACATAAACCGGGTTAATATCGAACTGAATTCAGTTGATTGTTGGCCAGCTAGCCAAAGCCCATTATTAGCACAATCAATCAATATGCAATTGCAACAACAAAAGCAGCAACAACAATAACAATAACAATAACAACAACAACAACAAATGACAAGTCATCGCGGGAATCTTGAAAAAAGATTTCCATGCAAATTAGTTTTGGCTCTGTTCATGACTCGTTGATACTGCATTCAGCATGCAAATGTCAACATTTTTAATGGGCAACGCCTCCAAATTGCCCCTCGCCCATTCACTGTCCCTCTCTATCTCTCTCTTACACTCTGGTGACGGCTGGGTCTTCCTCTATGCAGTTGGCATCATCGGCGCTTAGTTAAGCATTCAGGCAAAAAAAGTTAACTCGGCAATTTAATGGCACTCATGCATAATAAGACCGAGGCAAATACATGATATACATGCTATATTTAATGATCATATCACATACACACACACACACACACACCCATACTAAAAAGGTTTCGTTTTTATCTTTGTTGCCCAAGAGAAATTAATATAATTATGTAGCACAACAAAAAAACCTTTACAAAAAATTGCTGTCTTATGTAATGCTGCGAAATTTGTTTATAAAGCCGAGCGTGTCAATCTGACCACAAAAAAAGTTCAACAAAACATAATAAATAATAGTAAATTTTTTTTTATTTTGAATATTTCCCCCTTAAGCCAAGTATCCGAATTCTTTGTTAACTAGCCATAAATTTCAATTGTGCGCTTTACAGCAATTAAAAAATTTTTTTTTCTCTCTTTTTCTTTTTTGTTTCGGCCCTTTTGGCGTCTCGTAAGTGCAAATCAGTTAAAAAAGTGTACAGAGTACGTAAATCTAAATGTGCAATCGCTTTAAGTGCTCGTTGTTTAGGCTATAATTAAGTATATTTTATTCAATAAAGGGGATTATTTATTTATTAATTTGCATTGCAGTATGGCCAATTAGCAGAAATAAACAAATGTTTTTTTATCCTAAGTAAATGTAATAAATATTCAACAGACATATTTATGTATATCTATATATACACATAATATATCGTTTTAATATTTGTCTTCTAATTGAAATTTACTCAAGTTTTGCAAGTTTTTTATATATGTATATATGAAAGTATTCATATTTATATTCATATTGAAAAATTGTTTCAATTATTAAGAAATAATCTATGGGTATAATTAAGGCAAAAAGTGGAAATAATCCTCATTTAGTTGAAGCTTAAACCAGAGTAACTAGAAGTCAGCAACTGTCTGAAACAACTTGTTGTTTGTTTACCTGTTTTTACTGTATGAAATTATCGTTTACCGTTTTAATTAACATTCAACAATCGACAATAAGGTAATTATTTAATTGGCCAAAGCAAAGGTGCTGATATGCAAGTAAAACTAAAGATGAAAGATCGAAAATAAAGTTATCAAGCGCGTGTCGTTTAATTTATATGCACAACGATCTCAACCGCAAAAGGTAGATGAAATTGCAGACATATCGATAAGGCGTATAAAATTTAATTAACAAGCTGCCAAGAGCAAGGGCACTACGAATTTACACAGTCAAAAATGTGGCCCAAAACGAGTTTTAATTATTGCATGGACTTTGCTTATCGAATAAATCTTTTGAACAGTCTTCAGTAATTGTTTTTTTGGCCAAAAAATGCAATAAATTGCACTCAATTTCATTTTTTTTTTTTTTTTTTTTTTGATTTAATGAAGACTTGAAAATATTTATTGATCTCATTTACAATATTTCAGATATAATTTTTAAATTTCATAAATTTAACTTTCAATTTTCAAAATTAAGTTTATTTATGTTGGAAGTTTTAATATGTATGTACACATATATATATATATATATATGAATTTTCTAAATGACAAGTACATTATATTATAGATTATTCTATATAGTATATATTATATATATATGCAATTTGGTGCGCTTGTTAAAGTAATTCTAAAATGTTAAAGTTAAATTTAGCTGCATTGGCAATACAAATATAAAAAAAAGGATAATTTTGAAACGAATCTTTAAAAAATTAAGAACTTGAATTTTAAACATATAAATTTCGACGAATCCCTTATTATATGTATATTATAAATTAGAAATTGTAAAAAATAAATAAATAAATAAATCTTATGTTACTGCCATTAAAATCTTAAGTTTTCTAACATAAAAATTAACTTCCTCAATGAAATTTTGAACTCTTAGCTTAAATGACTTTTATCTATCCATATAAATATATATATATATATATATTAAAATTAAATTGATTGGTTTTATTCAAACGGACAAAGCTGTTGATTAAATTCTGAGCATACGGAAGCATCAGAAATTCAAAATAGTCAATAGACAAAAATTATAAAGAATACATTTGTAAACAAAAAGATTTCTAGAGATCAATTTATATATGCACACAGTTTGACATTGGGTTAGGCAAATAAACACTATGTTAAATCTTACCTGGAGTATATAGCCTATGCTGCAGATGATAAACCACATCACATCTGCGAATGCATCCCAGGTATTCCAAATTGTTTGCCGCCAGGTGAGTGGGATGGCTGAAGTGGGCGCTGACACGCCTACTGTGGTACCGTTACCATTTTGCAGAGCATGTCCGTTGGCAAACGGCTTAATATCCGCCTGCACGTTGTTGTTGTTCTTCTCCATTTTGTGACACGAACTTTGCACTACTTTTCTTAGATTTCAAGTAAAAAATCTATTCACATTGAGTATTTTTCGTAATTTTGATTAACAGTTATTCTTTGATGCAAACGAAACACAAGCAAGCAAAACAATAGCAATGGCAATAATAACAATAATAGCAACACCAACAAGCGAGACTACGAAATATTTTGTTGTTGTTTGCTTTACGTTTTGTCTTTATATTTTTTTGCGTTTTTGTTTTCTTGTTTTTGTTTTTTTCGGCTTTTGGGTTTTGTCGCTGATTTTCCGCGCTGCACGTCCGCTCTCGTGAGCGTAGCAAACGAATTTGAACGAAAGGAATGAATTTCGACTTCTTATTTCGGGGCGCTATTGGATATCGCAGTTGGCGTCTCTGTCGCTGTCGCAGTCGGCGTCGCTGTCGCCGTTCGCTAAGCGACTGTCTGAAGCTTAGCTTTGTGACGTCACGAAGCTTCAGCCTCAGTTTCAGTATTAAGTGCCGCTTTTGTATGTTTTGTTTTTGTTTTTATTTTGATAAAAGCAAAGCTTGCAGCAGCGACTGCGTTCTTTAAGCGCTCAACGCTAATTGCTTATGTGTTTCGCTTTAGTTTGTGTAATTTAACAAAAGCTCATAACTTAACAGTTGTTTTCTTAATTGTTTGCAGTTTATGCCGCTTAAAAGCTTAAACGAACTGCATTTGCTTAGAGCCCAAAGGTATTTATTTTTTTATTCAAGCTCATTAGCTTGATGTAATTAATTAACGACATCTAAAGTTTATTTAACTTTATTGCAATTATAAGGCTTATTTCTTGAAATGTATTATTATGCACGGTCTAAAACTTGTGTTAGAAAATCATTAAAAACATTAGAAAAATTTGCTGACTAACTAATTAGCTACCTAAAACACTTCAAAAACAATTTCCCAACAAATCTCATATCATAAAACACTTCTTTATGAATTAAGAAAATCATAAAAAAAAAAGACTAATTTACTTTTACCTGCCTTTAAGTGGTCCCATCTTAAAATTTTATACTGCTTTTTAAGGGAGCTTTATAATTTCTGATTTGTATTAAGCGGTATCTTAAAAGAATTGTTGTCTAATTGACTCTTTCAAAAACTATTTCCATCTCCTAGTGTTACAAAAATAACCCTATAAATTTTTTAATTATCCACTTTGTGCTTAACCATTATTTAAGCTGTTTCCAACACTCCAATTGCATATTTCTCCACATTTGACTTTCACTACTGACATATCCATATCCCCTTAACGGCATATATCTTAACTTTCCTTTAGTTCAATTCTGATTTATGCATTGAGTCGAATTTTACTTTTATCAGACATTCCGTTAAAGATCCTAAATGAAAGTAATGTGACGTACGTGCCTTAATTTTCTTTGTTATTATTCACTTTTTGTCTTCTCTTTCGTGCAGCTTCTACCCTGTCTGTTAGCATCAAGTTTTTATCTCCTTTTAGAATGTTTGCATACTTATACCCTGTTCGACTGACAAACAAACGGGTAGTTACTTTTAATTTTAAGTGGAAGCTGATGCTTAGCTTTTACCAATTGAAATTGTTATTTATAAATTATTTATTAAATATTCTTATGTAAATTGAAAAACAATTCAAAGTGCTCCTATTTAACTACAGGATATCTCTAAGTCATGATCCTGTATTAAGAGCTAACTTTTAAAAATGTTCAAACGAGTTATGCTAATTTTCGTATTTTTGTCTGATTTTGTAGCGATTCTTGTCGATTTCGTCACATATTTTTGGCTTATTTAATTTTTATTTTGAGATTTGGTTTGTTTACGTGCGTATTTGACTTTTCATTTGCATTTTTAACAATAATTTGCAATTTCTGCTTGGGGTCAAAGACCCCCAAAAAAATTTTAAGGCCGTCTAGTTGGCTCTCTGGTCAGCTGCATGCATGATGATGCAGAATTCTGCAATCGTATGCGCGAGTGTGTGTGCGTGTGAGTATGTGTGCGAGTGTTTGTGGGTGTGGGGGGAATTGTGACCCGCATAGTGAATTGCACAAAATGTGGAGAAGCGAGTCTTGATACACAAGAGACACTTGAGTCTTGGAGACTGTTGAGTGCACTTCTAAACTTCAAACATTTTATGCAATATTATAAACTTAATTTACATATCGGCATTTTCCAGCGCACTTGCTTTCGATTTCACAATATTTACGCAGTAAAGACACAAGCAAGGAAAAATGACGTTCTTCGATACGGAGCGCACAATTAATGTTACCAACCGGTTTCTAGATATATATAGTATTACAATAATCCAATTTAAATTCGCTTTGTTTACTTTTATGCACAAATTTTTATTATTTATTTTATTTACTTCCTAATTTTTCAGCGTCCTATTGTGAACAATTCGTTGACATTTGTGACGCATGCGCCAAAAACAAGAACGGAATCGCATAAGAGATTGGGTGTGTGAGAGAGCAAAAAAGCAAGTGGAACTTGCAAGGCGTGAGAGCCGGTACTGTGAAAGGGTCAGCTGTGATTTCATTTTATTTGTTCTTTTTTAGTGGTGGTGTTCGTTAGCAAGAGAGAGCGAGAGAGCGAGAGAGCTTAAAAGCGAGGGGCGTGAGAGCATTCAATGTGAAAGGCTCAGCTGATAGCTGTGAATACTTTTAGCACGTTCTTTTTGGTGGTGGTGTTCGTTAGCAAAGGAGAGAAACAGAGAGCTTAAGACCAAGCCGCGTGAGAGCAGGCATTGTGACAGGCTCAGCTGTGATTCGATTAAATTTATTCTGTTTTGTTGTTGAAAGAGCACAGGAGCAGAACGCATGCATATTCTAAGTGACAAACAGCTGTTGACAGTGTTGACAAACACTTAAAAAAAGAACATTATTCAAATTATTCAAATAATTGAGCATGAAATGGGCAAAACTCACAAATATTCAACGCAAAATCGGCTGTTTTTTATATTTAATAATTTCCGCTTTATTAGCTTCAATAATAAAACAACATTCTCTTCAAATTGTATTTCCTTTTTTCTAAATATTGCATAAGCAATTTGACCTCGTGCCCTGTTGACCGCGCGCCAAAAATATGTTAATCCACAACATATAAAACACACAAACAAACAAAAAATAGTAAAAGATTCATTTGGCTGACCTTGACAAAATCACAAAACCCGTTAGAACCTCCGATCGGAATAAGCGTAATTTGCTGAACGCAGCCATTTGTCAAAGATTCGAGCGCTGGCGCCAACTGCTGAACTTTAACCTATTTTACTTCCTCACACGCGCAAACACACAAACATTAATACTAAGCTTTACCACACACTCAGACATAAATATAAATATATATACATATGTGCTCAGATCTGAGAATTATCGTTTCTGAAGCGCGGAGTTTGAAAACTTCCGGCTAAGGCTCTAAAGAACGTGTTTTATGCCATGTGCGTCGAACTACCAGAAGACGTGAAACTTGGCTCAAACTGAATTTTTCGTTGGTTCTTCTTAATTGGTTATTTTGGCTAGAACCACGTAGCATGAAGTCTCTTATAATGATTTATACATTAGCAAATTCCCATACGGATTGTTCATAATTATGTTATGCGTACAAATTGTTGCTAAAAAATAAAACTTTTTTTTTAACTTTTCTTAGCGCTTATTCTTGGAATTGTCAAGGTCAAACTTGAAGTAAATTTTTGTCGTATTTCTTTTCAATCAAAAGTCTTGAATGAAATTCAATTATATAATTCTTTATATATATAGATGATATTTATGTTCGAATTGTTTATTTCTGGGTCTGAAAGCAATTAATTTGGATGAACTTTTAAAATGGAGCCTGTTCTTAAATTGCGTTGTTGATATTAATTTTTAAGACTTTTAAGCGGGCTTTGCTTTTAAAGATGGATAAAGATCTACAGAAATAAATTGGTGAATATTGATTTATTTTTTTGTTGTTTGTCAGACATAAAAAAAAAAAAGAAATATTTTAAGCTTAATATTAATATGAATATAACTACATATAATTAATAATATCTAATTAATAGACGTCATATCGTATAAAGTCGCTTGTTCTACAGATTCTACAGTAGCTTATAACGTTTTAAAAACCTATATATCAGCAACTATTCTAATAATCCGTGGCCTCTCTTTTTCTTTATATCATACCCAATCACTTTTAATTATGATTTGAAATACAATTTATATATTTTGGTTGACAACACAGAGATCCAATCTTTGTATAACTATGCATGTATATAAGATATATTTGTATGAGTAGAATGCTAATACTTTCCGGTTCCACATTGTCATCGACTTCCGCCGAAATTGACCTACTTTATAGAGCTAACTATAAAAGTGTTGTGCAAGCGACATTGAATGTTGATTATGGCTTTTCTTAAAGGTCTTATCGATTAGGGCCCTATATAACAAGTTAAGACTCAATCACAGTGTGTTGTTTATGAAAGACCAAGCTACAAAAGTTAAGGTTGTCGAACTGCTAATAAGACACACAGCAAAAGGCAGAATTTACATAGGCCCTACAAATTTTTCCATCCAAAAATATGCAAATTATAGTTAATTTATTAATTTTGATACGGATCCGATTACTTATGACACGATCAAGATAAAATATGTTAAGATATGTAAACTATATACATACGAGAATTCGATGGTCATGTAAAAAGCTCTAGAGGTTCGACTAAATTGAAGGCATTAGCCCTAAAAGTGATGTAAAACAAAGTCTTAAATTGAAATATTATTGTGTATAAAAAAGTTGTTGTTAAAAATAATATATTTATTATATAGCTTAAACTGTAACCTAACTAAAATATGAAGAAAATATTTTATAGCCCATTAAAAAGTGTACCACGTTTCTGAGGAAATATATGTACATATATGTATGTAGCAGGCTGAATTGATTTAGGCCTGTCCGTCTGTTTGTCCGTCCGTCCATCTGTCCGTATGTATGAACGCGTTTATCTCAGCCACCATAAAAGCTAGAGGCCTGAAATTTATAACTTGTTTTCCATAATCGATAACTCCTTACGATTACTTGTTATCGATAACATGCTTCAGTTCTTGGAGCATATTTCAAACGAACCTTGTATAACTTCAGCTAAAGGAGCCACACATATTTTGGATACTTCGGATTGTGGATACCCTCCCCATTTCCCCAATAACTTGTATATAAAAAATTTCATTAAGATTATTGCATGTATTTAATTCAGGGTATTACATAGTCGAGCACGCTCAACAAGAGATTTCTAAATTGTTGATAGATGAAAATAAAATATTACTCCTAAGCAAAAGATGATATAAAAGTTGGCAAATATTGAAGAAATGAGTTATTTATAGGTCAGAGCATAAGGCGTAAGCTCCATTTAAAGAGCACTTTAACAACCTTAACAATAACTCAAGACAGCGGCCCATTAAATGCGCTTTTAATTAAATTAGTAGCCGAATCATAAGTAATAAGGCCAAGCAGACAACGGAGGCTGCCAGATATCAACGGTGAGCAATAAACAATATAATGCCCACATATCTCACAGGTAACTGAATGTAAGAAAAATAACATAGAAATAAAAATAAAAATAACATTAAAGTTGGATGGAAGGTCGATTGCTGGAGTCGTTGCTTTAATGAGTGCTAACTGACCGCAGCCTCTAAAATCCAAAGCTCAGTCACAGATACAAAGCTGAGAGATATAAATGCGCCAAGTCCAAAGTTTTTTTTTAACTTAACGGGGATTTTATTTTATAGACAATTGTTTCTACAAATGTGTGTATGTATATGTATATACTGGCTAATGAATTCCCATGTCCAGAACTTGTTCTACTGTGGAAAAGCCGGCAAATCGAGTTTTTTTTTTTGGTTTCTTTTTTTTTTTTTGCTCAGTCTGAAATCGTAAAGCATTTCAACTAGAACTTTGCATAGATCTAAATATATATTTGACATACCTTCGATTAGCACATTTTTTCGATCTTTCATTTGTCTGGTCTGGGTTTTAGCACAATGCGTGGGGGTTATTGTTATTTATTTGTTCATTCCTGATTATTGATGTCATTATTCTTCTCTTCTTTTATTGCTATTGTGATAATCTTAATGAGCTCTCATATAATATCTAAATTAGAGTTCGTGTCTTTAGTTTAATAACTAAAATAATTAATAATTAAATTTACAATTTAATGTCGTGCGATTATATTTAATGCGATAACTATTATAATTGCCAAATTTAGTTTAATGTTTGTTTTAATATCTTTTTAAATGATTTCGATTTTATTCGTTGTAACGACTTTACTGAATATTGATTTGGTTACCTGTGTGACTCACCTTGATGTGTTAACAATCGTTTTCGATAACGGAGCTCTTAACGTATCGAACGAAGGCCAATGTTTCGTCTAGCCGACTTTGATTAAACCTGATTGTTTATTTACTATTTACTAAAATTAATGAAAATAGAATTGCGGTGAAATGTGAAAATATATAAACAGATATATTTAATCAGGATCAATAGAGTCTCTATGCGACTTTTTTAATTTGCTTGATACAATTTAATTAAATGTAAACCATAAGTTGGAGATATCAAAGGTATTATACATCATATATAGACTCTGGATTCTGGTCCCTAAAGATATAAAAAATATATAAAAAACAAAAATTAAAAAAAAAATAAAAATTAAAAATATAGCTTTGAGTTTTAAATTAATTTTAAGTTCGATTTACAGCGGTTTTTAGTAGCTTACTTTCTACTTATAGATTTAGTTTTATATCCAATTTTTCAGACATGATAGTTTTTTTTTAATAAAATACAAATTTTGTGATCCTTATTCAAATGAAAACATTAAATAGAAAAATGTAATTATTGTCAACCCTAAGGAATTAAGACTTGGAAGTATATATTTCGTGGTTAAGTATATGTAATGAATAATATATACATACATTCATATATATAAATATTTATTCATACTTTAAATATAAAATTAATTTTAATATCTTAAGCATATTTAGCTTACATTTTTGGCACATACTTCAGGAACATTCCTTATTGAAGAATGTTTCTGTTAATAATATAATTTATATGCATATCTTTTATTCTTGATCAGGACAATGAGCTGTCTGCCTTTTTATAATATAAACAAGTCTGTAGATTCTGAAGTTATGTTAATGGAACTTGGTTTAGTTTATTTTCTATTATATTTCTTTTTTTTTTTTTTAGTCTACGCATTTTGATTGAACCGGTTGGAACTGAATGAACGAGTTTTGATGACAAAAAGCAACAACAAATGGCGTTTAATTAAGATTATTTTGGACGAGACTATTTTATATGCAATTAATCAAATTTATGTACATCTGATATAAATACTTGATTGTATAAAGGCAGATTAATGTGAAATTTTTGTCTGGCATCGGAATTTAAATAATAATTTATTTTCTTTAATATACATTTTTCAACTTGGCTGCTTGAATAAAAAGGCGCGCACATTCAAAGCTCAAACAAAAGACACTTGTCACGCACTCGAGCAGCAGCAAGAGTGATAAATTCTATTAGCTGCCCCATGCCGCATGCCACATGCCGCATGCACCCACTCGTTGCAATCAAGAAGCAAAAGCCACGGTGCAACCAACTGTAAACTGTAAACGTAAACAATCGCCAGTGCGCAGGAGCCGCACGTAATTCTCTCTAGAGAATGAATGGGTGAAAAGCTTTCGCTTTCGTTTTCGCTTTTCACGGCTGTTAGAACCGCTAGGAAAAGCTTCAACTGAGCAGTCAGTCAATTGCGGCCAATTTATGTGAACGTTACGTCGTTGAGCATATTGTCGGACATAACGAAATAGTTTGGCAACGTATTTGGCCCATTGTGCGAACCGTTATTACGCGTCAAGGCGTTGCTGGCCACGTCGACGTGGCTAATTAAAGGCAATGCCAAGCCACAAGTGACACACGCTCGTAAAAAGTCTCAATCAGAGCATTCAATAATAGTTCCACGAAAGAAGAAGATATTGTAATGCACTGCGCGAATTAAGTGTGCACTTTGCATTAAATGACAACAACAAATACACTTCAAGCACTGTGCTTCGGGCTGGCAGACGGCCAGCTAACATAACCCACAGCCAAAAAAAAAACAAGTTAACAAAAGCCAGCCCACACACACACACGCGCGCACACACGCACACCTAGAGGGTGGCCAAGAGGAGGGTTCAACCATGTCGAGCGGCAGGTAGGGCAATAACCAACCACCGAATCCCACCCTACATAAATATGTCATATATGTAAACAGTTAGATGTCGTGCATTCATGGTCAAGCCTTTTGGGCCAACATGCACTTTTGGCCATTGCTATTATGTTTTAGCCACATGCTTGATATATTTGTCGTGTAATCAATAAATTGATTTTTGATTGCTTTTGCTTCGGCTTGGGGTTGGGGTTAACCATCCCCTGCCCCTACCCCTACCCCTCTTCATTTCCATTGTCTGTTTAGCATTTGTTTTCCTCTATTTTATTTATTCTACTTATTTTTGTTTTATTTGCCATTTCCCATGTTTGTGTCGGCGTCGCGCTGACTGCCGCTGTTTGTTTTTTTTTTCTTTCTTCTTTTTTCACTTCTATTTGATTTTTGTGTGCGCTACGAATTCAGTTGTTTACAGGGCGTATGTGTAATATTTCAATTACTTTATTGTCAAAATTGTGGAACTCATTCAACTTTGAGTCGGGTTCAATTTAACAAATTTTTGATTATAAGAGAATATTGCAAAGATTCTATAAAAATGCATCATTCAGATGCTAATTAAAATCAAAGAAGAGAATTATTGCATCGGAGGTATATTTATTTATAAATATTTTATATGGCATACAATTTAAGAACTATCTAGCCTATAAAAGAAGAAGAACTATCAAGCCATTAATCAAACAGCAGTGGCAAGAATTTGGCATGGGATAGCAGATAGAGCCATAGACTAGACTGATATTCGAATCCGGATTTATTTGTCCAATTAGGCAAATCGTATATTCCAATTGGATAATTAATGGAACGAGAACTGCATAGAAGGCATATCATAGTAAATACTACTTTGTAGATATATTTCTATTAGGTGAAAGGTTAATATGTGAAATTAAAGCTGTTACAATGGATAATAAATTTAATTTTATATTTATATTTTAAATTAATTTTATATTTTATCATACCTTGTAGCATTTCGTAAACTACAATTTCTATCCCATCTATAAAGATATAAAATTTCAGTTTTTAATTTTGTTTCTCATTTGATTGTATTGCTTTAAGTTTTGGGCTAAAATAATTCTACTAAATCTAGATTTATTTCACTTTTCTGGATTACATAATCTATATACATATATAAACTAGTAAAATGTAGGTGATAAATATTCGTGACGTCTGAAACTTTTGTTTCTTGTTTGATACTTGTTTACGTCGTTGGCTAGTCACGCACTTTTATAAAGCAAACAATGAAGCCAACAATCGACAAAACAGACAGACAGACAGACAGACAGACAGACAGACAGATAGACCGACAGATAGGAAAATAGTTCGACAGACAGACATTCAGAGATGACTCTTAACATTTATGAGAAGCAGAGAGAACGGATGTGCTTTATTTGCTAATGATTATTTACTAGTGCTTCATCTAGCTGCAGCTAAAAATAGCTTGAAATAGTGTCACAAATTAAAATGAAAAGCAGAAAGACAAATAAAAAGGAAAATTGAATAAATTTATAAATGTGTTTGAAGACTAACTTTAATGAAATTAAAATAAAAGCAAAGTTTTACTTTTTTAAATTTTGAAAAGCTGAAATACAAATGGAAATGAAAATTGAATCAATTTCTATTAAGCAATTGTATTGGAAAACAAAGAAAAATTTAAATTAAGTAAAACAAGAGAGAAGGAAAAATTATTTGCAAATGAAAGCGCAAATTAAATCAATTTCTAATGAGCAAATGTGCTGTAAAACAGACTTAAATTAAGTAGAAAATAGCAGAAAATATTTTGTATTCAAATTGTTGAGCGATTAAGGCCATTAAGTTCACTTCGCTGGCGCCTGTAAAAATTGCTAAAGCTAAAGCCAGACAATTTCCCTGTAATTAGGGATAATCGTGTGTCTAAAATATGCACGAGCTCTGCATAGAATTCCAATAAACAGCAAATTGGCCAAAGGGCGAAGCACAGGGCTTCAATTACGAAATGGGATAAAGGATAAAGGCGTAACGGTTGAATGTTAAATGAGTCATGCAACAGCTGGAGAGCAAACACAACCCGAAGCCCACAATGTGGCCAACTTGTCGGCCGGGCGCCAATAAATGTCCTTCCCGATCCGGTTTGATTGTCTGCTTCTATATTTACACTTGACTTTCATTAAATTTTAATTGTATTTGCTGTAGGTGTTAATTAACTTTTGGACGTTCGGTTTTGCTTGCAGCTTGCTGGATGCGCTCTGCTGTGGCAGTGGGGCACGCCTGGCGCTGGGCACCTCCGTTATTGCCTACCTAATAGCCTACAATGAAGCCGCAGCCCCGGCTCTGGTCTTTGCCACAGTGCTGGCCACCATCTATGGTGTCATGGCAGGTGAGTAGCAGCTAACAGTTCTCTATATAGATGTATATCTTATGCAAATCGTTTGCCACAGCACGCTGCAAGTCGAGTCTGCGCAGCCTGCAAATGCCGTATGTGCGCGCCACAAACAAATTTGACTTCGGTTGCCTCTTTCTGGCCACCTGGATGGATGCACTGTCCGCCATGTGCGCCTGTGCGGCGCTGGCACGCACGTTGAGCGCCTGCCTGGACGCCATGACCGGCGGTTTGGCCAGAATGCTAATACTGGGTGGGTGTGCCTAATATTTTCAACTGCACTGTACTGAGTTAAACAAATTTCTGTTGCCTACTTTTAGGGCGCAACTCACCAGCCAACGAACCCTGGCCGGATGTGCTTGGTGTGGCCGTTGTTTTTCTGGTAACTGGAATGTTCATGCTGGGCCTCGAGGTATGCAATTGCAACTGCAATACAGCTTGCAGCACAACTAACTCCTCTCTCTCTCTCTCTCTCTCTCTCTCTCTCACACTCTCACCGTCTATCTCTTTCCCCACTGCTGCAGCACTCGAAGGCCTTCAGTTTCATCATGACACTCGGCATGTTTGGTCTGAATGCAATTCTCAGCGCTGTGGGTTGGTGGCGGGGCGACTTTTTGGCCTGGTCGGAGAACTACTTTCAGCCAAATGGCATTAGCAGCGTAAGTGGATCATCCCCGCACCCCTGCCCGCTCCCCTCACTCCACACTCTGATAGTGTCTGCTAACGGGCGTGTTATTGGGTCACTGCACTTTCTGACTTTTCTGTAGTTTCTATCGATTTTTGGCCGCATTGCTACCGACGGCATTCGTGACTAGCGGCAATTGTAGCCGCAGGATGCGAGCTTTTGATTATGACACGTCCAGCCAACTTTCTTTTCCATCGAATTCTCGGAGGAGTGTTTTATGTGTGGAAGCATTTTTGTTTTGTTTTGTTTTGTTTTGTTTTCGCATGCCCATTACTATAATTGCTTGAATCGGACTTGGAATTGCACTTAGAAATTTCTACCTGATGGACTTTTTTACAGTCGAAACTTGTGAAGGAATTCCTGACGATCCTGAAATAGTCAACAAATAAATGTTTGATACTCTCTCTATTTAACTCATTTATATTAATAAAAGCAAAGAATTTAAAATATTTCTAATTCAATTCGAATGATCAATGGAATCGGAATACCTATAGAAATAAAATAATATGAACCTAATTTTTATATCTTTTGAATATCTTATAAACTAGAAAATATAGAAGAATAGGCTAAAAAATAAAATTAGGGTTAGACTCGCCTTTAGAGGCATATAAAGTATAGCAAAACAAAAACTTCTTCTTTTTTTTACAATATCTTCAATTTTATGAATATAATAAAATAATATACTGATATATAATTTTTTAGGGGCATGTAAAGTATAGTAAAACAAAAACTTCTTCTTCTTTTACAATATCTTCAATTTTATGGATATAATAAAAACTTTTTTTTTTTTTTATTTTATTTTATTTTTTTTTTTTTTCTCTTACATATTTATTTGCAATCTGCCTTATTCGGCAATAAACAAATTTACAGAATATATTATTTTAATTAACCGGATGGTTTTAGTTCCAGTGACCTAAACCATATATATACATATTAATTATTTACCACTTAAATTTATCTGTTTGGTAGGTCAATCGCCTTCTGCTTTCTGTATTGTCGAGAAGGCATATAATAAAATAATATACTCATATATAATTAAATAATAATTCACAAAACTCCAAAAAATTAAGTTAATCGTAGGCTTTGCATTACGGCCTATAATACAGCAAAGAATTTCAAATTTGTTTCTAAAATATATTTTTTCTAATGAGTTCTTAATATAAAAATAAAACAATAATAACTTAATTGGGACAAGATCTGAATAATTTTTTCCGCCTCAGTCTTTATTATTCCTGCAATTTTCTCATGCTAAGCTCGCTCACTCTCTCCCTTTTTCGCTTTCTCGCGCTCTCACAGTTACTGCTGACCACCGCATTGCTGACCTATGCATTTCCCAGCGTTTTCCCTCAACAGCATCGCGGCGGCCGAATTACAGCATTCATGGTCTTCGCGCTGGTGTCCATTTCGCTGCTGCTGACCGCCATTTGCTTGTCCACAGTGGTGCATTTTAAGTGAGTAATACTTCAGTCAGTCATTCAGTAAGATATTGAAATAATGACAACTGTTATTCAACAATAGATTGCGTGAAGATTATGTGGCTTTACCGCTGTTCAGCATACTGGATGACAGCGGCTTCCACAAGCTGGTGCCCGCCTCCGCCTGCATGCTGCTCCTGACCAGCTCGGCGGCGTTTCTGGAAATCTTTCCCGAGCTGTATGGCATTGTGGTGCGGCTGGCCACCTCCGAGTGGCGCATTCTGAGCAAGCAAATCAGCTACGAGAGCTCGGACAGCGGCAATCCCGTCTTGGCCGTCTTCATAGCGGGCAGCCTGTGCGCCATGCTGGCCTTCGCCTGTCCCCTGCTCCATCTGAGCTACTGCCTGGCTGCCAGCCATTTGACTGGCGTCTTCCTCCGTGCCTTCTACTTGCTGTACTCGCCGTACCGGCCCAAGTTCATGCAGCCCAGCAGCAGCAGCGAATCCTCCCTCTCCTACAGCCGCCTCTCCACGGCGCCCATCGCCAAGAGCAGCAGCAGCAGCAGCGGCGCCACCGCCAGCTCCAGTCGTGTGAAGCGCAGTCTCTGGAATCTGGGACTGGCCAAGCAGAGGGGCGGTAAGAGGCCAAGGAGCAAGCAAAGAACCAAACCAGAGGTCGAGAAGGAATGGCTGCTCCTCGGCGAGCCAACCTCCCCCTGTCCGCAGCGCGAGGGCAAGGATGTGGAGTCCACCATATTGTCCGACAGCGAGCCAGCGGTGAGTCTAAATCAAGATTGATTTTATATATATATATCTATATCTATGTAGTAAAAGTATTTAGTTTAGTTTATCGAAGAAGACGGAACTTTTTCCTTGAATAATATCCTAACTCTTTTAACAAAAATTTGTTTGGCAAAATTTAAAATAAATTTTTTAATTTTTTTAAAGTTTCGCAATACTGCAAAATATTACAAATTTTTTTAAAATTTTATTTTTATTTTTATTTATAGTAATGATTTTATTAATTTATAATAATATTCTATTTTTATTATATTACGTTTTTTTGTCAAAAAATTAGGAATTCCTAATTAACTGTTAATGATCGATCTTTTATCACCCGAATAGTTGGCGGTCCTCATTTATCCCTCATTGGTATCTTACTATCCCATTCGTTATACTAGAACTTAAGAGAAAACTTTAAGATTTAACATTTAAAACCTTCTCAGCAACCTGCTTAAAACTTCATATATTCTAACCTATATTTTGTGTTCATCCTTTACTGCAGCCTTCCGACTTTGAGTATCCCGACAAGTTCGACAAAAGCGATTCGGATACCTCAACGGACATCGATGCCATAGTCGACGAGTACCGACAGAAGATAAAGGTAATCCAGGATCAAGTTTTTTGAATAGATGAACTCAGCTGAGACTCTATTGTAGGTGACCACAGCTGGTCCGCTGGAGCGGAGCATTCGGGTGCCCACACTTAGCTCCTGGAGGGTGACCATCTTCTCGATCGTGGTCATCGGATTGGGCATTGCTCTGTGCGTGGCTGGTCTGGTGCTTCGCTGGGCACCAGCGGCGTTCACTGGAGCCATCGGTGTCTTCATTGTGGCCATTATGATGGGCATAATACCGCAGTACACGGGCAGCGTCATCAATGTGAGTCCCGTGCTGTGTGCCATGTGCCTGCTGCTCAGCGTCGTCTTCTTCTCGGCCTGTGCGGAGCACTCGTGGCCCGGCGTGCTCGTCTGGCTGATCGGCGGACTCATCCTAATGCTGCGCTGCGATAAGTACTGCTGCAACTGCTTCGATCAGCGAACCATATTGAATGCTCAGCTCATACCCAGCGTCTCCGGCAAGGCGTCCACGTCGGCGGCAGCGGGTGGAGCCACCAGCATTCGGATGCCGCGTCCGCCCAAGGGTATGATTAGCTTGCCTCAGCGGGTCAACGGGATCAGATGACAATCGGAGTCCTCCGTGGAGGAGGGCGAGGATCTGTTTCATGAGGACTTCAATGTGCACGACTACGATGAGGATGATGCCAATGAGGATTGCTGGACTGATTAGCTGGCAACACAAAAGAGACGCCTTTTACACTTAGCTAGGCTTTTAACAATTAGATTGTCGATTTCTAGAGACGAATATTGCTTGAAGCTAGTATTATACAACACTATATTTATATATTTATGTATGCCATGCCATTCTAGTTAGTATCTATTTATATATATTTAAACAAATATATGTTTCTAGTTCCAGTTCCAGCTGTTAGGTCTTTTAATAAATAATATGTGTCGAATACCTCTTTGGTCCGTCTATTACACTCCAAAGTTTTTGCTAATTAATTAAATATTTTATTATTCTATCTCCATATGTATGAACGCGTCGATCTCAGCAACTATAAAAGCTGGGAAACTGAAATTTCATATGAAGGTTCGATTTTGTTCTCAATAATCGATAACTATCCTTTCAATAGTTATCGATAACAAATTTTAGTTATTCGAATATACCTCGGAAGGCTTAATAGCTAGAGTAACCAAATTTAGCACACAAAAAAAACAACATTTCAGATTTTTTAGAATTTGAATAATTTTCCACATTTGCCTCAAAATCAGTTCGATTCGGTTCCAGCAAACTTGTTTAATTGTTGTATATAATGTTGTCTAGCTTTGCAATTGTTATTAAGCGTGAAAGAGAATATTGTAAACTTAAAGAATTGTGAATTTATAAGTTGTCTAGGTATACAGATTCTCGTGCTCCATGAGATAATCGACCAGCTCCTCGATGGGTTGCATAATCGTTTGTTCATAGCCCGACTGCATTTGCATGACTCGCAGATACATTTCGCTCCGATCACAGTTAAGATAGTAGTCAAACTTTTCGGGTTCCTCGGAGCGCATTTTATTGGATATGCTCGCCGACATCTTCGTTTGCGGTTCGGTTAGAGCCTTCATTGTTAGCCCGGCCAAGAGTGTGCGTTGGCATTCATCCATAAAGTTCTGCCTAGTAATCAGATCAGCTGGTAGACCAAGTCGCACGAATTCGGCTTGAAGAGAGTCACAATAATGATCCAGTGCCTGATCAAACAATTCACGTCTCTCCTGGGCCGAGGGCACAACTATATAGAGCAGGAAGAGCACATCCAGTGTTGGAGAACAATATTGGCTCAATTGGAAGTCCACAATGCAACAGGAGCTGGGAAGATTAACATTCTGGCTGTCGAACTTAAACAGTATATTACGATCCCAAGTATCGCGATGGCATAAAACATTACGAATAGTCTTCGAGGGTTCCACAAGATTTTCAGTTTTGGACAGCAAATGGAAAAGTTTTTCCTTGATGAAGCGTTGTGCGCTCTCTGATTGATATTTCTCATGTCTGCCAGCCAAGAAAACGATTCCCTGTTTAAAAAAAATTTTCACTTTAAGAAAAAGCGTTAAAAAATAATGCTAATTTTAGACTACCTTTAGACCTGTGATAAACCACTCGTTTTCCTTGTTCATAAGCAGCTCCTTAAACACATTTTTGTAACGCTCTCCAATATCGAATTGTTCAGCCTCCTCCCAGGCTATGCTGGCCGCATGTAAAGCTGCCAAATGTTCCAGGACCAATTTATAATGCTCCAAAGTGTAACTCTCCTTCGGTTGGAGGTGCCGATACTGCAGTGTCAGATCCTCCAATACCATGATATCATCCCGACTGTAATAGCACTGCGGAAAGAGCTTGCGACTTGCTAATGGTCAAAAGTATGATTATTATTAACTTATGAATTCAATTATACTATTGTATAATGAGACTAACAGTCTATTATTATGAATTCTATTATACTATTGTATAATGAGACTAACGGTCTAATTTGTAAAACTGACCTTGCTTTACAGTTCTAATCGATAAGCTTTTTGAGCTTGAATAAACATAGTTTCAACTTTCTTTTGAAATAATAAATAATAAATAAGTAGCGTACTACGTTATCTCTATGGAGTTCTTCTATAAGAAATATTAATATTATTAAATTAAGATATTGAAGGATATAAAAAACTAAAAGAAATAATTATATATATTATTAAATAAAAATATTGCGAATAATTCGTATAGAGGAAAACCTTCAAAAACTGATTTAAAAAATTTAATATTTAAAATTAAATTTAATAATTAAAAGATCCTGAGTGCTGGAACACTTAAACAAAAAAATATAGCAAATACTTCCTTTTATCTTATCTTCTTATATTCTATTACAAAGAAAGTCTGTTAGTTAAAGATAAAGAAACACTCACCATATCTCTGCACATTAGGCAACAATTGCCTATAGATAGTCGTTTCTTTGCGAAAAACTCCTTTGCGTTCGCACTCTGCTCTATGAGGTGGATTTTTATATGGTATACTCTTAACAAAGTATTGTAAATAATGTTTACATTTGGTTTTACTATCTTCCAGCTCCAAGTGCAGTTTGTAATATTCACCCATGTAACCCATTAAATCTTTCGAGCCATCGTCTAGTTGTCTCTTCAACAAGACCAAATTATTATCATCTGCTTTTAGATTTAGAGTACGTAACGCTATGCGAAGACATTCCTCAGAGCTTAACAGTTCCATAGCTCTTAACTGTTCTAGCTACACTGAAGCTGAAATAGATCTGAAAAATGTGTTCAACTTTAAAGAGATAAATCAGGTCTTATCTTTCCTACTATTCGGAAGTACTGGGTGTATGAAGAACACAATTGGAAATGATATTTATTTCTACAATTCGTCGTCTTATATACCTCATTGCTAGAGTTTATTCATGTTTAGATTATCCCATGCACAGTATTCTTATCCTTTGCCCATGACCTTATCGCTATAGGGCAAAAGGTTAGATCCCATGCTTATCTAATGACGTTGACTGTGTTCTTGCGTATGCCTAGAATACATATAATAAAACAATATATACTTTATACTTTATACTTTTACAATCACAGCAATATCTGTTTTCTTTTTATTTCATATCAGGTTAAATCTTTTAAGGCTGATAAGATCGGTTTCCATGCGAGCATTGAGTAAACTTTGAAGATAAGACAAACCCATTTCAATTGGCTTGTTTATAGTATGTTAGCTCCAATAAATCCTCCACACAGGCATATATATAACTTCTAAAATCGTCGTGTTCACTCATTAATCTCAACACTGCGGCGGTTCGATCCACATTACAGAATCGATGGAATTCCATCGGTTGTTCGTCTTTCAGCTGCTTCAGATAATTATCGGGCAGCCGTAATATGGTCGCAGCTATGCAATTGTAGGTGGCGCCAAAGAGCGAAAAGTCCTTCAGGGATTGCTCGAAGTCCGACCGACTCAGTTGCTCCCGCTGTGCATCGATGTCCATCGCAGACAGCTCGGCTGCCAGATGATCGTAATAGCAGCTGGTTATGCGCTCCATCATCTCCTTTCGCTGCGCCGGCTCCACGTTCAGGTAACTGGCCATGAGCAGATCCACCGCTGGCGGCGCATAGCGACAGAGTTGAAAGTCTACCAGGACACAGCCCACATCCTGCGGCCGATCCTTGTGATAGAAGACATTGCCACCCCAGGCGTCGCGATGCAGGAAAACATTGCGATGCACTGGCGAAGGATTGGCCATATAGTAAACACGATCCAGGCAACGTGGCAGCTCATTGGCAACGTACTCCTGAGCAGCTGCATCCTGGCTCACTCGAGGATGTGCAGCAGCAACAGCCAGCACAGCCTGCCACAATAAATACAAATTAATTAGGTGTATTACCTTTACATTTGCCGGACTCACCTTTATGCCGGTTGTCCACCAGACAATGTCCGGATCGATGGACTTTTCCAGCAGCCACTCCCTGTACGCCACCCCAATGGTCAATCGATTGCGTCTCTCAAAGGCCACGCTGCTGGCATGCAGAGTAGCCAGAGCCTTGACCATGGGCAGCAGCTGCTCCTCGCTGAGGAAACGGGTGTCCGAGGGCAGAGATCTGTAGCCCAGATCCTCGATATTTTGCATTACGAACAAATCATCGCGGGTGAAATAGCATTTGGCACACCAGACATGAGCAGCTGTCAAGGAATAGATATATACCAGCTAATCAGTTATATAGAGTATATAAAATAAAGTTTTCTAATCATTCCGAACTTAATTTATATGTCAAACAAAATTGTTTAAATATATACAAAGTATATTTTTAAAAACTAAGACAAATTTTTTGCTGCAACGAAAAATCTGTTAGACTGATTTTTTTTTAATGAAATACTCAAATTTTCGATAATAGCTTGAATTATATATCTATCTTTCAAGAGTAAGGTTTTCCCCATTAATGGAAATGGGGAAAGTATGAAAATTCGAAAATATTCAAATTATGTGTCTCTTTTAGATATATAGATTTTAGATATATAATTGAAAAAACTCAAGATATACTCAAAAAAATAAAATTTGTTTTCAGTTTCAAGCAAAGGGAAAGAGTTATCGATCTTTCGAAACAAACTTGATCTGCGCATGCTATAAGAATAGACACATATAAAATTTCAAATCTATAGCTCTTGTGATTGTTTAAATCGACGCTTTCATACAAACGGACAGACGCAACAACAAATCTAAACCTACTCGGCTGGTAATGCTGAGGAACTTTATTTACTAACTTTATTTATTTACAATCTCATTTTTATACCCAACATTATATCATGTTTACCCACATTCAACTTAATACCTACACACATCCATAAAAATACTTCTAATATATAGCACAAAAACTGAAACGCAAAAACTTACAAAACTTTTTCAATTCGTTTAGCAGCAGTTCGTAAAGCTTTGCCTCCTTTTTTATAATGCTCGTCTTCTCCTCATAGAAGGACAAGTTCGCATTCTCGTATACTACAGATTTGACGAAAAGTCTCGTTGAGTGCAGCTCTGAATCACTTTCCAGCTCATAGCTGAGTATTAGATGATAATATTCTCCGAGAAATCCCACATGCTCGATGGCCGGCACTATTTGAAACTCCTTAAGTTTGCCTTTTTGATTTTGATCTTTCAGTACGGCATTTAATATTTTCGCACTTTCTTCGATCGAAAACAGTTCAACACGATTCGCACGCGTTAGCACGGGATTATATATATCCTCACTCATAATTTCTATGAAATACGTTTTTATTTTCGAATATGTTCCGTATACAGTGAACAACCGGAACGTTCTGTGCGTGAGACCCTATCGAGCATTTCACAATTCGCAGGTGTCAATATATAGAAAACAATTTTAATCTCTACTCTTACTTGGGGTACATTCAATATATGATGTAGTAAGGCATTACGTTTCAATTTCCTTTTTTTTAAGGCAACTTAATCTAATCAGAATTTATTTTTTTTATATAATATGTATAATTTTAACTAATATTTATACTTACCTCAGGGAATGTATATAGGTGGAATAGTATATTGAGATTTGAGATTTGAGATTTGATATGAGATATTGAGATATGTGAGATTTAAGAGAACACATGTTATATGTCAGATCAAGAGCTCTTAGTATTTAGGTCCAGTATTTTTTTTTAAGCCTCTTGAATTTTTTTTAAATTAAAACCCAATTTACAATTACATTTTACATAGACTATTATTAACTGATCGTGAGTGTATTAAAGCGTCGGTGTGTTCTTCATTTTGTTTATTGTTATAGAATTGCACACAGCTTATCGCTCTCTCATCTACCAACAACAAATATGCTCTATCTTATCAGGGAGGAAAGAGTGTGCGTATAAGAGAGTGCTATAAATTGGCCTCGGCGATTTCCAAGAGTTCGAGAGAGAACTTTTCCATAACTGCTCTGAACTCTGCGTTCTCTTTCATATAATCCAATATAACGGTACTGCGATCCACGTATTTGAATTCGTTCGTAACGAATTTTTTCGGAACTTTGACAACGGTGGCAACCACCGCGCTGTAGACAATCGCAAAGAGTCGAAACTCTTCGTAGGACTGCAGCAGTTCTTCTTTGGATATCAATTCCGAGGACTGCAAGCCGGAGTCCTGCAAGTCCTGTTGCAGCCAGCTGTAGTAGAAATCAATGCAATTCGATTCCAGGCGCTGTCGCTCACTTCTCGAGAGATTCATATAGAGGCTGACACACAGATCGATGGCAGGTGGAGAGTAGCGACAGGTCTGGAAGTCGACAAGTATGACTGCATCCTTCTCATCTGCGGGAAACAAAATGTTGCCCGCCCATAGATCACGATGGCAGATCACATTCCTATATTTCGCAGAGGCCGACACCTGCGCAAAAACCCGCTGCACAATCTCGAGCAACTCGTGATCCAGAGATTCACTCGCCTGGTACTGTGGCAGGCTTTTGATCACGGCCAGAACAGCCGCATAGCCCGTATTAAACCAGGCTATATTCGATGCAACTGTTATTTCTCGTAAATGTTCACCGAACTTCTCTCCTATATTGATTCCTCGACGCTGTTCGTAGGCCAAACTTGACGCATGGAACGCCGACATGGAGCGCAGCAATTGATGCAGTTGCTCCTCACTGAGCAGCTTCTGTGGAGCAGCATCGTAGCCAAGCAGCTTGACATTCTCCAGCACAAAGAGATCGGGCAGCGTATAATAGCATTTGGCACTCCATTTAATTCTGGCTGGAAAGGGAAACTTTATTAGAATATATATTATAATTTATTTATTCATATTTGTGATTACGCACAATACTTTTGCATCTCGGTCAGCAGGGTGTCGTACAGCCACGCCTCCTTACGAAAGATCGCCTCTTTTTCGACTTCCTCGCTTTGCTGAGGCAGCGCTTTCACAAAAAGCAGTTGCTCTTGAGGAGTTTCTGCGGCCGCCTAAAAGTATGCAACAAATGTGTTTGCCTCGCGAATGTTTATTTTATTGACAATTTATAAAGGATTTTTAGTGCTCCTCAGATGAGTTGTTTAGGCAATTGAAAGGGTTACGATTAAGATTTGTTAATTCTATAAATATTTTAATAATGAATTAAATCATTAATGAATATATGCTTATTTTCTTCTAGCTAGCTTTAAATTTAAAATCAACTTTAAAGTCAATATATATTATATATCTTTTTTTCGGCCTTCTCTTCGAGTTGCCTTTTTTTTTAGCTAGCTTTCAATAATAACATTCACTTTGCAGGGTATTGCCCAACTGTTCCAAAATATTAATTCAAGTGCAATAAAGTTTAGTCTGAATGAGTGTTAAAATTCGTCTATATACATAAGCATGTACTAACTTATATAGTCAAGTGACAGCTTGCATTTATATAAACACAGCTGTCAGCTTTTTCTTAACAGTCGGCATACTTTCTATATATGTAAGGGATTCGGAGATAATACAATATTCTGTTAAAAATACTTTGTATTTAAAATCCGCTCTAGTTAGTCTAATAAATTTTTATGGCTTTAACATTGTTGAGTAAAAAGTCATTAAGATTGAATACAATCTGTACTGCCTGCTTGGTTGAAACTTACCTTCATTCTATATAAATATAAAATACTCTATAAAAAATGAATGAAAGTGAACACATATTGAAAAATGGGACAAAGCTAAGCTGCAGAAGGTATGAAGCACCTACATCTGATTACATTTTGCATATAAGCAGAGAGCTAAGCTAAGAGATGGGATTAAACATTATCATCCACTAATCGTGCAAAGTTCAATTAAATGTCACTGCGACAATAATCAAAACAAATATTTCGATCGCTAAACTCACAGTGCAGTAGCTTAGAGTCAGGGCATAATAATCGCCTAGATAGCCCACGGCTGAGTTATCCCTTTCCATTTGGTAGTCCAGCAGATGCAGTTCCATTCCATTTGTTCCACTCGAAATATTCTTCAAGATCTGCACACAATCTGCGCGCGTTAAGAGCAAATTGCGTATACGCTGCATTACGTATACGCGCAGTGAAAGTCTCTTTGAAAAAGAAAAATGTGTGCTTCGCCTAGCGACAATTTTCGCCGTGTGTTTTCACTGCGCAACGCGTTTAAACTGAATGAAATGAAAATGTATTTTCACATTGCACTCAGTCAGCGAATCTCTGAGAATAGTTCGGAATGTTTTGGATTCGTTTTTCTTGCTTTCGTGCCATAAGATATATATATAAATATATATATATATAAGTATATACGCGTTGTACCTATGGATACGCCTATTTTAACACTTGCTGACTAAACAACCGATAAGGAAAAGTTTATTCTGGTTACATATGCATATTACGATTTATTATAAATATATTACAAATAAAATAATTCGATATTGAAAATTTTTCTTATCTAAAGTTGATTGATTAAGATTTTTACTTTTATTACGAACCATTTACATAGTTTATTATAGGCAGATATTTTTGTTAAAAATGTGTATTTAATATTTTTATCGAGTAAATATAGATTAGTTAATCAGGTTAAATATGAAATGTTTATAAGGTGATTAGATAATCGTGAGATATGTTAACAATACCTTCTTAAGTTATTTGTGCAGTTGATTGTGAACGACCGAAAACCTTGTTAACTAGTGTAAGCCAATGAGCAATCGATTTTAGTGTTCGCCTTTCAGCTGGCTGAGTCGCATCTGTCGTCGCTTTTCATTCATGTAGCTCATATAGGGTCGAATCGTCATATAGTATATAATTTCCACAAAACTCAGCAAACTGGCGCCCACGAACAAACCCGTTGTGCCGCCAATTGACACTGCAACACACACACACACACACATACGCACTCAAGATGTCATTTGGTACAGTTTCTAATAGTTCTATATGCTACTTACCGACCAGATCCAATTTGCCTCTCACCACGTTCCGTTTGTAACGCTCGGTGGGCAGCTCGATGAGCGCTACTTCGATTTTGGAGACGGGATTCTGATGACCATATATGTTATCCTTGCTGTCGAACACGGTGGTTATGTCCACCTCCGTGCAGGAGGGCAGGCAATCGCAGACGAGGCCCTTGCGTCCACGTCGTCGTGACCACTTGGCAATGATCACCGAGAGATCCTCGTAGTTGCGATTCAGGCACTCCAGTCCATCCATGTTGCACATCTGCCAGTCCGGCGTGTTGGGCGTCAAGTGGCTGGAGCAGTTGCACAGCTCCATTTGCCTGTTCTTTCGACATTGAACCGTGCAGGCACTGTAGCTGTAATACCCATGCACATCCAAAATATTCTCATCCGGGAAGCGACAATTGCGCTGATGGACGCTCGTCTGACGAATCTGCTCATCGTTCTCGATGTCCCGCTTGGACACAAAGCGCCTGATGGAGAGAGAGAGAGAGAGAGAGAGAGAGTGGGAGAGAGGGAGAGAGAGAGGGAGAGGGAGAGAGAGTGGGAGAGAGGGAGAGAGAGAGGGAGAGGGAGAGAGAGATAAATAGAGAGAGAGAGACAGAGAGAGAGAGAGAGATAAATAGAGAGAAAGAGAGAGAAAGAGAGAGAGAGAGAGAGATACAGAGATAAAGGGAGAGAGAGAGAGATAGAGAGAGATAGAGAGAGGGAGAGAAAGAGAGAGAAAGAGAGAGAGAGAGAGATACAGAGATAAAGAGAGAGAGAGAGAGAGATAGAGAGAGAGAGAGGGAGAGAGAGAGAGAGGGAGAGAGAGAGAGAGAGGGAGAGAGAGAGAGAGGGAGAGAGAGAGGGAGAGATACAGAGATAAAGAGAGAGAGAGAGAGAGATAGAGAGAGAGAGAGGGAGAGAGAGAGAGAGAGAGAGAGAGAGAGAGAGAGAGAGAGAGAGAGAGAGAGACAAAGAGAGAGAGAGAAAGAGAGACAAAGAGAGAGAGAGAGAGAGAGAGAGAGAGAGAGAGAGTCTTAAGAGTAGTATGCTATCGAGAAACTAACGGTACTTACACAAAGGATATGTAGGGACCCACAACGAAAAAATCGGTTTTGGGCGTCACCAAAGTGGGCACCTCCTCATTTCCCAATATGAAGACCTGAAAGTGAAGTTACGCGAATCTTTATATCTATAAAGTGTAAAATCTGAATATTAGTTAAAATTCATGACATTATTATATAACCAGAACCCAATTATACAAATACAACAAACTTTAAGTTGCAAAAAGAACATATTCTAAAAAGTTTACAGTTTATAAATCATTATCTCCCTATACATATAAACCAATAAGATACTTGTATAATTTCCTTCACTTTTGTAAGATATATAAAAAATATAATAAAAAAAAAACTTCTTTACCCTCTTCTCTTAAATTAAGTACAAATCAAGATATAATAATACATTTGTTAAGAGAAAGTTTACCGTTGCCTCTGTATGCAGTTCCATTTTCAAAGAGCCCGGACCCGTAAAGCGATTGGAGAACATATTCAGTCTGGGGCCCTTGAACTTGCTGTAGAATATGAAAATATTACAGCTAGCTTAAAGGATATGCGACTAGTCGTATATACCCCGCCTGGATGGAGTTGATGGCATAGCAAATGCCCAGCTCCGTTTCCATGCGCTGAAAATATGAGCAGCAATTGAAGGGCTTGTCGTTCCACTCGCAGCTGTGAATGGAGTCCACACAGCTGCTCCTCACCAGCTGGGCGTAGTACGAGAAGTTCGAGTAGAAGCAGGTGGCGGTGGACTCCTCGCCGCTGCACTCGTGCACCGTGTGGTAGGACTCGCCGCGGAAGAAGGCAATCTCGCTGAGCACCTCCTCCAAGGTGAAGTCATGCTCGGGTCCCCAAAGTCTGCCAGAGATTAGGCATTAGCTTGTGGTAAATTAATCGGGCTGGCTTACTCACTGCTCGGCCACCTCCTGAATGCGATCCATGTTCTTTGATTCGCAAACAATAATGGCCGGAAAATTTGTGTTCCAATCGCGATAGGAGCTTTCCACCACAAAGCTAATGGCGTTGTTCTCGAAGGCCGCTTAGAAGGCGAGGCACAGAAATAATACCTATATGAATTATATATTACTGTGGCGAGTCTCACCCAGCGATGCCTTGATGAGCAGCCAGGAGGCATACCACGAGGCCACCAGACAGATGCCCCAGAAGATTCGCTCCAGCCAGCTGGCATCCTTGTCCACTATGAAGCGGGCTCCATGAAGCGTCGAATTCTTTAAATATTCCTCAATGCTGCGTCGCAAACGCATTTTATTCCGATTCCCTTGAGATCTGTTTGGCTACTGAATGTCATTTGTTTATGACCCAATCAATATATCGTAATTTACCTATTTTTTCACTTTTCCATCTCGATAAAGTTGCAGCTGTCGACTTTCACAGCAGGCCAAACACGCACTTAAGGCCCCATTGTATTCCTTTGTCTTTAATGGTCAATTGGTCCACATTTCAGATAGAACACTTGTCAGGCTTTCACGTGATAGACACGCTTCAGATGTGCCTTCCTAATCCGTGAGACTAGATTTAATCAGAGCCTCATAATTAAGGTGATTAGAGTTTGTGTATTTTAGCATGTCAAAAGCTAATGCTAAATTTCTAGTTTAAATTCATTAATTTGTAATTTTATTAAAATTTGTTCCAAAATTTACAACATTATAAAAATTGTACGTTTATTTGCTTATTTAGAGATAAACCTTCACTTATCTACGTTTAAAGTCTGCGCTCTTACGTAGAATAAAATGCAAAGCAGATTCTACTCCAAAATTTAAAATACTTCTTTTCAATTTTTATTTTTCATATTTGTTAACTTTGTTTATGAATTTGAAATTTTATTTTTTAATAAAAAAAATATAAGAAAATTGATTTTTACTTTTAAGTATACCTCACAATTTAAAATATTTTCATTTGCTTGGGAAACAAAAAAAAAAAAAAAAAAATTAAAATTTTACATTTTAATATCTGAAAACTTTCAATTTTAGTTTGTCTACTATTTAAACTTTCGTAGGGTATCAGAGTATTTCATTTATCTAAAGTTTAGTGAAGTCTTAACAGCATTTTTCCGGTTGATAAGACAAAACGTACGACAAATTCAACCGTTAACCGTGTATTTATATAAGAAGGCTTCTTATAGCATCTGTAGTGGGTGAGGATTAAAATACGTTTTTATTATGAATGACCCATCCAGCTGCTGGATTGTGCACTCAACGTACCCTTCACTAAGGTACTTTATTTTTATGTTTCACTATGTTACTTCGAAAATCTACATTAGTTTCTATTTTGCATAAATTCTATAACATCTTTATATACTATACTTTTATATTCTGAACCCATTAATTAAAAAAGGATATAAAGATTATGTGAAAATGTATGTAACAGGCAGAAGGAGATGGACCGACCCAATAAAGTATATATTTTTATAAAAATATCCGAATCCATGTTCGTCTGTCTGTCCCTATGTATAAATACTGCGATCTCAACAACCATAAAGGTTAGAGATTTGAAATATTATATTTAGTTTCTCTTCTCATATTAAGTTTTATTTTTTTCGAAAAATCGATAATCTATTCCGATTACTTGCTATCCATATATTATTTTCGAGCATGACTTGATTAGAATCTTTTAACTTTTTTATTCCTAATATATTCATTTTTGAATGTATTGGTATTGATATTAATTCTATAATTAATATTACAAAAATGTTTTTTTTTTTGCATACTTTACTTATAGGGAACAACTTTTGTATCAATCTACGTATTATATAAGGATGAGAAAAAATATTAAAAATATTTGATGTAAATTATAACCTTTTCCTATAATTGAATATGGTTTCATTATCACACTTATGCAAGAATATAATTAATTATTCGATACCCTAAAGGGTATCTAAGCGTTGTCGTTGTAGAAGAGAGAATTTTCTTCATCTTGGTTAGGGTAAGGTTAGGAGCTACCGATCGTAATCTTTGCTATCGGATCACGTTGATGCGCTTATCTGGAGAACACTTTACAGCGGCTCTGCGAAAGTTATGCATCGGCGTATTTCGCTATGGGGTGACAGTATAAAGCAATAGACCCATCCGTAGTGCCGGCAACAGTTAGAATCAAGATGGCAACGGCACTAGAGCTAAGCAGCAGCGATATACAGGGCATGTGCCAGAATTATCTGCACCAGAATGAGATGAGCGCCAGCTTCGAGATTGACAGCTATAAGCTGCAACCCACATCGGATGCGCCCGCCGGATTTCTGGGCAGTCATTTCTATCTGTTGGTGGTTCTGCGCCTGCAGGAGACTGGAGAGGAGAAGGAGCTGCGCTTCTTCTGCAAGTCGGCGCCGGAGGGCAATCCCACACGCATGGAGTATCTGGAAGCGTTTGGCGTCTTCCAGAAGGAGATCACCGTCTATCAGGAGGTGCTGCCCGCGGTGCAGGCGGCCTGCACGGAGATCGCACCCAAATGCTACTATGCGGATAAGAATCTGTTGGTTTTCGAGAATCTGATCGATCAGGGCTATCGCATGGGCTCCGAGCGTGATGGATTGTTCAGCTATGCCCAGCTGCAATGCTGCCTCAAGACGTTGGCGGCCATGCACGCCGGATCCATCATACGGGATCAGAAGCAAAGCGAGAGACCCGAGCTGAAGGAGAATGCCTACCCATCAGATCTGCCACCGGAGCACCTGCGCCTGGTCAACTTCTATCAATCCTGTGAGGTGCTCAAGGAGTTCATCAAAACGATGCCCAAATATCAAGGGCGACTGGATTACATAATGGATAACTTTACCAAACGCATGTCGCGCATCTTCGAGCTCTGCAAGACCTCAAAGACGCGCCTCAACACGCTGCTCCACGGCGATCTCTGGGCCAACAATATACTCTTCCAGTACGGCAAGTATGGCGAGACGCCGCTCCAGTGCCGCTTGGTCGACTTCCAGCTGGCCAGGTACGCGCCTCCCGCCATGGACGTGCTCACGGTCCTCACCATACCCACAACGAGCCAATTCCGCGCCGCCCATCTCAGCGAACTGTTGACCGAGTATTATCGCTTTACGACCGAGTTCCTAAAGCGCTCCGGCCTCAATATCAACGACTTTTTGACCGAGTCGGAGTACTACGACTCTGTGGAAGAGTATCGCATTGTCGGCCTCATCGAGAGCTGCCTGTTCTGCCACTTGGTTATGCTCCCACCCGCTGCCACGCAGGAGCTAACGGGTTCCGCCGATGGCTTCAGTGACTTCTTCGATCGGAAGCGCATCGATATCTGCATGAAGGCCTTCAAATCTGATCAAATGTACAGGGAACGCATGCAGGACATGCTGGAGGACTTCGTCGATCATTACGTTTTACAATCATAGTTTCAATATTATGCTATTTTATATGATGCATATGTTCTGCATTATCGTGTATATATAATTAAAATGTTAATTCCAAAATTCAAATAGAACTTTTCTCTTGATTAGGGTTTGGTTTGGTTTGGTTTATAGTTGAAAGCAATTAGGTTTAGCTTGGTCTGAAGTGAAACCTTGAAATTTATTATATTTTCAAAACATAAATAAAACTATTTTGATTTACAAATGTTTGAAAACTACCTGTAAACATTTTTATCGGTCTCTTTCGTAAGTATTTTGTTTTTTTTTTTTAAGAAAGTTACGATTCTGAGAAACGTTTTCATCGATCTTTTACACAAGTTAAGATTCGAAGTCCACCTATTTATTATTCTATCTTATATGCACATTTATCGAACTGTCAAGCAATCTATTAGATATGAAGTTATCGATTTTACTTAGCTATGTTATCGATAACAGCCTAAATTAAAATGCAAGGAAATGTTCATTAGCAACCGCATTCAATGTTCGCATAGCTTTCGTTGTTTCGTTAAGTTTTCGTTAAGCTATTTGTTGGTTTCTTCGTTTACTTTTTCTGTAATTCAAAAACTTTAAAGCTGGCTCCGACGCTTTGCTCGTGACTGGCCCGAATCCCACATTTCAGTTGGCAACCGGACGCGTCTTTTTCCACAACTTGTTGCGCCTCAAACTTTACGTTTAACGGATCGTCAAGCATAACGGTTTTGTGCTTCACAGGATTATAAAGTTATATATATATATATAAGTGCAAAAAATTGAGTACAGCAAAATAATTGCTAAAATATAAAAATGTGAGTGCAAAAGTTGAGAACTAATAATAGATTACAAATTAAAGTTAAAAAAATAAACAGCGAATTATTTTGTTCTGATAAATAATAATAATGCAATTTTTTTCATAAGTATTATTTTACAAATTAATTAATTTGTAAAACAAAAAATATTTATAAATGTTTTTATCTATAACAATAATATTTATGTATTACAACAATATTATTATTTTGAAACAAAATATTTCTTTTTTTTTATATTCAATTTGGACCATGTGAAATTTTATAAAATATGTTTATGTTTAATAATAATACAATCAAATACAAACAATGTTTATTTTACTAAATATTGTAAAAAAATTCTGTAAGCCAAAGTTTCCAAAATTATATTTATCAAAAAAAGAAAAACTTAGCTTGCCAATCATAGAACTTATTCAATCAAAATTCGTCATTAAATTTCCATTTTAATGTTCCAAATAATAAACCTTGCGAAATTCCCGACCATCAATTTTTGTACTGCCATTCACTAACAAAACCCCCAAAAAGTTTGCCAATACTTAATAAAATGCAAAATATTTGCGTTTGTCCGTCAAAGCAAAATAGCTGCACACAACAACAACAATAACAACGGCAACAACAACAACAACAACATTAGAAAGAAACAACGCTGCTGAAGGCGCAATGCAAATGACCATAAACAATTTGACCTATCCCAAAAACAACGACAACAACAACAATAACAACAATAACCATCAACAATGCGAACATTGAGAAGCGTTAAAAGCAACCAAACTATAAATGTTGACAGTAGCTCATTTCACATAATTCAATTTAACGGTCACGTTTTTTTAACAAATCCACAAAATACTCGAAATACTCGAAGAAAAAAAGCAATAAATTAATAAAACCAGAGACACATTTTTCGTGTGCATTATTATTGCTATTGTTATTACTATTATTGACTGTAATTGGCGCCTAACATTAAACAAGGCAATATTTTGGAACCGAAAGAAATGCAACCTTCAAGCTAACTGCTTGACTAACAGATACCCAGTAAACACTCCAGAAGTAATTGTACCCGAATTATACATTCCTATCTTCTCAACAAATAAAACAAAATTACTTTTTTATCACTTTTGTTGTTGTTTTTCTCTAGTAAAAAAAACTCTTAATGTATGATTTATTATGCCATTAATTTGTATATAGGGCAGACAAAATATAAAAAAATAGCTGTACTTTAAATATGATTCTACGTTGATAAAGACTACAAATGCAAAGAGCTATATATACTATACACATATATGAAATAATAACTAACTTTCTTATAATTGGCTTGAAATATTTAAACTGTATTATGCACATAACATCCAATATTAGCCGTCCGGCGATTATACATAGGGTATACACTGAAACCATATAGTGGGTATAATATCGTCATGACTTAAGGGAATTACAAGAAGTGAATATTAATTTGTACCAAAAATCAGCGACAATTTCGAGCTTAAGTTGTTGGCAATATCAAAATTTTGGGCAATAAGGCGTGAGTCTATTTATTATATGGAACTAACAGAAAGTGAAATTAAATTTTAATTCGATAATTATTATCTACAATTACATAATAGGGTTCGAATCCCAGTTTGGTTTAAAGATGTTTTCACATGCAAATTTTATGAATGTGTCTAAAATTAAAAAAAAAAAAAACTTTTAAATGTAAAACAATATATGCACTACTTTAAAAATAAATAAATAGAATTAGTGAATTATTTTTATTATTAAAACTATTACTTTAATATTATTTTATTGAGTAATAAAAGTTTAATATGTTTTAGTTTTTCAAATATAGTTATATTTATATAATAAAAGATTTACAAAATCTCTGGAGATTCAAAGTGAGTTTCCTCTTTTTTATCTATCTTGGACTGCATTTCCATAAGTATTTCTTAACATTTATTTGCGTCTGTCAGTTCTTCGATGCTCCATTCACAGCTGAACAGTAGAGTAAACTATTTACCCATACGATTACTACTGATGGTCAGCCTAATGAGCATCTCAATGATCATCATGATCGTTGTCACTGACATGCTTGCAACTCCACCTCCTCCTGCGTTGCATACACATGCGTTGCATTATGCAACTCGACTTGGCAAGCTCCACGCGTCGTCCCCACAACTTTTTTGCGGATCTTTTCAGGTTTTAAAAAGCGTGTATTTTGTGTGTCATTGTGACTGTCACTGCGACAGTTACTGTGACAGTGACTGACCCGAAGTGGGAAATACTCTCGCACTGAGACTTCGATGCGATGATCAGAGTGACTGTTACTGTTACTTTCACTGTTACTGTTACTGTTGTGACTTTTACTGTGACTGTGACTGTGACGGTTACTGTTACTGTTACTATTAGTGTCACTGCAACTGTTACTGTTACTTTCACTATTACTGTTACTGTTACTATTAGTGTCACTGCAACTGTTACTGTTACTGTTACTGTTATTGTCACTGCTACTGTTACTGTTACTGTTACTGTTACTGTTACTGTTACTGTTACTGTTACTGTTAGTGTTACTGTTACTGTTACTGTTACAGTTACTGTTACTGTTACTGTTACTGTTACTGTTACTGTTACTGCTCAGCTACTGCTACTGCTACTATTGCTGTTACTGTTACTGTTACTGTTACTGTTACTGTTACTGTTACTGTTACTGTTACTGTTACTGTTACTGTTACTGTTACTGTTACTGTTACTGTTACTGTTACTGTTACTGTTACTGTTACTGTTACTGTTACTGTTACCGTTACTGTTACTGTTACTGTTACTGTTACTGTTACTGTTACTGTCACTGTTACTGTTACTGTTACTGTTACTGTTACTGTTACTGTCACTGTTACTGTTACTGTTACTGATACTGTTACTGTTACTGTTACTGTTACTGTTACTGTTACTGTCACTGTTACTGTTACTGTTACTGATACTGTTACTGTTACTGTTACTGTTACTCTCGCTCCCGCGCTCAGACTTGGATGCGGACTCCATTACAGTCTGCCACAAAGATAAACAGTCCGAGTTGTTGTTGTTGTTGTTGTTGTTGTTGTTATATTTGATTAGGTCAATGGAATCCAATTGGCGTAGTCGTTGTTGCAGTTTCGCATTTCGTTCATTCCAAAATTTGGGTCACTTGGTCAATTGACAAAGATTGACGTATTGTTATTCTACGTGCCCCCAACTCTGTTTACACTTCCATGCATATATTTAGGCATACAATGAGGAAATATGCATAACTGGAAAATAACTGGAAAAATAATGCAAGTGCAACTAGTGAAGCACTTGTCGGATCAGCCGAGAGCGAAGGGCCTCAAGGTCTTGAATTTAAGCCATGGCTTAAAGACGCTGCGGTTTGGTTTATTACACATCTTGCTTTTATGCCGTATGGCAATTAATAAGCTCTTAAAGATGAAGTAAAAATAAAAAAAAAGTGTAAAATTATCACTTTTCATGCACTCTCTAACAATTACAAGGTTACGTTTAACATGCGATTTATTAAGTAAACGCGCTTTAATTGTTAATTATTTGTTTGTTAACAAATGCTTATCAAGCTTTTAACACATAGCGGAAAGTGTAAGATTAATTAATGGCACAATTAAACTCCTAACTGTGCATAATGAAATGTTTACTGAACTGCTTTGTTGTGTATAAAATAGTAGGGGTATTCCCTGGCTCCATTTTGTTAAGGGTTATGTGAGAAAGCGACTTTATCTGCTTTATCTTTAACTTTGAGTATCTTTCTTTGTTGAAATATTTTTCAATTTAATGAGATAGACGGTTTATCATTATTTATACCCGTTATAAGATGTTGTTGTCAAAGTTGACAAACACTTTAAGAAGTGCTTAAGCAAAATATTGTAAGATCGAGATTCAGATGATTTTATATATAAATGTATTAATATATATATGCTATACTTGACAAGTAAATTTACCTTTCTGTTAAATAATTTCAACTTTCTTTAGCTTGCACAAAATTTAATTAAATGTATAGCCAAACTTAATTTTTTGCTAAATTTCAAAAAATATTTAAATAATAAATAAATAAATCTTCGATCTTCCATCTATATGCCGCACACCTGCTTAAGCTTACGTAATCGCGCTGTTCCTTTAACACTGCACAACATGATCGTTGATCGAGCGAATTAAGGGCACACAGCAAGGCGAGTGGTAAATGGAATTTGCAATCTTGCCCCAAGTGGCAATATCAAGTCCAAGACTTATATCATCGGTGTGGGGCGCATCCAGCTAAAAGGCGCTCCACTGCCGGTTATCCAATTAAAACCAAAGATCGGAGATAGTTTGGGCCACAACACTAAAGTGGGCCGTCTGCAAGTCCAAACACTAGTTTTTGTTTCTTTTATTTTTGTTCAGACGCACCAAAGCACGCAGCACGCGACATCTAGGAAATGAGAGTCGTCACATGACAACAACTCCTATATACATATATATATATACAAATATATATATGCATGCATATATAGATATATAGTTGCTGTGCCAAGTCAGCTGACTAGTTGGCCAGCGGCTGCCGGCAACGGTGAAAAGCGGTCATTTGGGTTGTTAGGCGTGTTCGAGCCTGGCCAAGTGAGCGTCTGGTTATGGAGCAAGGGGTTGTCCTACCCCCTCCCCCACCACCTCTCATCTCCTCTCGCTGCCGTGAGAGGGGCAGTGGTGCACATGCGTGACAGGCGGAAACTTGTCATATCATATGCACGCCACAATTATGTAATGATCATAATAATAGCGCCAGAGCGAACAAGTCAAATAACTTTCTTCTATTCAATACTTTGCTCTGCGCTTCAGGTGCCGGCCCTATCACCTGATCTACATAACAATCCTGCTAATTGGGTTAGCCCAAGCCCGTCCTCAGCACAGCTTGCAACACATTGCGGTACTGGAGAATGCCGCCTGGGAGCAGACACTGCCACAACAGCTACAGAATCCCTTCTACAAGACGCCGCGTGTCCGGGATGCATTAGCCAGATCCAGCTGGTTTGGTCCCGGTGAGCAGGTGGTAAGTCACTAGCATTACAACTATTATATTTCCGCACTATTGAATATTTTTTTGTCGCAGGTCCTTGAACGACAGGCGGAGAAAATCCCTCGCATGGAAATCTATAATGTTCTCTCCCATGCGGGTCTCATACCACGCCGCAAATATTTTTAAATATCTTTCGATTTACATTTTGTTACATTTTATATAAAATATTAAAAAAAAAAAAAAAAAATTAAAGCTACAGTCATTAATTTTAGTTAAAGAAATTATAAATGTTTTATTTAGACTGAAATTATTATTTAATAGTTTTCAGTATCTTGATTCAGTTATTCAAGAGAAGTAACGATCCCAATAAATTGAAATGCTTTTTGTTATAAAACATAGTTGAAAAATTCAAAGTATGTACCTTAATAATACACAGTTACACCTTCGGTGAATAATCAAAAATGTTTATAGATGCTTTGCAGAATTAAAGATTGCGTATATAATAAAAGAAATACAAAATTTAAATTGAAAAATACAAAGAATTTTAATTCAGAAATGAATAAAGTAAGAATATTGAAAAAATATATATATATATTTATTGGACAGCAAATACGTGCTTTAATATATATACACTACATTTAAGACTTTTTAACCTATCATTTATCAGCAGACCATATTTAAAAGACATTTGCTGTAAAAATAACTGCATTTAGTTTATATTTTTTAAGAACTGTTTCGCATAATCGGTGTCTCATATGTATACAAAAGAAATGAAAAAAATTTGTTACAACAACTATATACGTAAGTGGATTGCATTGCTGAACTGTGTATGTGGGATCGTTGCTAGATATGCAATAATTCTACAATTAAAACTCCAGGTGTACATCGAGTTGCGCAACTCGCTGCAGTCGCGCATCCAGCGCCAGCTGCTTGTCCTCTTGGCTGATGTCCCGCTCCAGGGCCGTGTTCTGCGCCAGCAATGTTTTTCGCACCTCCTCCGTCTGTTGAACCTGTTCCTCCACCTCCTCCTCATCATCCTCCTCCACATCGCTGCCTGGATGCGAGAGTCCGTTTCCATTTAGTTTGCCATTGCTGAGCGTCTCATCCGCATTATATCTAACTGCACTATCGGCAGGCGTCAGCAGCGATTTAATGAATTCGCCGCAGATCAGGCTCATCGCAGGCATCGTATGGGCGGACAAGGCGACCAACTGTAATTGTGAAATGAATCGAAGAAAAAACATTAATTGGCATTCACCTTGACAAAGTTCACAACAAAAAAAAAACTATGTTAGTCGGATTAAAATTGTATTTTTGTTGCAACAATTACTTTTATTTTTTTGCATACCCATTAAAAATAAGTAAACAGGGTATATTTTTTTTACAGAAAGAGAAATAGACGATCATAATCATAATCATGTCATAAACATAGTTCAAAATTAAAAAAAAAAAAAAGCGGCGTACATTGGTTGTATATGTGTGCACAGGTTTTAGGGTATCTTGTAGTCGAACATATTCGAATAGTTTTCTTACTTATTTTCTCAGGTTCAAATTATAGTTCAAGTTCAGCGCACGAAATTCGAAATTTTTCGTGCTCTGCAAACGAATTACGTGTTATATTTTGATTTTGTTTATTAGTTTGTCATTTGTTAAACCGAAGTATCTATTCACTGTCAACGCGAAAGCGTTTGTTCAGTTACTTTTTGATCCGCATTTGCATAAATGTTGCTTATAAGCGAATGTCTTAATGTATACTTTCGCAGAAATCGTACTCATTAGCTGCATTTTTCTGTTGAAATATTAATTAAGCAAAAGTTGTCACAAAATATTCAAATGTGAGTCAGAACCACTAAAGAGAGCTCAATTTACAAGCGTAAATTGCAACTCGTCGAAACCAACGCGAACTAGCTCGGAAGATCGACTGACTCAAATAAATTAGCCAAAAAATGTAGGCTATACATGTAATTTAACTGTACAAATGTAATTAAGGCAATAAGCGACAAGTGCTCGCATTATAATTATTACAATGGAGCAACCCACGTGTTTGAGCCCCACGGGAAATTTCACTCGCTGAGCGCTCATCATAAAGTAGCCACAACAAATGCTCAAAACTGTTTTATTGAACAGCATAATAAGCTTAAAAAGTGCGAAGAAGCACGCAACAACAAAAAGCCGCTACGCATAAACAAAACAAATTGGACAACAAAACAGTCGGAGAGCGTGTCTCATGTGAGAAGAGAGAAAGAAGAGAGAAAATAGCGCAAGCTCCATAGGAGTGGGCGTGCTTGCACTGGCGGCTGCAGACTGCAGTCCAGGCAAGTGAGTGTTGTTTGTGTATGTGAGTGTGTGAAAGTACGAAGCTTGGAGAGAAAAGCGCACGCAACAATAACAAACCGAAGTTTATGAGCAAAGCTTCGTGTATCAGAATTATGAGAGAACATCACGCACGAAGCTTGCGCTGTCGCTGCGGGCGTCGCTGTCGCAGCAGCGCGGAGTATAAATTGCATTGAGCACCAACAGCCGTTCAACATTGTGCCGTTGTACTTTGCACAAACAACAACACCATCAACAACAAAAAAGCCGGAGAGCGTGACTAAGACAGCCAGGCAAACGGAAGCGCGTGCCTCAAAAGTTTACGGAAATATAAGAACTCAAAAGTTCACGGCACATAAACGTCATTTGACCCGAAGCTGACAACAAAACGTTCAATTATTATAAAACAATTCAAAGAGAAATAACAAATTGGTAGACGCATAAAAAGTGCAGTTCAGTGAAGTCCAAAAATACCGAAATGTGGCCCAACTTTGTCGCCGTCATTTCGCTGCTGTGCCTTGCATTGTTCTGTGCCTGGGCCCAAGCTGGACCCGTGCCAATTGTAAATGAGGTGAGTTTTGGGTGTTGTGTGTATGAAAGGTAGTTCAAGAAGTTATACATAAGTTAAGATTTTGTTTTTTTGGTTTTTTCTTGTTACAAAGAGAATTCAATATTTTCCGGGGTTGTAAAAGTAAATGTTAAGTTGCTATATTGTTGATTGCAGGCAAGTGCAATAGTTAATTAAATGATTACTTTCTAATTGAAAACAATAAGGCCGTGAACACGACTTGGGCGGGTGTTAATCAGCACGACTTATTTATAGACCTCAACTGTTTATAAGATCAGAATATTCCACTTGCTTATATAATATGTGATGTGAACTTCCTTATCAATTTCTCCTCGAAGAATTCGATGAATTTCAAATTTTTTTAAAAATAACAAAGTGATTAATTCGTAGTCTTTAATGAACTTTGAGCGACACTAATATAAACGGGATAGGCAAAAAACTTTCAAAATCTTTTCAACTATCCAAATTAGACCTATACCAACCTAAGATCTTTCATATTAATGCAGTTGCCATGCCATTATAATGCTTAGCATGACATTTTCCAGCCCATCCCCTCATAAGATCCAATTGAAAGGCATCCAGACAGAAGCAACACAATCGCGTCTTTCTTTTGACTTTAAGAGAATGGCGTTATTATTATGAATTGAAATTATTCAAATTGAGTTGAGAATAGAAAAGTGTAGGCACTTGGCCTGAACAAAGGCACTACGCAACAAAACTGAACTATCACGAGATATGATAAACAGGTGATACAGAAAAGTTGAGAGCGCAACCTAATTTTAGCTTTATATCTTGTAAAGGAAAATAACATAAAAAATTATGGAATAAGTTTAAATCGGGATTTAAAGGAATTTAAAAAAAAAAATATTTTTTAAAAGGAATTTCTTATATAAATCTTAATGAATAATATAAGATATATCTCTTACAAAACCTACTGAATATTAAAATTGTTTTCTTCTTCTTTCCCACTCTGTAGCACCAACAGCTGATGCCCAAGGTGCCCCAATGGCATTGTTTGCGTTACTTTAAGCACGACGTTCTGATGATGCGTCGCTGCCGACATTTGCGGGTGCCAACGGCGCCACGTCTTGGGGACACGCTCATACGCAAGAGAAAGAAATAGAAAGTGTGGCGATCAAGCCACGAGCTGAGCCAAGACCAACAACAACTACAACAACAACAGCAACAAGAACAAGAACAAGAACAACAACTGCACACGACTGAGCAACAAGACGAATTACAATTACAAATACAATTTCAACAGGATTTATAACAAGACCAAAGCAAAACCAAAAAATATATATAACTATACACCTATACACATATATTAATATATCTATATTTTAACTAATTTTAAGTCTAACCATTTGTACTTCATAGCGCATAAGGTTTCAATAAAATGTGAAAAAACCCAAAACATGAATTATATTAAATCTAGCATATAGATTTTTTTCATATTTTCTCAATCTAATATTATATTATCAAAATAATATGTCTAAGCAGCTTGTCTTAAAGAAAAATTAGAGTCTGCCTTAGAAGAACTAAAATGCAACATATTCTCAAAATCAGATTATTCTTTAAACAAAATTAAATATTTATGCATTTTAAGGTTGGCCTTGTCTTAGGTTTAATTAAATTAAAATTCTAGCATACTATCTAAGTTTATAGATATATAACTTTAAATAAATGAACTGAAATATTAATAATACTGAAGTTAATTTTCGATCTACAGGCTATAAAAAATGTCTACCAGAATATTTTAAAACAAATGTTTTGTAGAGAAGAATTAAGGATTTTAAAAATTACGAAAATTGTATGTATCCTAACCTTCTAACCTTCATTCAATTTTAATATACTAACATTTTGGGGCCAGCAAATTCTATACTATCTGCAGACATTCCAATAGGAGAATATTTGTCGATGTGTTAGAATCCCGGTACCTTATAATCATAGTCTTAAGGAAACTTACCGCATTTACAGAACTGTGCGCATTTCGACCCACAATCAGTGGACCGCTGCTCTTTGCAACGTCTATGCTTTCGCTGGCCTTTTGTTTGGCAATAAAGCTGCCGAAGGTTGCGTATTGCTGCAGCTGCTCCGTCGACGGCGGCTGGGCAAAGGATATCGGCGCAGGCGCATCGTCCATTGTGCTGTGCCCAGGTGTAGCCAGGTAGACAATCTCCTTGTCTTGGGTTAGCATGTGCAGCGTAGATTGCGCCTGCCAGTCTACATTGATGGAGCTTTGCTTGGGCTGGCGTCGCGGCAACCAAACCAAACCGTGCAGCTTGGGCAAATTACTGCGCTGATAGACGGGCAACGGTACATTTGGCTGGAAGACGTGCACTGGATGCGGAAAAACAATGAAAAGCATCAGTAACGAATTGCAAATTGTCTGCAGTTGCAGTTACAGTTACTCACGTTCATCGTTACGTGTGACGGCAGCTATCAGATTGGTGAGTGGATCAAAGGCCAATTGTTGCACGGAGAGCTTGAGGCCCGCCTGAAGCCGCAACGTCATTAGGTTCCAGATGAGTACACGCGTCTCAGTGCAGACGGCAACCAGATGCGCCTGCGCGCCAGCTCCAAATTGCACATGCGATATTTGGGCAACACTTTGAAGAGGTGCTGCTTTGGCCGGCGTCTTTCCCGGCTGCGATTCCCAGTGTTTGCGCTTCTTGGTTGCCTTTGGGTTTGCCGCTTTGGTAGTCTCACCCAGCTGCAGTACACTAAAGAGCGGTAAAAGTTCTTGCCTAACAATCTGCTCATAGTTTTTCCGCCGGCCGCTGAGCAATGACAAACGCAGTTTCGCCTTGAAGCGTTGACGAGGCTGCAGGCGATGCAAGCGCGCTTCAAGCGTTCTGAGGCGACGCTGCACAGCAAGGGGATCTACCAAACAGTTCTTCAAGTGATCCCGCAGACGCTTCTGGCACGCCTCGTGCACGGTGCACTCAATACCAAAGCGACGCAAGAGCTGCAGTTTCTGATGCAGTCCCAGCTCTGACATTTGCATTATGTGCTTATACACCGACTCCTTTACATTATCATTGAACGCTTGCACGTTGCTCGACTTGCTTTGGGTACTCGGCGCACTGGCCATAAGCTGCCGCGCCTGCTGGATCAGCTTCTGATCGTCACTGTCGAGCAGCGTTTGCAGCAGACCCCAAAGCTTTTGGCGCTGCTGCGTCAGCTCTGTGCGTGTGCCATTCAATGGCATCGGAGCCAAACGCAGTTGTGCCTTGGCCACAACGCCATCGTAACCAGCGGACGTGCTTAGCGCATGCAGTAGTCGGAGCGTTCGTGCATCGTATAGCACCATCGTGCTGCCATAACCAGCAGCCAGCAGCGAACCATCCTGTGAGAAACATATGGAGCCAATTGTTTGTCGCTTATAGCTTGTCTGCGCTGCACAGCTCCACATGCTGCCGCGCTTGTAAATGTTTTCCGAATCGCCCAAAGTCCACAGTTTGATCACATTGTCCTTGCCAGCCGTCGCACAACGTAAATTGTTCACTTGAAACTGATTGGAGAAGATAATCGTCTGGAAACCATGTTCATGCGGCAGCTCAATGTTTGTGTTTAGTTTGTAACTGCAAAGGATATACAAATTAATAGACATTTCAGAAGGAGTCTTATTGCATATACAAGACATTAGATATTTCTATTGCGATGATTTTAAGGATCTGATTGCTCACCGTTGTAATCGCTCCTGATATTGCCAAAATTTGAGCCTCAGCTCGGCAAAGTTACGATGATCGTTGTACACCTCACCCGTGGCCATCCAATCTATGTTGAAAGCTGCACGTGTGACACACGTATTGTAAATGATGCGCTGCGCCTCCTGGGAGTTCACATTCGTCTCTACGACTCGCAGCTGCATTGAAAGAATAAGCGTTATTAGCATCAAATTCGAGTTAAACTCTAGTTAATTTACATTATAAAGCAAACTTTTTGTGTAGGCCGAGTAGAACTGCAAGTGTCCAATTCGTCCATTGAGCACCAACGTGTTTGTACGCGGATTTAGACAGAGACCGATGGGGAACATGGTTTTGCCCGTCTTGTCCGGCAGTGCATATGTAAAATGCTGTAGCGTGGACTTTAGCTTCACATCAGTGGGGCTCACAAATTGCAATGCATTGTCGTCTGTGCCGATGAGCACATGTTCATTCCCATCGCTGATCACAATGTGCCTTATTATGCTGGACATGCGCGGTATAAATTTCCGTTCGTCCTGCTTAGATATCGTCCACTTGACCAACACGGCTTCGTGGCCAGCGCTGAAGAAACTAATGCCCGTGGGCGTAAACGCAATGCTGGTCACTGCAGTATTGTGCCAATGGTGTTCCGTGCATAGCACCAACTCCTGTTGGTCAAACTGCCGCCAGGTAATGATCCGACCAGATTCATCGCCGGTGGCGGCCAATTCCTCGCAGGGACTCATACGCACACACGTTATAAGCGATGTGTGTGTGTTCTTGAAGCGCCAGAACTTCCAATTCGCATAGTTGATGAAGTAAACGTAATAGCCCTGTGCGAGTATTAGATACTTAAATGCGCCTTTGCTCACGTCCACCAACGGGGTTCGAACTCTGCAAAAATATAGAAGCGCAACAGGTTGTTAAGATTTATTGATAATAGGAGAGAATCTAAATACGAAAAGAAATAAAACTATTACTGTTATAGAAACCATAATTATGCTAATATCCTAATAGCATATACAAAGCCTAATATCCAATTGATTATAAATAAGATTTGATGGTAATAGATTTTCTTTATATTTGAGCAGCAAACTTCACAAATAAGGGAAAGGTCAATATTAAATCCCTATTATAATATGTTTATGTTGACATTAGCCAGATGCAGTGTTTATTTACTATAGTCTATAGTCTACTTGGTATTCATTTAAGTTCTCAAAATAGAATAAGAAAATTTGTTCAATAAGATTTAAATGTGTTTCATTAACGAAACAAAAATTCAAATGGGATCAAATATTTTAGACCAGTAGACCAGTAATTAATATAATTTGGAAGTAAACAATAACTCACTTTAATTTCAGGCCACACTTGATGTCGATGACTGCGCCGGTGTTGGTGTTGACCACAAACCAGCTAAGCTGTTCCCCACTTTTCCGCTTGGCCGTTACAAACGCGCACGCGGTGTCGCCTTCCTTGTACATATTGAGCAGATTGCATGTCAGGACTTGCAGGCCTTCGGAGCCCAGTTTTAAATTAATATTCTTTTGCAGCACGCCCGTCCGCCAATGCCAGCGTAGCATTTGGCCTGTGCTGGTGCAGCCCAACAGCAGCTCCGGCTGTTTTACATCGAGCTCCAAGCTGATCAACGGCGCCGTCGCATCGTTTAATTCACGTGTCAATTCTCCTGTGCTGGTGACAAACACCTGTACTTTAAGGCCGCAGCGCACAAAGATAAATCTATGCAAATCAAGTATAAGTTAAATGTATGCCTTCAAGTCATTTCAATGTTGCTTAAACTAACCTTCCCTGCGCAGAGAAAACGGGCGCATGTTTAACAATGTTGCCGCCCGCCAAATGCTGCAGCTCCAGTCCGTCTTCGTCGTCGAAATTCATGGCAACTCCGCAGCCTTGTAGAGCAGTTATAACTGCTTATGCACTTTATTACTATTAGATTTAAGCAATAACAACTTATTTTCTGCAAATAATTTCATATAAAATCACAATCCGCACGTGTAGCTGCTTTTTGCAGTGCTGGTCAACGTGACGGCAGAAGTGTTGCTAAACAAAAACATGCAACGGAATGAAAGCGGCCGACAATAATCGATAACTGCAATCGAGCGGCAACATTTTCGCTCTTTCAAATTTACCAATTATAGAAAATGAATAAATTTATACAAAATTTAATAATAAAAAGAGAACAATTGTCATGTGTTTTTTTGTTTATTGATTTCATCAACACCTTTCTTTTTTTTTTCAATGGTAAGTGCCTTGACAAAGGACTAGCAAAACAAAATGGAATCAATTAAATAGATATTTTATAGTTATTCATATGATTAGTTTGTAATTTTAATTAACTGAAAGATATTCACTTCATTAGTGGAATTATATTGTATTTCTGTTGTAATATTTACGATTTTTCTGTTCTCATGTTTAAATTCAATTCAAATGCAAACCGCTTCGGCAATTACTGCCGAAAAGCTTCACATCTGTTATCGATAGATAGATTTTGGTATTTTTTCGCAAGATGATTGCAGCCCACATTAGATTAAAATATTGTTCAATAAATGGATAAACTAATGGTCAGCAAAAAGTAGGCGGTAGAAATTCAACCGCTGCCACGTGTCCGGATAAATTTCGTGTTGACAACCTGAACTTAGCAATGAAGATTATACACGAATCCTCTACGGAAACAACAAACACAACAACAGAAAAGAACATGTGCAACGTTGCAAGCAAACGCAATGTAAACAACTTGCGGGCAAGTTGTTCAATGCTGTTAATGATACCGATTCTGGTCATATCCTGCCTGATGCAAGTGGCTGCAACAGAGCCACTGAAAGTCATTTATGCTGTAAATGCGGGCGGGGATGAGCACACGGACCAGAACGGCATCCACTACGAGGCGGATCCATCAAACGTGGGCATATCCTCGGACTATGGAAAGCATTTGCTTATGATTGGCCGCGTGCCGGAGCAGGACGAGGTGCTCTACCGAACAGAACGGTATCATACGACGACGTTTGGCTATGATTTTCCCGCTGATGGCGACGGTGATTATGCGCTTATCATGAAATTCTGCGAGGTGTACTTCGATGCACCCAATCGTAAGGTGTTCGACGTGCTGCTCAATCGAAAACACACAGTCGTCAGGCAGCTGGACATATACAATCAAGTGGGACGCGGCTCGGCGCACGATGAGATTGTGTACTTCAAGATCGTCAACGGGCGGATGCACTACGAGAATGAGGGTGAAATCGAGACTTCGGACGTGCGCAATGGACACTTGCGCTTGGACTTCATCAAGGGCGCACTGGACAATCCAAAGATCAATGCGTTTGCGCTGCTCAAGGGTGATGTGACCCAACTGCCGCGCCTGCACAACACCGAGGCCAGCGAACGACGCGCCGAGACGGAAGATGAGGACAAGCCACGTGCAACACGTCCACGCGATAGCCAGCAGCATCAAGAGCGCATTGTGCGGTACAATGAGCGGGCACAAAGGAGCTACGACGACGATGAGGACGAGGATGATGACGATGTGGAGGAGGGCGAGCCAGAACAGGAGACGTTACAACGCCAGCAGCAGCAACAACAACACGCGCAGCAGCAGCAACAACAGTTCACGCAAGGTGAAAAGCGAACGCACAGCGGACCACGTCAGCCAAATCCCTATTCGATGGATGACTCCTCCATATTGATGCCTGTGTTTATCGCGATTGGGGCCTTCATACCACTACTATTTTGCCTGTGCAAGCTGTGATCCTCATGGGATCCATTGGGCTGCCCCCCGTGGGAGCGTTCGTGTTGATTTTTGTGATTTTTATAAAAGACTTAATTATATAATTATCGTTTAGTTGTAGCAAGAAAATGTAAAACGTTTCTTTTTTTTAAGTTTTTCTCCAGCACAAAGACGCACAAATCTCTCTCATTGCATACATACATATATGTTTGTGTGTATGCATAGTCTAATAATGTGTTCCTTATATATGGATAGCCGCTCGCTCGCCAGGCTCGTTTACTTAAGCCAAACTTTTATGGTTTTTTTTTTAATTTTCGCTTCAAAAATATGTTTAATGCGGTTTTTAGGCATTTGCTTTAAACAAAATCAATGGAAATAAACTTTGTTATTTACAAATTGTTTTATGATATCGTAAATGTTTTTTTTATGGGTTTTGTGAATTACTACAATTTGTATATATTAAATATATATTATTGAAATAGTTGAAAGAACAACTAAGGTTAACAGTTCTTAGTAAAAGGTACAATTTCCATTATTTCTTGCTATCATTTGTGCCTTATAATTTATTGCGATTACTTTTATCACAATGCTCAATACTTTATATAGAGATAAGTAACCTGCTGCCTTGTATACCACAAATGCATTCAAAGTTCATTTGATTTAAAATAATCTTCATGTTAAATATTTAACATTTTAACAGATAAAGTTTGCTAAAGGTAATCACAACGTAATTGTCTTTTATTATTACTTAAGTCATGTAAACGATATATTAATGCAATTGTTAAATATAACTATACATATACATATGTATATGTTTAATGATTCAAAGCAAGGTGCATGTTGTTGGGGTTCAAGTTCACTGCAATTGTCACCAAGGTCAATCTATCGACGAGCTCCAACCACACGATTACGTGTGTCGTCCAGCTTATAGCTGCTCCGTACTTTAAACGTTTGCAATTTGTATTCAGGTGCGAGAAAGTCATCGTGACATATTGAGAGAAACGCATCGAACAAATATATTTTCAATAAAAAATTATTGTAGAACTTTATTTGAAAGATAAGCATCGAAGTAAAGGTTTTATACTATAAGGACAGTAACCGAATGTCTGCTCATATTTACAATCTAGAAATAAAGCAGTTCAAACAAATATATATAAAAATGGTATGTGATCTCTAAAATGCATAGTCTACTAAACAACTAACACTACGGCATACAAACACATTCGCACACACACTCGCACGTACACATTGCACTTAACAAAGTTTTGGAACGTATGCAAAACCAAATAAAATGCATTTTAAACGAAATCGCACAAATATAACTATATACTAAATACATTTGCATACATATTTATAAAAGAGAGTGCAGAACTTTGGATGTGTGCATAAGTTGAAGAGGGCAAAGGGTTACGGGGGACGCTTACAAATTAATTAACAGCATTAGGGGAAACGGAAAAACCATTAAAAATAACCCCAAAGAGAGCGCCAATTACAGTCCTTAAAATCGAATCTCGTTGCGCTGCAGCTGCTCGTAAACGCTGGGCGTGAGCAGCTCGTAACGTCCTTTGGAGGTTTGATAGTAGAGCGCATCCTGCACCACATTTGGGTCATAGCCCTCCTTCTGTAGATCCACCTTGCGCAGCTTGAATGTGCCAGTCAGATCCACCTTGGTGAGCAGTCGCAGTATTTGTGGACGCGCGTAGGCGGGCAGCACTTTGGCAAGATTAGCGGCAAATGCATCCAGATCGAGTTCACGGTGCGGATCGTAGATGGCAGCCATGCCGGCGCGTCCCTCGGTATGTGGTATGGTGACACCATAAACCACGGTGTCCTTGTATCCAGCCACATTGCTGACCTGCGCTTCCACTTCGCTGGTGGACACATTTTCGCCCTTCCAGCGGAATGTGTCACCTGTGCGATCCTTAAAGTACAAATAGCCCTTCTCGTCAGCGACCAGCAAATCGCCAGAAATAAATGCCATGTCGCCATGCTTGAACACATCCTTAACAATCTTCTTAGCCGATGCCTTGGCGTCCACATAGCCCAAAAACTCGCGCGACGGATTGCCTTTGACTATTTTTCCAATAAAAACGCCCGGCTCGTTGGCCTCGCACAGCTCGCAGAGGCCATCCTTGTTGCGAATGGGTTCGCCAGTGTCGGGATTGGCGCGTATAATCGATATCGGATAGACCTTAGGCAATATGCGGGACACAAAACCAATGGCTCCGACAGTATTATCATGATTCATAATGTTTGCATTGCCTTCGGTGGCGCCATAGAATTCGCCCACTTTAGCAATGTTGAAACGCTCCACAAACTGTGGCCAAATCTGCGGACGCAAACCATTGCCAAAGACCAGTCGCACGCGATGAGCTCGATCGTGTTCCGATGGTTTGGTAGCCAGAATGTAACGAGCCATTTCACCAATATATTGACCAACCTGTACGGGTAGAGCATGTTAGATTGACAGCTGTAAATGAACTGAACTCTACTTACAGTAGCATTGAACTTGGCGCAATCAGCAAAGTAGTTGGAAGCCGAGAACTTCTTCCGGATGGAGACCGTAGAGCCAAAGACCACCGACTGACCCATGCACATGATGCCACCAGCAGTGTGGTACAGTGGCAATGGGGTGTAGAACGTATCATCATCCTTGAAGCCCATGGTATAGTGAATGCCGGCGGCAATGAACAAATAACTGCGAGAATTAAATATGTTTTATTGAATATAATACATACGTATTTATATATATATACTGATTGTTTATGTTCCTTGTTTAAATGCTGCTTCTGCTAGACATTGCGATTTATATTCAGTTACATAATCATGTTTTTATTGATTCGCTAAATCAATTACTTAACACGTAAACACAGATAATGATGATATCGGTATCAAAGTTTGATCGATGCCACAAAAATGATATTCTAGAAATAACAATACCTATTGTATTTTTTCCTTAAACTTGATACAACATTATTTATACATCATATAATTAATGAAAAGAACAAACAAATGTTTATGAATCATTATTATAAACTTTTGCCCTTTATTTGTCCTGCCTTTACTTGCATTCAATAATTGAAATGAAGGAATTATAATAGTTAAAAGCGAACTGAAGAAACCATCTTACATAATGCATATCTATGAATCAATAAATGTATATTATAGAATGCCTTCAATTATACTTTACATTTAACCACTGCATTTCACTTTAGTTGAGAAATATTTATAAGAAAAAGGCGATATATATTCAAATTGAATGAATAATGAATGTCATACGATGAGCAGCAAGTCTCTTTTTTAAAGGCAATCAATTAAAGTCTTGCACGAATGCATTTGAACAGTTGTCGAGCAAGTTATACATTTATCACGCTTTTTCTACTCTAAACTAGTTGAATGAAATATATATCCTACAAATTATTAATAACTTTTCTATTTACTTGAAAGGTCTTGGGAGAAAATATAACTTATCAGTATATATATTACCGTGAATGGGAGATGACCGCCGCCTTGGGTAGACCCGTGGTGCCCGACGTATAGATGTATACCAGTTTGTCGTGATGTGCGACCTGCGTCTTGCCGGGTTTCTGTGTGCTGGCCGCGGAGAGCAGGGTATTTAAGTTCTTGGCCTGTTTGACCGCCTCTGATTGAATGTTGTTGTTCTCGTTGTTGTACTGGAAGAGCGTCAGATCGGCGGGCAGTTCCTTGGCCACATCGGCGATGGCCTCAACAAAATCCTCGCCATAGATGAGTGCATGGCAATGGGCCACTGTGATGCTGTGCAGCAGCGAGGGTCCACGCAGATTTGTGTTGATCAGCGGCGTGATTATTCCAATTTTGGACAGGCCCAACCAGGTTGCCATATACTCAGCACGATTCTCCAGCAGCAGGCCGACAACATTGCCTTTCTGATAGCCCTGCGCTTGCAGCACATTGGCCACTCGATTTGCATGCTCGTTCACCTGTCGGAATGTCCATCTCTGGGTGTCACTGACCACGGCCACTTTGTCCGGATGCGCTTGGACATTACGCTCGAATACATCGGCTACGGTATAGTTGAGACGTTCGTGACGTTTCGTATAGCGCAGCAGCTTTCCGTAGGCCCAGAGAGCACTGCAAAATAGTAAAATAGGATATGCATATAAGAGGAAGAGTAACAATAATGTACAGACATAGCTTGATATAAAACAGTGTAAAGATATATGTGTATATAAAAGGTTATTATCAATCGATCTGCTGGAGTTGCGTGTTTTATGTGTCGATTGTGAAAACAAACGAAAATAGCTCAACCGTTGAACAAGCTCAACGTACGGCACAGTTATAACCCAGATAAGGCTTAAAGTACATATAAAACACGTAAACAGCCGTGGGAGGCCAATTAACTGTACCTGTGAAATCAGCATGAAGCGATTAATATTGGCAATAAATTTAATGCTATGCAAAATAAAGAGCGAAAGTACATAAACTGTTAATTGGTCCGGTCTAATTAGAATCGAAATTAAATTTTAGTTAAATATGAACTATAATATAAAAATATGATGAACACATTTAATTTTTACTTTTTAAGTGAAAATATCTTTAATAGAGTATCAACAATATCGTATCATTATTTAATATGCATGCATATTTGGTAGTTGATATCTTTTTTAGTCGACACATTGAAATAATAAAGTTAAATTTAAAAATCTGTTCGACATTAAAACAAAACAATTACAAATAATATATTTTTGAGAGAAACCCAGAAAACCAGTTAAAAATAATAAAGAAACAACTGTGGGTTATTTATTAAAAAACAAATTGATAAAAATAGATTGTACTAAAGCTGTGTCAATTAAAGTTGAAACTATAGTATATAGTAAATGTATATATACATATATAGTAAAAAATTCATTATATTTCAATATATGAATCGAAACTGAGATCAAAGGTTACTTTTCCATACTATTCAATAAATACAAATAAGTTAAGTTAAAAATAACTGAATGGTATAGAATTTACAGATATAGCCTATAATCGAAACGCACCTAATGACGTATATAGCTAAAGAAACCAAGTGCAGAAAAATTTTAACGGAATGTTTTAAGAATAGAAATAAAAGGTAGCTTAAAGGTAGTTTTTATGTATATTTTTGTTATGTACTTATAAACTTTTTGTTCTGACCCCTATTCAGCTATGCAATTCCATTAAGAGCCATTAAGAGATTCCGGGCGTAATCTAGCTTAGTATAATATCAAATTGTAGACCTTTTGCACCTTACTGGATTTTAAAGTACTTTGCACTTGATGAAAAGTAAAGCATAGCTGATAAGATAGAAAGTTTAAGCGGTTTAGGATTATTTCTCATGTCAATGTGCTTGAAATTAATTCAGCTTAGTAATTAGAATTCGCACAAGCATTACCGGGGGGTCTATTGCGAACGGCAAATAATAAAGTGCCAATTCGCATGTATATAATATATAAAGATATATCCAAAAATGTTTTATATTTAAGCGTGTGTACTTTATACTTTATTATGTGAGAAGCAAGCAACAAACTTGAGCTGACTTTTGCAAGGTTATCAAGAAACAAGTTGCAGTAAATTACCGATCTTAAGAATCTTGTTCATTAACTCAAAATACGTTTAACCTTGTTTCTTGGAACTCGATATTTTCGTATTTTTGTTGTTTTAGTGCCATAAAAAAAACAATTTCAGCAATTTTTCAGTAAGCAAATTTTAACTCTGTCTCAATGACAAACAAAGATAAACAATAATTGTACACCATAATATAAATATCTTGGATCTATGTAATGAAGGGAATTATGTGCAATCAATTTAAACAGCTGTAAAGCTGAAACTTGTCGATTTCGTGACATATAGGTCCAAATCTTTTGTTTTATTTATGTGAAGTGATAAATATATGAGTTTTAATTAAGTATATGCTAATCTCTATATACATACATATCTAACTGTTTCCACTGAGAAACTTTGCCTATAAGACTTACGAAGCTTAATTTTTCACACAAGTTAACCTTTAATGACTTCCGTGGACATTAAAACGGGTTTTTTTGAAAATGAAAATATGTGAAAAGCACCTATTTAAAACTTTAAAGATATTCGTAAAGATAATATGAGGTGCAACGAATTATTACGAAGCATGGGAAAGTTTTTCATTTAAAAATGAGCTTTAATCATATTTTTGATACAATATTTTTTAAATATTAGATTGGAGCTAACTGTGTTACTCTAAAGCATCCACTTTTGGCAAATGCTCAAATGTTGTTCTCTGACTTATCTGACGATCTTTCGAGCAAATAGAATATATCTTATGATAGCATCAATTTTTATTATTCGGTTTTTTCTATCAACCACCTCGGAATAAGTGTCACATGGAAATTTCCATAGATCAGCGCCCTCTTTTTTTACACATGGGGCATTTATAATTGTCATTTACATTAAATTAGTGCTTTTCGAGCTGTGTCGCACGTTGGCAACCCTAGACAAGCATATCTACAAATTGTATCTGCTACTTCCGTAAATTTTAATTGAATTCAAAACTGAAAAAAAATAAAATAAAAAATACAATAATGAAACCCCCAAAAGTCAGTCGTACGACGTTTTCAAGAACAGTTCAAGCGCCGATCGTCGTAGTCGTCGGTTACTGTGCCAGTTGCCACAACTCTGCTTCTTCCGGACGACACAAAGAGGAGAGTGAGCGAGAGAAAAAAATTAGTATGCGCTGCAGAAACTCTTCACGCATTGTCGCTTGGTTTGGGGAGCCGCTCAATGGTGTATAAAAAGTGAATTTGATTTTTCAGTTTGTTTTGGTTTGCTTTTTTTTTTACCACCTACTGGCATCGTTTGCCGCGACCTTGAACCTGAAGAAGTCAATGACTGGCAATAAAAAGGAATTACGATCAAAATATGTGCGTAACTGCTGATATTCGCAAATGGATGACACATTCTCATCATATGTTTGTTTGTTTACAAGGAGCTATAAAAACATTGTGAAAAAGAGAAAACTTCAGCTGTAGCTTTTCTTCACATCTATAGATTATAGTTGCTGCTGCTGCTGCTGCTGTTGCTATTGCTGTTGCAGACGCTCGACCCAAATGGAAAGCAGAAACGAGTTTTTTTTTCTATGACTTTTTACTTAAGCACTCGGGTACAATGGGCAAAGTAGACGACTATCTGTTTGTTTGCGGTTGAATGGCAGACACCTATAGACATGAGCAAGGGGAGAGGGGGCGGTGCGTTGGGTTCGTCAAATGGTTTTATAAAAGAAAATGTAAATTGTATTGAAATGCACACCACTTGCGGTATTGTAAACGAATCAACATTATGGCGTATAACACCAAACGCCAAAAGGCAAACGCAAAACACACAAATCAAACGAAACTCACGTTAAATCTCGTTTGGCTGTTGCTCCCGCGATGTAGAACCAGCGCCAAGACCTTGTTAGTAGCAAAGCGCTGATCGCAGCGAGTACCGCAATAATCCAACCCATTGTGTGGAGCGTATAGATGACGCAGGCGACAGTCAATGCGAATGCGACCGTCGCGCAAAAATACCGAAATATGACTAAAAAGCGTTCACGTCGTTGGCGCTTGCGTTGCTGTATTGATCGATAGCTCAGCGATAACGATTGCCGATGTTGATGATCATCTGAGTTGTTCGCACTGCGCAACTGTTGAGTATGAACATGAACGTTGCCAGATCATGTAAGTTTTTAATCTTAATGAAATTAACAATTAACTTACATTGGTGCTATAAAGCGCACAGTTATCAATATTAATAACAACGTTCCGGGTCACATCGTTGTCCAACAAAGTGTTGTGCTGTTAAAAATATTACATAAATATATACTCAAATTATTACCCGGCATTCAAAAAAAGCTCTCGGATATGGTAGCTTTCGAAAGCTTCAATTGTTTTCCTTGCCGTTATTGACTTTTGCATTGATTTTGCAAAAATAAATGTCGCCGATAAACAAATGAAATTAACTTACTGTTAGTTCTCGCCTTTGTTGTATGTCGCAATTGTTTTGACGCAAGCGTTGATAACGCGTCTCATTACGTTGTCACAAGAATCCATTGAACATATAAAATGGTAGAAATTGTCGACGAAAGCGCACATCTTTGCGAAATAACATTTTTCTACGTTTAGCGTTTTGTGTAGGCAACACCGTGATTTATATTAATAAAATTTTAATCGTTTTACAAACAATCTGTTCTTTTGATTTATAACAACAATTGATGAATTGTTTAGTCCTGTTGAGCTTTTTCTGTGAACCAGTTCTTCATGTTATCAGCTGATGCAAATTTTGTTACAAGCAAATAAGAACAGGTTAGGGTATGACTGTTGTTTATTTTTATCTTTACTTACTACTTCAATTTTTGAAAATAGAACAATAGGCAATGTTACTGGTTTTAACTTCAAAATAATTTATTTGTATATTTAAATACGCGCTAATCTTACATGTACACGTTATCGATAATTGCAGCTATTGGCTGGCATCAGCTGTTCGATGTTCAACCAGCTGGCAACACCGCGAGCGAATCAAAGCCGCTTTAACAATTATAGAAATAACAATTAATATTTGACGTTATTTCTTGTTATTTCGAACCTAATCAGCCGCACTATGAAAATATTATGCGAAGTGCAGGTGTTAAATCGCACAACGCAGGCCAATCGCACGCCACGGCCTGTAAAATCGACACTGGCCATTGGGTACAAACAAAGCGCGCGCGACTCCAATGGCAATACAAAAAAGGAGCTGGAAATGGTACTATTTACGCCCCAGGTTAAGACTGGCACGCGCTATAAGGTGCGAGACAACATACACTGCGTGCACACCAAGTTCGTGCTGGATGGGAAAGTGACCATTGGATTTAAACAGCCGGCAGAGAATCTTCTAATCAAATGTGATCCCATACAGCTGAAGGGTTTTCTTCAAACGCTTAAGCTAGGCATGGAGGGCAAAGACGCCATCAATCTAAGACTGAACGTAGCTACCACAACGGCCATACCACAGAAAGCGCAGCCACAGCTGCGCATGACCATCAATAAACGCAGTGAATATCCAATTAAAGGTTTCCCGCGCACCCTCAAATCCCTGACCATCAAAAATATTCAATTGATGAAGCTCAGCTTTGAGATTTGCACGCTGCGCAACTTAACCACGCTGGATGTGAGCGGCAACAAGCTAACAAAGGTTTCTTATGAACTTTGAGTCATTATATACATATATATTCATACATATTTCATTCACCCGCACAGATACCCACCGAATTGGGTCGTTTGCCACTAACCTCGTTGCATTTAAGCGATAATGCACTGGGCGAGCTTAATGACTGGTGTTGGCTGCGCGGCAGTAAACTAAGTCAGTCGCTCTGTGAGCTGGACTTGTCGGCCAATGGTATAAGCTTCTTTCCACCGCCGCTGGTAAAATTTGAGCGTCTGGTCACGCTAAATCTGAACCACAATAACCTGCGTCATCTGCCCTTTGCTATACGGCGGCTGCAAAAGCTGCGCTCTTTGCATGTGTCCAGCAATAAATTGGAATCACTGCCAGCTGCCATTGAGGACCTGCATATTGATTTGCTTGATGTGTGGGGCAACTGCTTCAAGGGCTTCAATATGGAAGCCGCACAAACACAGGTGAAACGCACAGCAGCCACACACACACCCACGCCGCTCTGGTTGCAGGCGGCTCGAGTTGTCTCCACACACAAACTGCCCTATTCGGCCAGTACACTGCCTGCAATACTAATCGAGGTCATTGAGGAGGCTCCTAAATGCCTATGTGGCAAGCTGTGCTATGCCTTGGAATCTCGTGATTTTTTGAAGCGCGTTATCCAGCCCAAATTTACTAATATTAAGAATTTGACTTACAGCCGCGAGCATCAGATCTATTCAGATGTTATTATCTGTGGTTCCAATTGTTGTGCCTATCAGCTATTGAAAGGACTATTCAATATAATAATCTCTTGATTATCTTCGTTAAGGCTAAATGCTTTTCATGCCTGTTTCAAATTAGAGTCGGAATTCATTCCTTTAAGTTTCGCACACATTATATTTTAAAAGCTAGCTTGATTTAAACAATATGGAATTGAATTGAAATGAAAATTTTTAACAGGTTTAGTATATTTAGTAATATAAACTTTATTTTTATTTATTTCTCTGTTTAATTAAGAAATATAAATTTGCCCAGTTAAATATATATTGGTCCAAATTTATAGAATGTCCATTCTCATTATTGTTTTCTTAATCAAAATGTAAGATCAAGTTCCATGACTGATGAGCTATATACTATAAAAAAAAAATACTTGTTATAATAAATATTGCCAATAAAAACGAATTTATTATTGTAGATCCTGTAAATATTTTTTACAAGTTTAATACAGGACAGGAATATCATGTTCTGTAATTTTAAAAAACTTTTATTTAAGATTTTGAATATACATATTTGTATGTAAATGTACTGTAAATATATGAAGTCGTTTTGAAGCAGTTTACTAAGAAAGTAACTAACTTTGGGAATGTGATGATTTTTTGTTGATTGTTCAGATTTTAGCTTCCCATAAGATTTATCTTGGGTTTTAAACTTAAAAAAAGACTTCATTTAATTTTGAATTGTTGGATTTTCTATTGCATTTAGGAAGTATAAAATATTGCATACTTTTGGTAGATTAAAAGAGATAGCCCGACTTGCAATAAGTAAAAGTCAATTATATTATTTGATCAATAATTATAATAATTATTATTTATTAAAGCTTTTTTATGGATGCCTAATTGAATAATAATCGATTGACTAATGTGCTTTAGTTGCAAATTTATTTGCATTTCAAACTTGATAAGAAATTTAACTGCATTATAAATATGTAAAAGATTCTGTGCAGATCAAGAGGTTTTTGTTTTCGATAATCCTACATTTAAATTTTATTTGTTTATAAGTCAAAGAACCCAAACTGACCTTGATGTGTGCATCTAATGATTCTACGTCTGATCTCCTTGTTTGGTGGGTCGTTGATAAGAAAAATTTATTGACATATTTGACTTCATGTCTACGTTGGCAGATATAGTATAAATATGATATGCGCATTTGAATATTTGTGTTTGACTTAAGTTATATATATAAATTTATATATGTTAAATTTAGCAGCAGGGCTACGATTTAATAATGTATATATAAGTATACACAAACGCACAAATATATATTAGCGAAAGCAGCGAAACACTGAACATATTAAAATTTTTATAACATATATATTTAAATATATATATTTCGTGATTAAATAAATTTAAAAACTTTATCACCAGCCAATAATTGTGCTTTGCCCGGTTCTGGACCGGCGTGGAGCAGCAACTGGCTGGCAGTCATGAAAAAAATGTTAAATCGTTCGCATCACTTGCTCGCATTTTGCGCTGCATTAATTTGTTGTTATTTTTGTTGCATTGTGAATGCAAGGGAGGAATGGTTAACGCAACAGTGTCAAAAGGCAACTGCAGAGCAGGGCTCCAACGCGGACGACCCGAAGAAGCTTGGCGATGACATTCTTATAGCGACTCTCGTCCTTAATAGCTGCATGGATCGCGGAATAAAGACAGACGAATCACAGGTGGTAGACCAGGCGCTGTCACCCAATAGCTCTGCTAATGTTGGCTTCGTAAAATACTGCCAGAACTTGCCGCACCTCCGTGAGTGCATTAAGGAGTTTAATGAAGCGCTATTGCCCTGTCTTAACCGAAAGGAGCGCCAGTTCAATCCCACAATGCTTCACATAATAGACAAACTTCTGGACTTTGCGTGCGAAAACAACGGCGAGCAGATTACCCTCTACACAGAGCAGGGGGAGCAGTGCTTTAAGCAGCACAAAGATAATATCGAAACATGCGCTGAAAAATCCTTCGGTCATTATCAGAATTTTACCGAGATGGAGTTTGTGCTGGAATTGCGCCAGTGCAGCGAGCTGCACGACTTTGAGCGATGCATGATTGGCCACTTGGCGACCTGCAGCTTCGATACGCCCAGCAAATTTTTTGAGTCAATTTTCAGCATAGTGCGCAAGGAGTCCGACTGCCAGAAGCTCCTCGACCTGCCATAAAGGCTGCAGCTGGAACAAGCCAGCGTAATAAGCATTATAAGCTGAAATTTAAAAATAAATGCATTTGAACATTACAAAATTCAGTTTTTTAAATTACTGTAATAAAAATATTAATGTTTTGCTTAAACGCCTACAAAATGTATGTTTTGAATTTAGGTACAAAATTCGAAATCGACGCTTACTTGACGTACATTACAATCTAAGCTCATTTCGCATTCGATAAGTATTTCGATATTAGTTGTACATCGATATTGGGAAACTAAATCAACCAGCGCAGGGTTGCAGTGGTAAGCGCGGTAAACTTGAATTTCAATTCATTTTAAACATTTGAACACACCATCAAACAGCCCACTTATTACAAAGCTTACTTTAAATTCCCATCCACCAGCATAAATCAGCATTTATAATATATTATATTTTAATTATAAGAGGTAAAAGCTGACAGCTATTAGTCGCGCTGCAAAATTACCCGAATTATAAATGCAATATACAATTGTTTTAATAGACGATTTGTAACCATCTAGTTTATATAACAAGTTCAATCTGGACTTAGACTTTTATTCTTAAAATGTAATTTTGTATTCCAAGCCCTTTATGATTAGTGAAACTCCAAAACCAAGCGTTTAATTTATAATTGATATTGTGACAAAATAAAGGCGTCATCAGTTACTGCCACAGTTTCAGCTACAGACAAAAGTTGACAGAACATACAATATCGTAAACTGGCCAGTCAAGATTTATGGCCAACAGTTAGTGGGCTTAAGTGCCAACATGACAGTGTAACAACAGCTAAAGTTTACCTCAGGCTTTTACAATTGGCATGCCACAGTATCAAGTTGAAACATAAGCTATAATAATTCTATTATATAGTTGTATATATGTATATATATATAGTTGGAAGTGCTGACAATCAAGGTCAACTCGCCTTGCTACACTTTAATTCATATAACTCTCGATTTTACCCAGGTGCATAATATTTAGTTGGCAACAAGTAAGGTAACATAACTGTAAAAGTCGTTAGCACTGCTGTTTTATATAGCAGTTAATTTACATGTCTCAATGATTAATTGCTTTGCTGAATACAAATTTCATTAATTTTTGTTATATATCGTAGATCTTTCCCGTGTTAAACAGGTAGAGTAAACGCATACCTTTAAGTAGGGTATTATTAACTCGGCTTACCAAAGCAATGCCAAAAGTAAAGTTTTAGTTGCATAACCCATTTATATCAAACACTAAAGGTTAAAACTCCTTTTATATTATTGATTTATAAACACATTTATTTTGAAACAATTTTCCATATGACAACAGTGTGGATTTCATTTGGTTAACAGATCGTTAAGTGTAGAAGTACGAGTACATATTGTATAGACCAGAATAAGTAGAGTAGGAGGGGAGCTGGCCAAAAGCAGCTTCTGAATAGAGACAAGAAGTGACTTAGATAGCAGACACCCAAACAAAATTCAGGCTGGGGATTAGGAAATCTGTTCGGGGAAATGGAGTAAAACAAAGGATAATTATGAACTAAGTACGAAGCGATGGCAGGGTCAATGGCAGGTCTGTTGCGAGTGTTATCCAAGTGTTAATTTCCGGTCGTTTACAGGGTGCCTGGTGCGGGTTGCAGGTTGACGGAGGCGGCGCTCTGGATGTGTCCGGGCAGCGGGGCGACGTGGACGGCACCGCGTGTCTTGGCCACATATGAGGCAGGAGCGGCCACCACAACGGGCGCCGGAGCGGCCACAACAACTGGCGCTGGGGCAGCTACCACAGTATGAGCAACAGGACCAGATTGCACCAGGAGTGGTCCAGCTGGGGAAATGGCAACGGGCACAGCGGCGGGCACAGCGGAGGCGTGCACGGCTACGGATCCGGCAACAGCTGGTGAACCGAGCACCAAGGCGGGTCCATGGATGCCATTGATCAGCGGCACCACTGAGCTGTTGACTCCCCAGGCCAGAGCGAACAAGACTACGACGACGGCGAACTGAAAGCAGGATTAGGATTTGTTAAGCTGCAGCTAAGCACGATCACAACTCTGACTCCGGCTACGGCTCCTGGTACGGCACCGTTTCCGATTCCAGTTCCGACCCACCTTCATGTTGGCTTTGATTTGTTTGTGTTTGTTGCGACGCTTGAAACGAAACTAATTGACAACTCGTTGTGGCCGTTGGTTTTTATAGTGCCAATTGTGAGACACTTTGTTCAAGCCCGGTTCTCGGACAATGCAGCTTATGCGGAAACTGCCCAGATTAGCTACTACATAAAACCAGACCCCCACATGCCCCTCCCACACGCCCCCTCCTTGACCTTCGGCATAGCAGTTGACAACCCAACAACAAGTCCAAGCCGTCTCGTGGTCCAAGCTACCCATTTGATTCGGTCAATCAATTCAAACACCACACACAACACTCAACACCCGAGATACATGTGTGGGGTTTGTACTCGTAACGCCTATCAATGGAACCACCTGGCGACAGCGATACTTGGTTAGCAGCTACCCTGTTGCCCAAGCGAAACATTTTTGTATCTAGAACACATGCATTAGAATCTTTTGCTTCAGATCTGTTAAGTAAACTTGTATGGTAAATCGTTATATATCGATTTTGGAGAAATGTTGAAAGCTAGTACTATCACTTAGACTTTTGCCTAAAGCCGAAATTTTAATAATTATATATTTATTTAAGAAAAATAGTAAAGGTGTCGATAATTGTATCGATTCACTTTTGTAGACTTAGCGCCGCCTCCATTTACCGTTACTCATACCTTTACAATAAATCAATATACCCATCTGTGTTAACCCGTTCACATAGACTACAGGGTATAACAACTGTAACAACAGTGCAATACAATTGTCAGTTGTGGAGACTTGGTATTTTATACTGTATACGAAAATATTTCATCAGCACTTTAATGTGTTTGCTCTGATATTATATTCGCCGACCAAAGGCATTAGTTATATTGCCATATAAATACCTACAGCTAATAATTATAATAATATCGTAATAGATAATAAAGTTGAATGTGCTTCAAAGAAAACGCCAATACAGACCATGGTATATCTTTAGTTGGCATGGTTAATGGAAGGCTTATGTAATCTATAAGAACAATTTGCAAATCGTGTCTAAATATACTTCTGAATTAATGAATATATATGCGTATCTATCAAAGCCATCTACAACAATTATTTTTACTCTTGAAAGTATTATTTATAGTATTCAGTCTAAGATATGAATTTCATTATCACCCTTATCAATAATGTCTGTCTATCAGTAATATTTATTTAATATTCGTATTTAAAATGTTAGCTTTATAAACTGAATCCTTAAAATAGAAAAACATGATCACCCTTTTAAAGTCTGTCAATACAGAAATCTTGAGTTAATGTTGACAGCAATACGGATACAGTTCTAACACACCACAAATATAATATATATAATATATTTCTAATATATTATATATAATATAGGTACACATTTATCTTCGAAGTTACACTGTGTATATTTTTTTTACAACTAGACGTAGATTAGATAGCCAATAAGGCAACGGACATGGCTCGCCTGGTCTTCACAGACAAGGAACAAAATACCTATGATCCCCGAAAGTATAAGGTAAGTCCCAACCCACTTTATATGGGATTTACAAGCTCACACATCCTCCGATTCCAGGTGGTTCACAAGAATCATTGGCGTCAGGTGAGTCTGCGATTGGCGCCCACGCAAAAGAAATGGTGGGAGGATCCGGATGTTATTGTTGCGTGAGTATTACACATATTATTACAATGTAAGTGGGAGGGGGGAATATTATGTGGAGTTGGGTTTTACGTGCGATAAACTCTCGGGCCTCAATTGCGTTTTGTGGCATGCCGATGATTAAGGCAAGGCTGACACGAACTGTCATTCAATTAATTTCCCAAACTAGGGTGCTAAATACTTGATTGATGGATTGACTGATTGATGAACAACATTCAGTCAAATCCAACACGAATTGTCATTAAGTTTAACTCCCATTGCTTAAACTGTATGACAATATATATAGAGTATGTTTGATTGATTGATTGATTGACCGACTGATGAACAATGAGTCTTAATGCCTTTCTATTGCATCAAGCTGTTGATTGATTGGGTTTGACTTGGAATTCAATCAAAAAGAAAGCTGTCTATTTAGCATAAACCATAACAGTTATTTATGACCAGCCCCGCCTTGAATAATTTATTCAAATTGTAATTAAAGTTAGGAACGTGTCTTTAATGGATTGCAAGAAATGCTACTCGACAATTGCATCACTCGATTGATAAGGCTTTTAGTTCAAGTCTTGCCGTAAAGTATTTGCCATTACCGAGGAGTGAAAGCCTTGGTGTTATACAGATAATATATAAAGTACGCGATATATATGTGCCATAGAAGTCACGCGATGCTAACGAAGCGTTCTGATTGATGTGCACAGTTTGGCTGGGACGAGCTGTCAGCAAAAGTTTGCCAAGTAATTGGCAAAAATGTGATGGCGGGAAATTGTCTGAGCCTCTGTTTATAGGTCGATTACCACTCGGGGGTGCTCCATGTGGACAGCCTGAAGTGCTTTTGTGGTGCTTCCAAGGTTGGGCTAAGGACTTTGACGGTTAATCTAACACCTGAGCTGAAGTTTTTGGAATAGCACAGAGCACAGAAAAGAGCATTTAAGGTTGGGTGTTCCCACTCTTGAGATCAGCTGCTTTCTTAGTTCTTATAGCTGAAAATTGAATTATTTTTCGGAATAGTTAAGAGCACAAAAGTGTTCCCACTTTTTACATCAACTCTTTCGGAAGTTCCTTTAACTATAAATAGGTTCACTTTCATAGTAGTGAATAGAAAAGCAAAACAAAGTACTATTTTGGTTAGGTGTTCCCACTTTTGAAATTTAAGGATAACATCTATCCCTATCCCTATCCCTATCCCTATCCCTATCGTTATCCCTATCGCTATCCCTATCGCTATCCCTATCGCTATCCCTATCCCAATTTTAAGATCAGCTTTTACCCACTAATACCAAGTCTTGTGACTTCTAATATTATAATATAAGCGAGCTCCCAACGACTCTATCCTATACATTATATATTGCATTATACAAAATTGTATTGTCTACCTGTGCTGCGGACTTGAATGGCAGGTGTTGCCAGGTGAGGAGCGCAGCCATTAGATAGGGCGCTGCGTAGCCGCATTGCTAATGGCTTTCGGGGCCTTGGGGGAGGGAGGGGATTTCAATTGTAGGCTAAACACTTTGCGTGTTCAATAAAAAGGGAAATGGAAATGAAGCGGAAAACGGTGTCAGTACCGAGTACGGGACAAAGAAAGTACTTAAGCGGCGCGTCACTCAATCAGAATGATATTATTTTTAATGGCACCGAATTGAACAGGTGCCCCTTCCCTCCTGCCCTCCTTCCCACCTCCCCTTGGACCCACTATCTAAGCTCGGAACTGCATATGGCAAACAATAAACACGATACGCGCCACGCAATAGTGGAGCAACTGCTGCTCCTCATCCCTAGCACCAGCTCCAGTTCGCAGCTGGCAACTGGCAGCTGACTCCGGTCTCAAATGAAGTTTGGCCGTCAGCGGAGTCGCACGCGAGAGGCGCCTCCTGACCCCGTGACTGGCTGCAAAGTTTCTCCTTTTTAAAGGAAACTTAATTACATTTCAATTTACGTTTGCCGAAACGAAAGAAAGCGAGGGTATATTCCGGGTATACATCTATTCGGAATAAGTAAAGCAATTTGCATCGTACGGACTGCAACACGAAATAAGGGCTAGAGCTAATATACTCCTAATCGTCCGCTCATTTTGCACGACTGCAAGCCGTTTCCGTATCCATCTTCCAACTACGGACTTAGCAAGCTTACATCCAGTAGAGGCACGGATACGTGCGCCCGGAAGTCTCATTCGTGTCCGGTTGCGACTAGGTTGCAAGTAGTCAGAACTTATATACCCCGTTCGGCTTAACAGAGAGTACAAAAACTGACGTGTGGTACGTGTGTGCCTGCAGCCCGTAACCGTATCCAACTCCGGCGTAAACAAAACTGTTATCCATATGCCACTCAAAGCTGGCACTGTTGCGCGCCGCGACTCGAACGAGTGGCTGCTGCCCGCTCCGCCTCCCGGGGGCAGGTGTACGTCGGTAACGATGCTGCTGGCCCAGCGGATAGCACGCAACGATTGTTGGTCAGTCGGCGCCGAGCCGCGGTACCATTCAAACAAGATGAACGTCTGGCAAACGCTGGAGTACCTCTCCGGTCTCAGTCTGCGTAAGCGCTACAACTACGATGGCTATGTGGATACCCAGAATCTGATACGGACTCTGACTCCCTCCTGGCGCAGGGATAGCTATGCGGAGAAGGCCAAGGTGGAGGAGTCTGCCGGCGGCGGATCCGGTAATGTCAAGTATACGGATGGACATGCCATCGACAGCGTGGCGGATGTTGTGGCCACCACCATGGCCAGAGGCATCAACCGTTTCCACTCCAACGAAAATTTGGCCATGGGTCTGCAGGTCGCGGCAGCCACTGCATCAGCTCCAAGGCGCAAGCATCGCAATCGCCGGAAGCAGCGACTATCGCCCCTGCTGGATGCAGAATATGCTCTCACTCAGGAAGATCTTCAGGATCTGGTCAAGTGCACGTAAGATTAGAGGGGGAATGGGCGGGGATGTTAAATGTCAGGTGTTCATATTTTCAAAGAGCTAGAAGTCGAACTCAAGCAATACAAATTTCATCAACTTCCGGTAAAAATTCCTATAACACAAAGTTCTCATAAAAAATTTCAGTGTAATCAGTTAAAAAAGTTTTACGAAAAGCTTAGCAGTGACACAAACCACAAGCTTTCGGCACATTTGCAAGGTAAAACCTGAAAATCGTTTAGAGATATAAATGAAGTGTGTAACAGGAATTCGGCTCAAAGCAACGGCTGCTCATGAACTTGACCATGAATGGAATTTAAGGCAGATTCCTTAAGTCCTTAAACTGTTTGCATTTTGTTTTGTGCTGCTTCTTTGAGACGGGCTTATAAGCTGATTGATTTACTGCGCCACTGAGAAATTTAAGCAAAGTGCAACAGAATAACAATAAGCTCGATATATATATAATTGCAGTGTTAAGCTATTCCAACTCCGGGATACCCTGTGCAACTGTTCATAGTGTAAAATCAGAGCGGCAAACAAGCACATTGTGAATTGAAATGCTCAGTTAAGTTAACGTACACAATATCGAAATGTATTTGTATATCGATATCAGCTATCGGCTATTTGAGCTACTGCTCCAGCTCAAAGTTCCGGCTTGGAGCCTTTGTAGCTTGCAGCCCTGGTTACAGCAGCTCACAAGAAGTGTTCCCACCGAAAAGGTTCTTAAATACTTAATAAATAATTTAATTTTAATAAGCTTGGCTTAAAAATTATGAAATTTCAAATGAAAAATAAAAAAAAAGCAAAAATTAAGAAAATATAAATACGTACAGAGGTGAATAAGCCAATATACACGCTATTCAGCAACAGGCATATAAAAGTGGAAATTTGAATTATTTGCTATTCTGAAGGTGTCGGCGGACACCTTTTTTGCCGCCCATTGGAAAAACAAACGTTGTGGTCGCATTTTGTGGGCGGTTTTGTTGAGGCTGTAATTCAAGTTGGCAGCAGCGATTCTTAAAGCACACGATAGATTGCCACGCGAATATATTGCCTATATATACATATGTATATGCATATATAGATATATGTATGTATGTATGTATGTATTGTGGCCAACAAGTTTGCATGGCGAGCCGCCGCGAAAGCCAAAAGTGTTTGCTCAATTTCTGCGCTCAATGTCGATTAGAGGGAATTATTGTATGACGGGCTGGCATGAAACCTGGCCATAAAGCCAAATAGTTATCTGGTTTCAGCATGCGGGCCACATATGATACGATGATAGCCATAAAATCTGGCATCGAGCAAATGAAAATGGAGAATCGAGAAACTACAAGTTGCAGGCAATATTTAGTTGCGAGACGATTATAAAAATGGAGTTGTCACCTGCCAGAACCTTCGAACATTGCCAATCGATACACTGACAAAAATTTGTGGTTTTTATTATAATAGTTATCCCAATAGGCTTTAATTACGCTATCGAACTTTCACTTTTTTGTCATTTGTAAGCGTAGATCTGAGTATAAAATGTATATTAAAATTCATATCTATGATTTTTGTTCTTTCAAGCGTGCGATTTGTATCATATTTATTTATTCGTAAACGTTTCACATTTGTACTCCATGAAACACACATTTACATTTGGTCAATTCTTTTTTGCTTGCTGTTGAGCCAGACATTTATAAATTGATTCAGCTCAGAGGGAAAAGTCATGTCGCATAGTTTTTTGGACAGTGTAAATGCGAACTTGTTGACAAAGGACGTTGTGTATTTGTCATAATATTGACATTGGTGTCATGTCATTAAAGCAAACATTAAACGCTTAGCTCAACATGCGATGCCGCGAGACCCGCCCACACACTTGGCCAAGAGCTCGAGCTGGAGCCGGAGCCGGAGCCAGAGCCAGAGCTGGAGCTGGAACTGTGCCTCGGCTGGGGCCGTAACAGGCGGGCGGAAACACGACACGCGGCCACATTAAAGTGAATCGCAGCCGCAGCACATGGCACTCGACCCTTCTTCACATTCGAATGAGTGTGCATAGGTGTGTCTATATGTGTGTAAGTGTGAGTGTGTGTGTGTCAACAGCAACAGACAAAAGTTAGCGAAACAAAACAAGAATCCTTAGACGTTGGCTCCCACATTCGACAGTCGCCTTTGGCGGTTGCAAGTGCCGCAAGTCCTTTGAACTGCGGCTCACTCTAATCCAACGGGCATATAATTGCACCTGTTCCTAGTCCAAGCCACGGAATCCCATGCCCAATTGGGGGCGTGGCAACTGTGGCGGTGGCGGCGGCAGCGCTAAGCGGCTGAAATCCAGAAATTTGGATAATATGGAGATTGAAGAGGATTTTCTGATCGATTTCGTGCAGTGCACTCTGGAACCACCCGAGAGGTAAATCGCGACTGCGAGATAATCATAAATGAATTTAGAAATTATTAATTTTTTCTTAATTTTATATCAGTTTTTTATAGTCGTAAAGTTTTAAGCATATTTGTTAAAAATTGAACTAGAGATGTGAAATGCTCAGCGAGAATTTTAAAGTCGATGGGATAGTAATAAAAAAAAATACATTTTGCTGACCATCAACCAGTCTGAAAGTTTTTGAAGTGCAAGTATGCTTCGAATTACAACAAATTTTAAATCTTGCAGAATGCAACATATATACTATATGTGCATCCATCAAGCAATCAAGCTGTCAATCAGCGGTTTATTCCGTCAGTCAGAGGCGGCAGTTCCGTATGGATAATTGCTTTTCAAATTTGCGTCATTTATTGCCCTTTGGCTACGTGTTGCAATTATCAATTTTAATGCCCTGCAAAGGAGTCGAGGCGGAACGCATAAAAGTCAACTCTGAAATTTATGCACGTCCCTCGCATTAATTAACGCTGCATAGTTCGAGGCGTTGAAGCGTCGAGGCCTTTGGCTGTTTCTTATACAGTAGTTCGACTTTGTCTTTCAATTAGCTCAACTAGCGCAACTTTCGCTGTAAACTAATATAGCCTGACATTTTGCTGGAAAGAGCGCTAATTGAGTCATAAATAAAATCAATTCGAAATTATGCTGAACACCTCCTCCTGCATATGATATTATGTGCAGTTCCCTTACTTATTTCGAATATTAATAGGTTAGTTTATATTTGCATACATTTAAGAGAAATTCTTACTTTATAATACAGACAGTTTTTTTCAGCATATCGCGATGCATTTTAAGATCATTTTAAGTCATAAAATTTACTATATATAAATGCATATATATCTGATATTCGATACCTCCCACATTTTAATTTTCGTAGATCGAAAGTTAGGATGTTATTATATAAATATGAATAGTATACAATTGAGGCTGTCAATACATTTCCATTATCTTTAGCAAAATATATATAATTTTTATTTAAAATTGCTGAACTTGATCTGAAAATTGAATCCCCTCGATGTGTGAATTGTAACTGAACTCAAAATCCATTTCATATTTATTTTTGTGTGGGAGAATTCGACAAAATTCGCTAAATCGAAAACAAAGACAACAATGTTTCCAATATTTGTGGCAACAACATTGTCTCGGCTTTGATGTCTTAACCCGGTTGTGGCCCTCACTTTCGCTTCGGCAAGACTTTCGTTCCAAGCCATCAAAGTTCAATTCAATCAATTTTCAATATAGCCAAAGAGAGCTCTGGGCCAAGTTAAGTGTTGTCTGCATTGTGTACACCTTGTTTCACCTCTCGACTGTCACCCACGTGTTACATCACAATTGACATTGATAATGAAATTCCAATCGAAATCTGCTGTTGTTTTAGTTGTTGCTGTTGCTGTTGCTGTTGTTGTTGCCATCAATAAGTCAGTCCCCTAACATGCATAAAGTCTGCTCCTCCCCTCACCTCCACCTATATCTTTCTCTATATCTTTATATGGCAATCTGTCATGTCATGTGCTGTTAGGAGCTGCAATTCGAAGTGTGTGCAGAGTAATTGCAATAAGAAAACAAACAAGACTTGTTTGGGCGGGTATGCTACACTAAAATATATCCTATTCTGTCTTTAATATCTATGTATATATATCTTTATATTGCAATCTGTCATATCGTGTGGTAATAGGAATGTGTGCAATAGGAAAACAAACAAGACTTTTTTAGAGGGGTATGCTAGACTAGCAAATGCCCTACACTGCTCAAATAAACTTGTTAAGGAAATATATATATATCTTCACTGAAAGCTGATCACAGTATGTATAAAGATTTATTTATATAAAAAGAGATTTAATACTCTCCACATCGAGTTAATAGATATTCGCTAAATTATGAAAAACCGAAAGTGGAAATCGATTTCAGATACATTTCTGCTAAGCCACAGATATATTTGTTGCTAATGCCTAACAACTTATACGCCCATCATTCTACCCACTGCCAGGGTATTTTAACTAAAACAAAGAATTGTAATGGATAGGAAACGGAAGCACCTGCTTGATAGTCGAATTTCCTGGCTGGGATGCGTTCAGGAAGTCGGCAATCTTTTTATTACCTTCATCCCCCCCGTCCCTGACATTTCAGCCATTACATTGGCTGCATCCGTTCCTGTCACGCACGTACAGGTGGGCCGTGATTTATACCCTATATGGGTGTACGTACGTTCATGTGGCCTTAATGCCATGTGCCGAGGAGGTCATGGGTCAGACCTCCTTGTGGGCGTGTATTATGTGTGGCCGGAAAGGGTTAAGAACAGCGCGATAAAAGGCGACGCACATGTAAACAATAATTCCGCAAACTATCCAATAAAAAACTGGCTTTATGTCCATTAAATCTTAATTGCGTAACAATGGATAAAGCAGCGTAGGAAGAATTTTGCTGTGAGAACGTTTCCTATGGAATAGCAGAAGGTCTTTTTTAATAGAGTTCAGTCATGCTTGTACGTTTTTTTCTTAAATAACATTTGTATATCATCCTAAATACCTATATCAATTGGTATAAGACATAATTTAAACTAATGTAATTCACACATTAAAATCTTAAAAAAAAACTTTGAACTTCAAGGCAAGGTTTAATCCTAACCTTAGAATACAAACATAACCTCGAAATTTGCAGTCCTCAAAATGTACATTTATTTTGTTCTCTTTTCCAAATCCCATTAAAACTGCATTTAATTCCTATCCAATCCGCATTAAACTTAATTTGAGTCCAAAAACTTGTTTAACCATTGTTTCTTTGGCTCAGACCCAGACAGAAAAGTGAAACCCAATTTAGTTTTGGGAGTGAGAGACGGAGCCTTAATCCGAGTCAGGCAATGTGTGGTCTAGACCATGATTATTGTCAGTCATTCCGTCAGGCCATATCATTCAGGTAATTTAGCATTATTTCGCCACAAAGTTGACTCGATTCCTGGTGCCTAGCTGCCTGCTTCGTAACCCCCAAAAGTTTCTCGTTCCCATCGGCTGTCAGCTTAAATTTCTTTCGTGCAGGAAATGAGACAAAGTTGGCGGCTTGATAAATAAACGATATACATATATACATATGTATATGTATACTATATAGTACACATAGATTGATGATAAGCCTAGATAATGCCAGACTAATTGCCACACACAATTTCTTGAAGCATAGGACAAACGCATAAGGAAAAGTCAAGAAATGCTTAGAATAAATGTCTAATGTATTTTATGACTGTCTGCATTAAATGATATATGTATAGGTATACCTACATATATATATCGCATGCACGGGCTCAATATGTATTACCATATAGACAAATATGTGGAGCAGACATCAAATGGAGCTCTGCCAAAGAATTCGTATAACAAAGACTGTCTGCTAAAAAACCCAACTGAATATATATCATACAAACAACTATCCATACTACATGCACCCATAAATATAGTTCTACCAGCTCTGATACCTCCTCTATATGGCTGAAATTACACTCAATTGTAGGGCAGAGTTTCTATTGTTCAAAGCAGCAAATGTGGAAAAAATGATATATATGAAATAGAACAAAATTCACGCTGAATTTTAAACACACTTAAATGTATAGATAGATATTTATTTACATAGAAAGGTAGATAGAATAAAAATATACATAAGATAAATACACATATGTATGTATATTTGAATTGTTAGATGTATGCGATAGTTTGCTGGATAGATAAGTTATATACATAGATGGATTAATGTGGATGCATGTATTGATGGAGAAATATACGATAAATAGATTGATGTATAGTAAGTCTCTAGGCAGAAAATGCATAAAACATTTTATAAATTAGGGTATTAAGAAATTCTCCGTACAGTCTCAGGCATAGACAAATTTTCACATTTATGAGCCTGTCCCCGGGTGAGGGAAGGGCGAAGAGCAAACTCCTTGGTGCCAGTTTTTTTGTTTTTTTTTTTTGTGTTGGTGTTTGGCAACCAAAATAAAAATAAAGGCAAAAGGAAAACCCATAAGCCGAAAGCCGAAAAAAGGCAAGGAACTAGAAGCTCTATAGAAACCAAATATGTGGCCGACCTCATTCGTTACCAAGAGTTACAAGCGCGAAAACGCGGCTCATTCGTGACCGAAAGGTGAAAGAAAAAACCCGAAATAAAAATAAAAATAAAAGAGAATATTCCTAAAAAAAAAAAAAAAAGCTGTAAATATTTTACGAGTATTAACTGGAAAGCCTTTCGCTCGGTAATTAAATCCGAGCGGCGGGTAAAGCTTAGCTAATTATTTGGTCACATTTGGCTGATTAACCGACACTTGTCTCTTAACTTGGCCCGCAGCTTCAATTTGCCGCGCATCAGCGCCCGGCTGGAGCGTCTCATGGGCACCAACGTGGTCAAGTTGACCGACCGCGCCTACATGAAGGAGCTGCGGGAGCGGATCGACGAGGACTACCGCAAGCAGCTGCTGGCCCGCATTCGGGCGCGCGAGGTGAGTAGTCCGACTGCCAGATACCCTATTAATAACTGTAATACACACTTACACATACATAGCAGTACTTCTTCACACAATTTCCTAATGAATAAAATATTTTAAAATTTTAGATATATGCAGAAAGAAGAAACTATCGATATGTATCGATAATATATTATGCTAGAAATATTTATGAGAAGCTATTCACTAATTATTCTGTTATTACCCAATTTAACAAACGATAACACTTATCGATACAAATCGATATGAAGAAAACTTAATCAATGGCAAGAATTATTTGCCTCTTCAAATATCAAGTCCATTAATCTTAATTGCAGATGCATCTTAATTCTAAATATGTATCATAGCCACGCATCACGTATTTGCTAGCCCTACAGGGTATTTTAAGTTGGCCGCACAAATGTGTCCAATTTGCAAGACGCCTAATTGAATTTTCCGAGGATTTCAAAAATTGTCACGTAGTCCGTTTTATGGACTCCGATTACTTTGCACAAAAAGGGATTTTCCAAGTAGTGGGCGTGGCAAAGGAGACAACAAAAGAGATAAAGTATTGGTAGTGAAAGTTTTGAATAACAAATGTAGCGCCCTCTGCTGCTGCTGCTGCTCCTTTTTTCTATCCGCTTCTCTCTCTCCGCTTCTCTCTGATGGACTGGCAAACAATTGAATTCAATGAGCCCTCGACATGAAAATGGCAAAATCCAAGCCGTCAAAATCATAAAAAATTAGACCATCGCGATAGGCACCAGCAACTTGGCTTTATGCCTGCAAGACATGCGAGCAACAACAAATAAATGAGACTGCTCGACTAACAGATACCGTACAGACAATGCTCAATACTAGATTCCCTGTTTTTCGTAAAAATATAAAAAGTCAAGGTTGTTTTTTAGAATAGCGTTAATTTCAGTATCATATGTGTATATTTTATAAGAAAAATAATTCTACCAAAAATAATGTCTAAAGCTACGCTAAAAAAAAAATCAAGTCTGCTTTTCTAGCTAACAATCTTTAGGATATTTTGGTAAATATTTAGAAAACAGATACATAAATATTTTTTACATATTTACATATGTATTTTTACCAATATGCCTTACACTTAGATTTATAATGGGTATAACAATTGTAGGCCCTAGCAATTGACGTTGCCAGCTGCAGCTGAAAAGTGCTTCAAAAGCCGGAAACTCCCACTTAAATGTTTTTTGTCTTTGATTTACGAGGAGAGTTGCAGATATTCGGGGCGTAATCGAAACAGAGCTTCGAGTATTACTTTTTACTTTTCTTTTCCGCATTGCGCACTTTCAGGTGTCGATTGGTGGGGCAGCCAATGTTGCCAGACTTGAGACAGAAAGTATTATAATCTGAGCTTTATGAAGTGTTTGCTAAATTAAATACTTTTCTATTCTCCAAAAATGTAAAACTAACAAAGTAGCTTATTAAATTTGGAGTATTTTCTAATTCAAAATTTCCTTTCTTATCCAAAGTTAAAAGAGGTGGAACGTGAGCGCATGCTGATTATTGAGGGCAAATCAGATATAATACCTGAAGAGCTGGCCGACGATCCCATCTTTATGGTCAACAAGGATGCCAACACTGAGATACAAAAGGAACGATCCAAGGTAGAAAATATATCATCTATCATAAGCCATGCAAAGCAAACGCCTTATCCAAACTTTCCCACAGCTGAAAACGAGTCGAGAAAAGAATGCGGAGCGTCTGAAGGTGCAAGGCGTGAAATGGGAGCGCGAGAGGCTTCAGCATGCGGCCAAGGAGGCAGAGATGCTGGCCAAGAAGCACGAGCGCCAGCGCCAGCAGAAGCTCCTCATCGAGCAGTACCGAGTGGAGGATGCCGAGAGGGGAATGGACCTGTTGCGGTAAGTGAAAGCCAAAGCCAAAGCCAAAGCCAAGATAATTAAAACTTATTCAAAAAGAAACAAGCAGCTGCAACAATATTAAACAAACATTTTAAGGTAGCGTCGAGGCGTGCTGCCACGCCCCTTTAAGCCTTAAAGCCAATTGCTTTTGTTGTGGCAGAAAACAAATGCAAGAGATTTAGCTTGAGCTTCAGATTCTGGCTTTGTCGCACTTCAAATGCCCTACCAGACAATTATTTGCATTCGAGTTTTAGAGTTTAGATAAAGATAAAAATTGATTAAAAAGGAGGATATTATAATGGCTTAGAATGTAATAAGTTGGTTGCTTTAAACCGAAAACCTTAATACTGAATAATGAGGGAAACAGTTTAGTTAATAGTAGAGTATAATCAATAGAGTTCAGTCGTCCAGCAAATCCGCTTATCTGTTATATACCCTAACAGACTGTTGTTGGAGAAAGTAATTAATATACAATTATTGAAAGTCTGGGGAAATTACTTGAAAGGAAGGAACATTGATTGAAAATGAAACTATTTATATTTAAATTCGAATCCTAATTACCTTTCGATTCCAATGGACAGCATCGACAACGAGGATTGGCGTGATTGTGAGCAGAATCTGAAGGAGTTCCTGGAGAATGAACGTGCCAAGATGAAGGAACGTTCGCTGCGTGTACCTCAACCCTTCTCCTCGGATCCGAAGGACATCCTCAACATTGTGCGCGCTCGGTAAGTGAAGAAAAGTTAAGCGTCAAGCCCTGCTATAAGAATTTCTTTGTGCAGCCAAAAGTTCCGGGAGACGGAGCTGCGCATACGTCATCAGCTGGAGGATGAAAAGAAGGATGTGTCCACGGTAGCGGCGACCAGCGATGGAGACGCCTTCATTATGGAAGAGCTAGGAGGTGGAAGCATCGAGATGCAGCGCGAGGCATCCCAAAGCTTTGGCGACTATCCAGGCGCCATTCAAAGTAAATACTTGGACGATGCCTCCGATGTTTCCGAGGAGTCCATCAAGAGCGAGAGTCTCATCAGCTTGACTGTGGCCAAGCAGCAGTACGCCGAGGTCCTTCAAATGGAGATGGAGGACGAGTTCAATCGAGGTCTTCTCATATCCAAGCAGCAATACGATCAACTCCGCTACGAGGACGAGAAAATTGTGGCGCTGCGCAATGCAAAGGTGCGTACTACTAGTGGTAGAATTCTAATTCCCTTTTTAGCGACTTAATAGAATAGGCCTTATCGTTCATCAACTGATGAGCTAATAGAGTAACATCGTTCATCAATGACTCAACTTTATCGCTCACTGAATTGTCTTCCATCTAACTTATTCTCTATATATATCTTCTAATCTTTCCTATACAGAATATACTAGAGCTTTATCAGCTGGCGGAGCAGATAATCATGGGCGATGTGATTGAGGAAGAGCCAATGGAAGAAATAAAAGAAGTGGAGGCGCCAGTCGCGGAAACTGTTCCAGAGTCCGATGAGGTCGAATGAGCAGCTTTTTTTTAATAATCGTTTTTCATATTTGATTTCGATTCATTCCCGTTAGCGGGATTTTACCCAAATTAGAAAAAAAAGTCAAAAGCGAAAATGATTTGAACAAAATTTCCATATAATATCCGTTAAAGGTTCGGATGAGAGATTGAAATTATAGTTAATCAAAAATATAGTTAATAATGATACAGGAAATGCGGCTGTCATCAATATGAAATCTCCGTAACAGTCAAATTAAAATACCTGTCAATAAGTGTCAATAAATCGAGTTTAATTAAACCTGTAAAAAGTTCAAGATAAAATAAAGCCCACATACGAACAAAATCAACCTGTAATCCTACGCTTCGCTTGCAACTCTTTGATTTACATCGCGTTCCGCCGATAAGTAGGCTACAAATATTTGCATTGGCAATTGCGATATTGTAATCGAACTACTATTCCGTTAAGCGAAATCTCGTTCAATTCCCAATATAATTCGACAATTTGTTAGATTTCTTTACTATTAGAATAGTTTTTTTTTGTTGGCGAAATTGAAGCGAATTACATTTCTGGAATAAGGCCCACAGCAAATCTCAGCGTAATTAGCTGAAGTAATTTGTTTATCTATTGCACACGCATTTTAATCTGTATGTAAATAATATATATGTATATACATTCAATAGAGGAGTGACGCATTTACTAGGCATGGGGATGACGCCATCTAAACTTTTCACTAACTGGCTTTTGTAACCAATGCAAAGTGCAATTTTTGGGCATTGAAAAGCGTTAGGATAAAAATAGACAATTTTGATTTACTTTAAGCTAAAAATATAGATAATATATATGTATAGATATAAATACCGCCCCCATACCCGACTTAGAGACCACTTATTAAACTTGAAAGTTTGATGTGCCTGGTATTGGTTTTTATCAGAGGGGGACGTTCTATCATTCGGTATTTGGTTGCCACAGGCAATCCGCCAGCCACGCCTCATGTGAGCCCTGAACCTTCTCCCAACCCCTCTCCTCCCCTACTTCTACTCCTCGGACTTCCTTTGAGAAGTGGAATCCATGCAAATGATGTCCTCGCCACTTGTTCCCTTCCAGTTATTGACTTTAAAGTGTGGCTTGTGGCCGCCTGCGGTGCCTGCCAACTGACTAAGGATTATGTCAGTCAGTCAAACAAACATCCTCCCGGTTACACTCAAGCCCCTCCCCCATCACACAACCCCCCTCCATCATCTAGCGACCCGTAGAAAACAAACAAGTTTTCCTTGAGTAAAAAATAATACAATTTTAGACAGGGGGAACTCGCTTTATTTATGTATGTGCACTATAAAAACAACGTGGAGGTGATGCTAACGGTATTTTATCACACTGTCAATGACATATTGATAGGCATATATATAAAGTCAGATATTTGCATTAATGGTTGCAAGGTTTAGAGTTCTCTCTAGTTCAAGGTTAGGACTTAGAAATAGTTGGATATGAGATATAAATGGGATATGGGATATAATACTGGAATCGAAATAAAAATATGAGTTTATAATCAAAAATATATGTCTTACTCGTTTATAGCTACACCTGTAAGATATTAGTTAATATTATATACCGATATATTTTTTAAATAAAGAAAATATTCAATTAAGTGTTACCATTATATCATATTTTTCGAAAATTAACTTTATATTATAAACCACTAAATTTTGTTTATACTTGTATCGTGGGTGTACGAATTAATATCCCTATGGCTATTGGATTTGCATACCACACGCAAAGCTATAAAAATGACAGATGATCCAAACACCTGCTAATTGCAGTGATTAGCATTAATGTCAAAGCTCAATAAATGAGCGTAATAAAAAATCAAGAGATTTATTGATGACGCTTGGATAATGCAAATTGATATTAAAAAGCGAAAAACAGGAAAGAAAAAGAAGGAGCAAAGCTGAGCAAAGGTCAATGCCTGAAGACGCGTTTTATAGCCAAGTGCAATCGCGTGGATCCCATTTAAAAGTTTGCCTCGATTTGCAAGGATTTCCGCGTCGTCATTTCGGTTCAAATGGATTCCGCCCACGCCGTAAGTATTCCGGGAAAAATGACGCGTGTGACTCTGTGAAAAAGTATTGTCAACAGTTGCAGGAAGTAGCCAGAGCCCCATCTCCTACCCCCACCCCTAAGGTCAACCTCGACGTGTTGCCTATTTTGCGGCGCGCAGTTATCTTACGGCGTAAATAATTGCGGCTACTTTTTAGCACAGCCCGGCAGAGATAATTTATTATAAGACAACATCGGGCGACAAAACTTTCAAAAATGTGACGAAATTTTTCATTGATAAAGTCAGCTAAAGAGAAATGTAGAGGCGGAGAACGCGAAGGAGCCAGAGAATGCGGAGGAGAGTCCGGCGTGACGCGACGTGATTAGCCGTAACCGTAAAAGCTTGACGGAGCTTTTACGCGTCGCCCTTTTTTGGCGCGTCGACTTCGTGCGTGCTCGACTCGAAGCACTTCGGCGGCGCCTCGGCTCGCTCGTCCTTATAAAAGAAGTCGGCGCCGCGAGTCGGTCACGCAGTGTTCAACAAGTAGGAATAGCAACAGTTGCCAACTGGAGCTCTGCATCCGCTGACGGATCCGGAAAGTTAAACGCAAAACGCACGCAAAAAGTGAGTTCCGCGCCATTAACTTAAATGAGGGAGTTCATAAATTGCATTCCATCTACCAAAAGGGTCAAAATGAAAACACATACGAAAAGTGCACATGAACTAGTTCAAAGAGACTTTTTAGCAAACTGAACGCCTTTCGATAAGAACCCGACGCGAAATCTTAGAAGTGCAGCTGCCAAAGCAAAACGCGTGTTCAAATTATCTAATTCAATATATATACACACACATATATATATATCAATATATTAAATATATATATATATATATATATATATATAGAATATGTGTATGCATGTATGTATGTGGATGTATATGTAAACATATTTATATGTTGGTGCATGTCTCAGTGCCGACGGGAATTCGGCTACAAATAATGCAAATTTTGCAAAGCCTACATTTTAATTAAGGACTCAAGAAAAACACCTTTAAATATAAATCCTAGATCTGTCTTAAGACCTGTTTAAGGCTTAATTAAAAGACTTTGTAAACAAATTTTGGTGAATGCGAAAACAACATTAGAAAAGTTCTTAACGACAACACGCATTAAAGCTGAAATATTTTATTATCGAGTAAAGAACTTTTCAAACAAAAGTGAAAATTATATTTGAAAAAAGGTTTTATATTATAAATAATTGTTATATTAAAAGTTTCTGCCCAAACAGGCAAACCAAGTTTTATACCGAAATGTTTTAAATATTATTATTACACTAAAAATAATTTTATAAACTTAACTAAAAAAACATGCTAAAAAAAAGTTAAGAACATAAATCATAGGTAAAAATAAACTAGTTTCTGCAACTAAAAATAGAAAAAACATCAATCTAAAATAGGTTCATGTAATAAATACAAATCAATCAAGTTCAAGTCTCAATAAAATAAAAAAGTTGGAACTTAAAAAAAAAAACGGGTAAATTATAAAAAATACAAAAAGGGGAAAATCTTAGTTTACGGCACAATCTATGAAAATTCACACAAATTTCTTTGCTGAGAATTAGGTCAGACTTTGCACACAAATAACGGTATTAATATATATTTATGCTATTGCCTTTGACCCGACTAAGAAGCTAGTAAATTAATGCACTTAAAAGGGAGAAAGGAAAATGTGCTGGAAGAGGGAAAAACTGAAAGTTGTAAAATATGGCCGAGATGGAAAATTAAATTTAGATTTATTAAAGAAATCTTAAAAATTTAGATTTATTTCAGAAATCTAAAATTAATGAAGAGATTATAATGAACATCGACTATTTACTTACAGTAAAGAGATTTTACTTGAGCTTAGAAAATCGTTGGCTTAAAATGAGTATAAATCATATAAAAGTGTCTTCTTTGATATTAACTTTTCTCTAGCTGTTCGCTTACTTCAATAATCAATCAAAGTTGAACTTACTTTCAAATCATAAGCCATTAAAAAAACTTTAGCACCTGGCACAGATTTTTACTTGGTTACTTAAACAAAGTTGTACTTTCTCATATCAGAAATAAAAACAAATAATTGGAATAAGTTTACAAATTTTCTTTAAATGCCAATCAAAAATACCTCTACCAGAAAAAAATATAAAATAAAAAAAAACCAAAGTACAAAAAAAAAAAAAATAGAAGTATTTGCTGAATATGTTGCCAGGCAAACATCTCAAGGTAAATCCCTTCAGTTTCACCTGTGAAATTCCAAACAGTAAAACGAATGAGGAAAACTCAACAAAATTGTGGCAAAGAATCCCGAGGGGAAAACTGCAATACGCGCACGCATAAGAGAGTCAGTTAAAATGTCAAAGAAAATTCGAAAACCTAGTTAAGGAATCGCGACATTTTAATACCCTAACTAAATTACTGACAAATACGAATCTTAATAAACTAGTGAACAGTTGTCGATCCGAAAATGAGCGAATGAACTAGTTCATAAAATATACTAACATATTGCACTATAGTATTTATTCTATTTTGTTAGAAACCTGAAATACCCGTTAAAGAATGTGTAAGGGTATATTAAAATGTCTGTTGCTGCTTGAGAGTGTGTAGGTGTGTGTGTTATTCCACATGGTCATCGCACATGGATCAAATTTCATGCCCCTGGCGAAAGACTCCACCACCGCCCACCCACGAACCTCGCCCACAAAATATGATCGTTGTCTGAGTGCTTTTTTTCGTGTGTTTGCATAAAAGCTGAAAGCAACGAAAGTTCCATTTAAGTAGCGCTATCAAATTCTTTACTCCTTAAGCGAGGGTACATAACGGCATATTTGGCTTTTCTAGATTGTGTCAGCAGGTTTATCAGAGCAAAGCAATATTCAATATATGTTTTACTGCAACTTAAGGCAAACATTAATAAGATAATCTCTCACAGTTAAAGCTTCTAAGGTATCTTAGGATGGAGTATAGAATATTGCATTTTTAAATCATACTATTTTAAATACTATTTTATTAAGCAGTGAATAAATTAAAAATTTCTTATACATAAACAATTATTGAAATAGTTATTAAACAGCTAGACTTTACTCTTAAACATTATTCATCTAGCTTTAAACAGCTGAACAAATTGGTCAGAATCACATTTATATAGAAATTTACTAAAATTATTTACTAAAAATTATCAAGAATTTTCAGTTCTAGTATAAATTTTAAGATTTTTAACTTCTAATACAAACTTTAATCAGAAATTGAAATTCGCAGCATAAAATAATATTCTTCAAGAAATAATGCTATTACATCCAAAAATAATTCCTATTAAGCACTCAAATAAAAAACAGTCTATAAGTTATTATAGATAAGAACTTCACGCTTTTCTAAGCCTCTTTTAGACCTCTCCAAGCATCGCAGCTGTAAAGAAATTTGCCCAAATCTGGCAAAAAGTTGATTGTGACAGCTGCGCTTCCAGCTCATAAGTGTCGCAATATTATATAATATCGAAATATTGTCAAAAAAAAAAAAAAAAAAAAAAAAACAGAAAGAAGGAAAGTAAAAGACATTTCTCTTGGCCTAATTGGCTGGCAGTAACATCTGCGCAAGTCTTTGGCAAAGCTAACAGGGGAAAACCCTTCGAGCCTTTCACTTTTGGTCAACGGTAATTAAACAAGTTTTTTTTTTTTTGAACAGTACGCATGATAAGTTCTGCGATAGGGTCTATATATTACGACTCTGCTCTAGTTACACATATTTTGGCTCAATTTTCTCATTAAAGCAATTAACTGTGCGTTTAGTGCGAAACAGGTGAGCCGTACGGCCAGGTGACAGGTACAAATGTCCTACGCCCACATTCTTGTGGTAAATTTCATTTCACCCTCGGGATTGCAGCGAACAACAACAAAACCCAAATTTTAGCCAAGTTTTTCCTTTACTTTTTGGGCTTTGTGTGTGTGTGTGTGTGTGTGTGTGTGTGTGTGTCAACAAGTTAATTAAAACAGTTTAACAACGATTCGTGTTTTCCTTGTGTTTGTCCACACTTCTATTTACCACCCACTTAGGCTCGGGTGTAGACCCCTTAGTTCCGGAAATAGTAATTGCATTATATAAATTAAATATTCTTGCAAATGTTTGTTTGCTTTCTTCTAAAGTGTTTTTAGCACAAGTTATCTTTCCTCTTTGTTACTCCCTCTCTGTCCCTCTCTCTCTTTAATTTTCTTCTCTATTTCTGATCCGCTATTAAACCGTTATGAGGTTAAGTGCACTGCAAGCTTAGCGACAGGAATAGCAATAGTATTCAAGAGTAACGAGTTCTCATAAGTCTTCCTTTTCTCTCTCTCTCACTGTCTCACTTTCACTTTCTTAGTCTGCCTCTCTCTCTATCTCTCTCTCTCTCTCTCTCTCTCTCTCTCTCTCTCTCTCTCTCTCTCTCGCTCTCTCTCTCTCTCTCTCTCTCTCTATCTCTATCTCTATCTCTATCTCTATCTCTATCTCTATCTCTATCTCTCTCTCTCCCCTAGACTCTATAAATAAAATATTTTCACTAATTGCCTAAACTCTTATTAGTTCTCCTTAAAGTCTTTATAAAACTTATTTAACCAAGTGGATAAAGTGCATTGCATGAATTTACAAGCAGGCTAAGCAGCTTAACAAGTTGTGCAGTTAAGATGAACAACAAAAACAGCGTGTGATTAATTACTTAAATGCGAGAATAAAGAAAATATTGGATAAATTTACACAATAAATCACAGATTCCAAGATATTTTCAATAAGTAGAGTATTCCAGCTTCGTCATGGGCCTGTTCTCTCCTTCTTACCTCTAAGTACTTATTCTTGTTTGCCTTATGGGAATATTAACGGTAAAGTGTTCACCTGTCTCTTCTTTTAAGTATGGTTATAAAATAAGCTCGCATCAATTTTCAATATCGAACATTAAAAAATGTAAATAAAAATGTTGCACAAACATATTTTGTGTGTGGCTAAAAGCATTCTAAAAATTGGGCTGTTCATTGAAATGAAATATGAATATTTGAAAAAAGTACGAGTTCAAATAATTTCTTTACTTCTTGATTAAGTTAATAATTGGGTAAAAAATTATCAAGACTCAAAAATTTGCATTTACCGAACAATCAAAACGTGCGGCGAACAAAAAAATTGGCTACAAACTTTTTCTTTTTTTTTTTTTTTGGAACAATTTTAATGAGTTCGTTTGACAAATTGAAAATGTTCATTTTTTGCTTCTTATTGCGATGCCAATTTGTGGGGCGTATTTCGCGGCTTATTTGTTGGGAGTTTTCCTAACGGTTCATTTGGTAATTCATCAATTTGTAGAAGAGAACATTTTCAAAGGCATCTTTGAGTCAGAATTATATTTGACTCAAACTTAAGGCAAATCGATTGACTTTAAGCTGATTTGCAGTTGGTTGAATTGAACTGGTTCATTTGTAATCAGGAATGGTTCGAAATTCAGTTTTAGCAGTCTTTATTTATGTCTTGTAATTGATGACCCTTAAGAAATAACTCTTTGAACCGGTTCACAATTAAATTCATTTGAAAACCAAACTGGTTCACAATTATGTTTGTTTACGAGTGACTGTAAATCACATAAGCTTGTTAAAAAAAGCTAAAATAGCCAGCTTTCCAGCTATATTTAAGTTTAAAGCAGATGAAGAAGATTATTTTTAGAAATTTAGAATCCATGTAATGGAATAGGTTAGAGTGTAATAAAAAATGTGTTTCGTTGTTGTACGGTTTGACAAATTAAACCAGATCGCAAGGATTCAGGACTTAGACATGACCGCAAATGCCAAAAGTTTGCTACCAACTCATTTATATTGCTCACCAGCAAAAAGTTGCTGTGGAACAGCCAAAGAAACTGCTAACGGCAAAGCCAAAGGCTGTTGCGGCCAGGCTAATGGGTGCCTAAGACCTAAACCTGGCTACAAAGAAGGGTAAAAAGTAAACCGAGGGGGAATGGAGGTGTTAAACTGGCGCTCTAAATCCGTAGCGAAGGAGTTAAGCCCAGTGCTTGTGCCACGCCCACGGCTAATTAAATGAAACGATGCGAACGGCGGCTTTAAAATAAAAACAAGCTAAACATAAGCAGCAACAATGCCAAAAGAAGGAAGAGGAAGTGGAAGTGGAAGAGGAGGAGAAACACAGCAAAAAGTTGTCCAAGAAGATGCTTCGCATGTTGTTGATTTAAACCTGCGTGTGTATGAGTGCGCATTTCTGTACGAGCACGAGCAAGTCCAAGTGTCCGGGAGTGTACAACTAGGAGATACCCTTCAGAGGAAGATATTTCATTTGCATAGCATTGTCAGTCATCAAAGACTATACTATTTGCTCCTATTATTTGCTACTACTATTTGTCACTACTATTTACTACTACTCTTTAGTACTACTAGTTACTTCATCTATTTACCAGTATCCATTAATACTACTAATCACTACACCTATGTACTATTACCATTTAGTATACCTATTTACTACTACTACGATTTAGTAGAACTATTTAGCACACATATTATCTTTTCATATTAAGTACTACTATTTGGAACACCTATTTATTACTACTATTTACGACTACTTCCTACTACACCTATTTATTACTACTATTTACGACTACTTCCTACTACTACTTTGTACTACTACAATTTACTATTACGTGTTACTACTATTATGCTACTATTTACTACTTCCAATTACTACTACTAGTTACTACTACTATTAACTACTAATAGTTGCTACAACTACATACTACAATTATTTACTACTACTACTTTATTGTGGTGATATGAATGGGGTCTCAAAATTGATTAAGAAAATGATATGTGAGCAAATATCTGCATCATGTTTCGTTGCACCTGTTACATACGCTTGCACTAGGCCGATAAGCCCCGAGTGCCCAATTTAAATATGAAGTATACAAAAGTGTGAACACCCACACGCAGTAAACATTTGGTTAAGGGGCTTTAGAGGGTGTTCGAGGGGAAGGACCTTCAGAAAACCGTAGAGATGGTAATTACCCATATCCACATCCACATTCACTTGCTCATTTGTGCTTGCAGACAGGACGACGCTTACAGCCCGCTAATCCTAAGGATAACAGCCAGGGCACACACACACACGCACGCACGCACACACAAGCAACGAGTGGGACATGAAGCGAGATATGCTGAGACTCTGCCTGCTGGCCCTGACGATCTCGGCCAGCACGCGTCATGTGCTTGGATTTCTGACGGCAGCGGGAAAGTCGCCGACTGGCAGTGGAGCAGCTGCAATTGGACTACAGCAGCATCCCAACAGCATCTTTGCCGACGCAGCAGACGGTGCCGATGGAGCAGAAGCCGCTGCCGAAGTCGGAGCAGGGGCAGGGGCAGGAGCAGGAGCAGGAGCTGGAGCTGGAGCTGTTGATGGCAGCGTTTACGATCCCGGCGATGGTGAGTCCCTCATTAAAGAGCAGCAAAACCCTTTGTTCTCTTGTTCCCGTCTCGCCTCGCCTCGCCTCGCCTCATCCCTGGCTTGGGATTACGCACTGTCATTTGACTCCTTGTCTGGCTTTGTTCTTCTTCTTTAACAACTGCCAGCCGTCAATGGGTTACGCAACGGCCAAGAAAATGAGTTGTGAGGCAAACGAGAATCTATCCTACGTTCAGCCTTAGTTACATTTCAATTCACAAACAATTTTCTTTAGCAAGGTTTTTTATTCTCCCCTTATTCCTCATTAAATTGGTTCAGTTTGTAATTTAAACCAGGGCTGCACACTTTAACAAATTATCGTTCAATTGAGTTCTCGCCTTTAAATTCGAAACTAGCTTTAATTAAACATAAAATGATAAAATGTATGGAATTTGGTTTTTAACAAGAGAATTCAATTACGTCTTCTCGAACACGTTTGGCTGCACACTCAACAGGTGACCTTCCAATCATTTTTTGTAGCCTACTTTTGGGCGAACCACTTGATTTGAATGCTCGCTGGGCATTTCCGGTCAGTGCACAATTCTTGAAGTGCACTTATCTATAGCAACACACAAAGACACACACACACACTCACTTACACACACACACACTTACTCACTCAGTCACACACACACACACACAGTTAAACAATTCTTAACACGCCTACGAAATGTTCAAAAATTTTACCGCATTCCAAATTTGTTTTACGTCAGTTGCGTTGTTTTGTCTACTCAATGGACTCACGCACACACACACACACAAACACTGTTTGGGCCATAAAATTAAAATATGAACACAGTTGATTATCATTTATTTGGATAACATAATGCGATTTTGTTTCCAATTGATTTAAACTGGTTTATGGTTTGGGGTTAGGTTAATCTTTTTTTTTCTCCTAATGCTTAAAAAGGCTTTAATATTTAATTTATGTAATATATTTATATACATATAACATAATCGATTTAAAATGCAAAATACCGTGTTGGCAATATTTTTAAAATATCAAATTATTAACACTATTATTTATATTTTGTATAAACTGTTTATCACAACGAGTATTTGAACTTCAGAGGGATTTTATTGTAAGTTGAAATCGAGCCGTGCCTAATACCCTAATGGACTGTAAGCTGTAATCCGAGTCCTTAAAGGCGTGGCATTTAAGTCGTGGGAAGCTGGCAGGAAGCTGCCAAATGAGACAAAAGGCAGTCGAATGATAAACGGGCGTCCAACACAATGAATGAGCAAATGTGCAGAACGACTGACAGACAGACTGGGGACTGAGTGACTGACAGACTGACTGAATGACAGACCGACCGAATGACTGAATGGCGGCTGTCTGTGGGTTTGTCGTGGCTGCAGCCGCCGGTCAATTTCCGCCGTCTATTTAATATGTATGAGTATTTTTAAGCTCCGATACAACAAAAAAGAAGAAAAAGAAGAAGAAGAAGAAGCAGCAGAAGCGGTGACAAACAAAACGTTGGCAACTTTCAAATGTCAGTTTGGCGGAAACTTGAGCAAGTCATTGCCAACCGCCAGCCGCCAGCCGCAACTTGTGGCCGGATTAGCGGCAAAAGTTGTGCAAATATTCAAATGCCACATAAAATGAGTTCATTTTCTTTGACAGAATTGTTGCACGCCTTAAACATGGAGCTGGCCCAGGAGTTGGACCCGGAGCGAGAGAGGGAGCCGGAACCAGAGCCAGACTATTCAACTGCTGTCGAGGTGGCCAACAAATTTGACATGATCAAGAAGCTGGAACAGGATTTGCGGGCTGAGCAGGAACTAGTCGACAAATCCGCTTTGCTCATGAAGATGCTTGAGGTAAGTCTTCGAACATTGGGCGTGGATTATGAATTACTTATATGTCAAGTAAATCGCACACCCACAGGATCCCTCATTGGATACTCTGCCATTGGTCTACGTGGAGGAGCAGGAGTCGCCGCCAACTCTGTTCGATGACTATCCACAGCTGGAGAATGGGCTACAGAGCCTGATTGTCGGTCAAAATAAGCCCAAGCGTTCCCGTTATTATCGTCGATATCCCTGGAAGCGGCACAATCGCAATCGCGGGTAAGCAATTCCAACCCTAGTACACACACACATGCAAGCACCTCCTTTTAATTTCCCCCCCGCAAAAAAAAAAAAAAAAACAAAAAAAATTAACAACCAGAAAATCGCCCTAAACCCAGTTTTGATTTGTAGTTTGTAGTGTTGGTAAACATTATAATACTGGGTTTTGCTACTGAAAAAGATTTCGCCATCACTTAACTTAAAAAAAATAAAAAATAAAACCAAATTCAACAAATTAAATGAAATATTTATATATTATTTGTGATGGCAGCTCGAAACATTTCAGAAACGAAACCCAATTGAAAATTGCAAATATTTTAATAAAAAACTGTACTAAACTGCATTTCCAAGAGTCTCTCTAGGCCGAACACACAGAACCCTCTGATAACCGATCCACAAATCAAATATAATTAAATATATTTTTATATATACATATATATATATATGAAACAATGGGCGTGATGTGAACTAAAGTCTAATTATGCAAATATTACTGTTATTCAGTTCTTACATGAATTCTATCAACAGCAACTATGAACCGGAACTACGATACGCCTGTACACCTAGCAAGGAGGATATATTTAAGCTTCTCGTCAATTTGCATGAGAATCGTAAAGGGAATCACAGCAAGACGGTTAATTTTTGTAATCGCAAGCGACCTGCTAAGGCGGTGTTTACCAATATACGATTCCTGGGCTAGATCTGAAAGAGATACACACACACACACACACGCACACACAGACGCAGACACAGACAAACACACACGCACACATACACACATATGTATACCAAGCATCAATTGTATATTGCTGACAAACTCAAGCGCGAAACTGGAGAAAAACAAGCACTAACAATTAGCTAACTAACTAACTAATTAACTAAACAAACTAACTAACTAACTAACCGTTTATTAGATAATTTTACATGCAGCAATCCTTCGTAAGCTAGCCAATTATCCAACACTAATTACACCCAGCAACTAGTGTTAGAAAACTTTCACTTTTTATGTCTTTAAATGTGTTGTATATACTTATATAAATATATACATATATATGAATATATATATATATATGTTTCAAAAGTTTTAAAGTTAATCCCCGTTAATGTTCCCGACTCCTGTCCATATCATTAGAAAAAGCGTCAATCGGTGTTGGTAGTCGAAGTATTATTATATTAAACCTAACCTAGAAATTCCACTTGGAACTTAATTTCAAATATTACATATATGTATATTTATGTGTGTATGTATAAATCGACATCGATGTGTATATATATGTATGCTTAACAAATAACGATAACTGTAACTAATATGTACGAATCTATGTACCTATTTAAACTATATTTATGTAAAAGTCGGGAGATTTAATTGCTAATAAACATATAATAAATATATCTATATTATTCTCGCAATAATATTTTCAATTGTTCTCTACTCTCTGCGGCTTTAGTTGGGTTACTCGCGAAACAGTATCGGACTATCGTGATAGTATCGTTTCATTTCCATTGTACCTAACCTCAAAAGAAGAACTATGGAATTAAATAGATCCAAACATTAATATAAGAAGCATAACAATAATCATTTCCAATAGTATAATTTTTTCTTATTGCTAAAAGTTGTGCAATATAAAGAGCTACTCTCGTATACTTAACCTCAAAATCAAGAACAAATAGTTTTTGTGCATATTTCGGGAAACACAGCAGATAAATGGGTGCAAATATTATTTCTCTCACATATTTATTTGGCATAAACACACGTATTAGTGTGCATCCATTCTCTTTCTGAGATCTCTATAAGAGCTCCACTTCTCTGACGTCACCGAAAATGTGACAAAAAAAAAAGGTTGTGTTGCTGACTCATCGCTGGGCTCACAGGTACTTTGTAAAGCACAGTGCAGCACATTTATTGTTATACCCTGTAAATATTGGAAAAAGGGGTAGTTCAAGAAGTACCAAAACTTAATAAAACAAATATGACAAATTACTGGGGAGATTTTTTATATATGTAGGCACTTGATTCCCATTTTTAGGTGCAGCAAATTTTAAGACAAAGCATGATAAATTTCCTACATCTGCTCCACTTTACAGGGTGTCTATTAAGCAAACACTCTCCCATGTAGACCCCCAACTTATTTCCGTTGTTGTCAGGCACAGCAGCTCTTCAAATAGATAACCTCAACGCCGAGTTTTCGTCTGAAGGTGTCGAGTTTGAAGCCTACCAAAGCTTAAGCAAACATAACCAAGAAATGCCCGGTCAGAGGAGGGGTGGGGGATGGGGGGCGGGTTGACTTGGGACTTCAATGTCAAAGCTCTATTTTCATGGACACTTCAAGATGGGGAGGGGGGAGTATGGACTGGGGGCTGCGAACTGGAACCACAATCAACGCACTTATGCGGCGTTGTAAACAATGCGACCCATTTGTATGGAAAATGAAAGTCAGCACATAGTCATAAGATTCGCGGGTCTATTCTTTGTTTGTTTTTTTCTTTGAGGTTAGGCCTCAGCCCAAGTGGGTTGGGTATGAATTGAATTAGAATATAGAACATAGAAAATAGATTATGGCCTGGAAATATAAAATAAGGAATGTAGAATACAGAATTTTGAATATAAATATAGCACATAGAAAATTAAATACTGTGTGTGAATAGACTATATATGTAAGTTCAATTAGATCCAAAATAGTTAATTCTTTTTTAGTGCTATAGCATCTATGGCTGTAGTTGAGTTGAATATTTTATACGCATCGACGTTGCCAAAAATTGAATATAAAGATTACAATAGGTAAAAACTTAAATAAAAAACTCACAGTTTATGACAAAAAAGGTTTAATAGGTGGATTTAGCTGTAGACTTATCGAACTATTCAAAACTAGCCAAAAATATTGCTAAACCAGCTTCGCAATGGAGCCAAGCAGATGGGTTTGGTCAGCCAGAGCGTGTCCACAGACAGACGCAATACCTCCATGTAGTCAAAGGAGCAGCTGCTCTGCTCGAAGGCCTTCGTATCGGGCTTAATCGGAGCTGGTGTCGTCGTCGTCTTGACCTCATCCTCGTCGACGTCGAGAGCCGCACGAGCAAAAGCCTCATCGGCATCGAAGTAATAGAACTCCTTCCGCGTTGAATTGGTCTCCACCACGCGCGACGGCTGCTGTGCATCCAAGCCGCGAGCATAGGCCCAGGAGCCCGATTGCCGGGATTGGCGATAGGGCGTGGGTAGAAGCGGAGAGAGGGAGGAGAGTGGCGAGAGGGGGTAACTGGGCAGGCGTGCTGGATAGTTGGGCCACAGCGGGGATTGCGGCTGATAGCCCGCCAGACTAGGCTGATAGCCAGCCAGACTTGGCTGAAGGCCTCCGAGCTGTGACTGAATCCCTCCGAGCTGCGCCGGAATTCCGCCCAGCGGAGGCTGAATCCCGCTCAGCTGAGGCTGAATCCCGCCCAGCTGCGACTGAAGTCCACCGAGCTGCGGCTGATAGCCGCCCAAGGCAGGCAGACCAGCAGCTCCAGCCAAGGGCCTAGTAGCATCTAGTCTGTAGTTGCTCGTGTCCTGATCGTGGAAGATCTCGAGCAGGAAGCCATTGGAGGACGAGCCACCCGCCTGACCCATGCGCAGACGCAAGGCCTTGCGACCCTGCGGCCAAAAGGATTTGTGTATGTGACCCGATCGACAGCCACAAAAACGCTGACCGTCCAGCTCCAGAAAATCGCCAGAGCAGGCCGCCCCCGGAGCAACTGCACCCGGATAAATGCCCCCAGCGGAGTGCCCGAAGTCAAAGAATTTGAACTGAATGCGCAAGCCGGCGACATTAGGCGAACTCTTCTCCAAATAGAAGACGCAATCCCGCTGCTGGTTGGGCAGCAGAGCGTTGAGCACGGTGCGGGGAAAACCCGGACTGGACAAATAGAAATGCGCCTGATTGAAGCTGCTGACGCAGCACAGATCCACCTGCCCGCCAAACTGAGGATCGTAATCCCGCAGATGGACGTCGGGTGCTTGGAAGGCGCTCGTCTGATACTGCTCCGAGATGGTGGGCAGCTGTTGATCCTGTGGCTGCAACTGTTGCTGTTGTCCTTGCTGCTGCTGGAGCAGCTGTTGCTGCTGTGCCAGTTGTTGCTGTTGTAGCAACTGTTGCTGCAGCTGTAACTGTTGTGGTTGCAGCAACTGCTGTTGCAACTGTTGCTGCTGTGCGAATTGTTGCGGTTGCAGCAATTGTTGCTGCTGCAGCTGCTGTTGTATCTGCTGCAATTGCTGCAATTGCTGCAACTGTTGCTGTTCCTGCAGCTGCAACTGTTGCCGTGGCTCGTTGCTGTTGCACGGTGGAGCACCTGGTAAATAGAAGCCGCCACCAGCAAAGCTTACGCCGGGCTGCGGATAAGGCGCATAGCCCGGATAAATTCCGGGCAAGCTAAAGTTCTGTTGTTGAGGAACCTGCTGCACCTGTTGCTGATGATGTTGATGCTTCTTGTGTGGCAGCTTGGCGGCCGTCACTTGCACCGTATCATCCTGATCCTCCGCATCGCTGTCCATGTCCAAGCCACGTGCCGCCAGTTCCTCGCGCTCGCAGGCCAAACGGGTTACGAGCAGCCGGAAGCCCCCGCCCGTAGTCCACGGCGAATCGTCGCTGAGAAAACGTAAACGGAGAATCCCGTCCGGCGTATGATACTTCCTGATGCCCACCACCTGACCGCAGAGCACGTCCATATCGCGATCATCCTGCTGCAAGCCGACAGCCAAATAGTCGCGACTGCAATTCTCGGACAGCTCCAGCTGAAAGTCCAGAAACTGGACGTGGAACTTGGTCGGACAGCGATACGGCGAACGTATCACATAATCCACGCAGCTATTGAACGGATAAGTGTCCGGATAATTGGGCGACTCGATGAGGCTCTGGCGCTGGCGATAGACGCCTTGCAGAGTACACTGCGGCAGTTCGTCGTGCACGGAGCCGCAGCTGGCGGAGATTAGCTGCAGTATAAGAGGCAGCCAGACAAATCCTGGCAAATGCTTGCGGTACATTTCGCGGTTACAATTCTCGGCCGGAGCGCTTAACCTGTGGAAGCGCGTGACAAAACGCAACTGAAACGTCGCGGGTCAGTCGGAGCGCTCTTTGGGTGCGACTTTTCGGTTTCACTTGTAATGCTCCCCACCTGTACCCCATTCCCCACCGCTATCCAACTTCCACCTTAAACAATTTGCACTCTTGTTTACGAGCAGCACAACAAAAGCGTTTGCTTGTTCCCCTCTTACAGCAAAAGATGTTCCAAAAATCTGCCATTCATAACCAACTTGGTTCAGTCCAATGAACTCCCAATATGTTAATATATAATATCTCCCGCATATTTCCAGTAAATACTTCCTACTTCAAGTACTTTTAGCATCTAGTTGACAATGCGGTGCAAAAAAGTTTCATTAGAAAACAAACTGTATTTTCCTTACAATCGCAGCTACTCTTCAATGTGGAGAATGTGACTCATAAGTGATTCTACTGCTCATAGTTAGAGATATTAGACTGACTATATAGTTGTCAAGATTATAAATATTATAGTTATTAACAATATTATCATTAATGGCAATAGCGTTTTTCATTGTCATTCACATTCGCACTATTATTATGAATAATATTACTAATCATTTTTAGTATTATTATCATTATTATCATTATCATTAGCATTATCACTATCATTATCATTATCATTATCATTATCATTATCATTATCATTATCATTATCATTATCATTATCATTATCATTATCATTATCATTATCATTATCATTATCATTATCATTATCATTATCATTATCATTATCATTATCATTATCATTATCATTATCATTATCAATTTCATTAAAATTATCATTCTCATTATGATTCTCATTATCCATATAAATATCATTGTCATTATTATTAATTAAGATTAACCTAAAATAAAACATTATCAATACGTTGGGATTTCAGCCCGTATCCAATTTTTTGCACATTTCTCCTACTAATGAATGCGTGGGACGGCTTAAAGAAAAAAAGTTGCATATTCCCAACTTAATGGAGAAGTTCAGGGGCAACAATTTGTATTTTTTCCAGTTTCCATTTCACATTTCTCATAAATTAAACAAGTTTATAAAAGCGAATGCGTTAAGTGCCGTTAAAAAACGGAGTCGTAAAACCAATAAGAGCCGCAAAACCGATCCGAAATAAAAGAAAATCAACATAAACAACAACAACAATATATGACAAACGCACCTGCAATGTATATTTACCTGTATTTATTGACAACGGCAACAAGTTGCATAATCCAAAACATATTTCGTGGGAGCGAAATGTTGCACTTGAACCACGCCCCTCTTTATAAGTCAGACAAATATTTGGGTAACGTCTTTGGTGTATGAAAACAAGACTTACTTTCGCTGGCTGACTTACAATATCTGGAGCATACCCTAAAAGACGCAAAGATAAATACTTGTATAAGACAATTGGGTGTGAAACAGGTTCGACTAGCAGATACCCTATAGCTATTAAATCAACGGAAGCATATAACTTCATTAATAGGAAACATTTGTTTATCTGCTTTGGATTTTATGACAATTTAAATTCGGTAGAAAATGGGCAGAAAAGTCGGCTGTCAAATGTTAATTCGATTCAAATTCCAAATTAAAGCAGAGCATACAAAACTTTTGGTCTTCAATTTTGCAAAAATTTCGGTTTTTAACCCCAAATTCTGAATTTTTTTAAACAAATTTTATAATCCGCTGCGGCTGAACGAGTGCCACAAAATGACAATGCGACTAAATTTGGACACCATTTTGAGGAGTCAATTGCAGGCGCCCACAAGAGCGCCCGATGAACACGAGCTGACGATTCCAAGGGAAAAGCCCGGACTACGAATGGGCGCTGACAATAGCAGTCGCTACTTTTCCGAGAAGGCGGATGTGAAGAACAGGGTCAACTCCATGATGGCCAATATACACAAGCATATGAAGAGTGAGTATGGCAAGTGGGATTTGGTTCAAATACTGATATGGGAATTTATTTGATACACAGCCACCTCGCCGCCACGTAAAGCTGTGCCCGCCATTCCTGCGCCCATTGCGGAAATACCTTCGCCTCCAAGCATAACCAAGAGCGATAGCTCGAGGAAGATTCGTCGCATACGAGGCGGCGGTGTTACCGGTCTGTCGGCCAGCAAGACAAAAGTGATGCCCATATCGCAGATAAAAGCCAGACTGACTCGACAGACGCAGCAGGTGATGAGGCGTGGCTATTCGGAAATTGGGCCAAAAAGTTTTAACAATCAGCGGCGCATTCGTGAGGTGTTGCTGCAAAAAACTGTGCTAGAGAATATGTTGTTACAGCACAAGAGATTGCAGCGCGACAGACAGACCATTGCGCTGGATATACAGCGGATGCGTCAGGATCTGGACAGAATTAAGAATAAGCTGGACACGTCGCTGCAAACTTTGAATTCAACGCGCACCCTATACACGGGCTTTACCAAGAGCAAGAAAACTTTGATGTCCAATTCTTTACCGTCCCATGTTGTTAATGGCCCCGTCGCGACCCGTTCAGCCGTGACCAAAGCCAGGTCTATTGCCGCTAAATTGGGTAACGTAACCGCAAAACGACAGCACTCGACTGCAGCCAAGAGACGTAATCGTCTTTAAGTATCCATAAGCGGCTAGATTAGTTTCGGTTATATTATTTTGAACTCAAAATACGCCTACCAATATTAAGAATTAAAACAAAACAATGAAGCGAAAATTCAAATTGGCAAGAACAATTATGTCAGCCCTCGTTATTTAATTGCGCGCCCAGTTTAAATATCTTATCGATATTTTGTGTTGCAACTAATTATTTAAAAAAAAAAAAAAAAGAAATATGTGGCCCTCGTTATTAAATTGCTCACGCCAATACAATACTTGTTCATCGATATATCATGTTGCAACTATCGATAATTGATTTGACATCACTAAATCATGGCGTCTGTCTCGCCGTCAACAGCCAAAAATTTTGTTTTTTCGTTTATTTGCGTGCATATCCGTTTTGTTTTGCCCACTTATTGGCTTAAATTGCAAAAAAGAAACGCTGATAGCATAAAATGGGCTCATCGAAAAAGCACAAAAGAAACAAATCGGAACGCCGAGAAAAGTATGAAGGTAAATGGCACAATTTTAATTTGTATAACCGGTGCGGCGCGCGTGTTTCTAAATACAAAAATATATTGCAGAATATAGCCAGCAACACGATCCCGTGCAGCGCGGTCTTAAGCTCATACTTAAAGTCGGCTCCAATGCTACGCCAGAGTACAGCGCCAATTCACCGTTAACGGCGCTCGATGGACATGGACCGCCAACAGCCGCTGAGGCAATGATGGCCGCAGCACCGGACAGTCCACTGACAGTGCCCGATGAGCTGCTATGCACGGTCGAGGTGGGTCATCGGGAGCGTCACAAGAAATCCAAGAAGAAGAAGAAAAAGAAAGATCGCGAGAAAAAGCACAAGCATCACAAGGAAAAGCGTCATCGCGACAGACAACGTGAACTGTACTCCGAGGAGCGACAAGACGATGAGATGCCCGCATCTGACGATGCGGCCTGCAGTGCCTTTGCATTAGCACAACAGCGCAGTCCGCGGAGCCTGCCTCCCGGATCGGCGGACGCTGATTGCAGTCAGGATGATTATAGCTTTATGGATGATGAGGCGGATCAGTCCCAGCCACTGCCCGAAAATATATTATACTATGCGGGGATTACCACCGACAACTCGCCTTCCCACTGTCCCGTCACAAAGCCGATAACAGCGCGTAAACTGGACGATATGCTGATTAATTCACCCACATCCTCGTCGCTTGGCATGACAGCGGGCGTCAGCCCTACTAAGCCACTGCCCGATGTAATTTTGGTTTAGCCACTGAATGAAATGTATATAATAATGAGTACAATTTTCTTACAGCTGCTGATACCGTCACCATCCGGCTCGACGGCTGCCTCGACACCTGGCGGAGGAGCCAACTCATTGAATGCCATGACCCCCAAAGCGCTAGAGGCACCGAAAACTCCGAGTAGCAGCAGCGAATCCGGGCGAGAGCCCCGGACTTGTGTACTTAAGCTGAAGCAACAGAAATCACCGCTGAATAAGCTGCTGGAGCATTTGCTGCGTTTTTTGGAGAAACGGGATCCCCATCAGTTCTTTGCATGGCCCGTTACCGATGACATTGCGCCCGGCTACTCGTCGATCATTACCAAACCGATGGACTTTTCGACAATGCGACAGAAGATCGATGATCACGAATACGCGGCGCTCAGTGAATTCAGCGATGACTTTCGTCTAATGTGTGAAAATGCCATACGCTATAATCATGTAGATACCGTTTACCATAAGGCGGCTAAGCGATTGCTGCAGTTGGGCCTAAAGCATTTGCAGCCGGATAATCTTATGCGTACGCTCAAACCACTTTCCGGATACATACGTGAATTGACCGCCAAGGAACTGGGCTTTGAGTTGAGCTCCAATGAGCTAGCTGGCTACGATGTACACGATTCGGCAGATGAAGGTGCCTCAACTGGCGCGGAGGAGCCCACGCCCGCACAGCTTGAGAAGGAGGAACGGAAGCGAGCATTGCGTTTAGAGAATGCTCCCAAAAGTCACTTTGAACCGTATGTGGATGATCTGACAAGCGAGGAGATACTTGCCCAAGTGCAGGGTGCTGCACTGCAGGCCAAACAGCGCATCAGCGCCAAACAGCGCGCCCACAAAATGGGCTTTCTGCGTCAGCACAAAGATGGCACAACCACACTTAATCTGCTCGTAGGTGACGAGAATGAAGGTCCCGAAAAGGTGATAACCATTGGAGATATGGTGGGTAAATTGCCAGAGGGCAGTGCACAGCTGAATGGTATACACACGGATCAACGTAATGTTGTTAAGCCCGTAAAGCCAATGAACTATGGTCCATTTGCTAGCTTTGCGCCAACATTTGATTCACGCTTCTCCACACTGAGTGCGGAAGAGACGCAATTGGTGCTGCGCACCTATGGCGATGCCTCGAGCGCCGAATATGCGGAAAGCATATTGCAATTCACAAAAGACTCTAGCTATGGCACCAATATAGCCAACGGCCTGCTCGACATACTCACCAATGGGGAACATAGCAAATCTTTGGACGAGCTTTACAACATGCAGCTGCATAAATATGAACAGCGAGAGATTGAAAAGTGCTTTACCAAACACCAGCAGGAGGTGCAGTCAAGCAGCGAAGCCGAACAAATTGAAATGGAGTACGAAAAGTACAAGAATACGCGATTGGATTTCAAACGGTTGCGAACGCTCAAGGATTTGGGCATTGATGTCGACTTTTTAGATGGAATGGAAACCGATATGAAAAACATTGAGCTATCGCGTCGAATGCGCGAGCATCTAAGCAATAATCTAACACTGATTGAAAAGTTACGAGTAATACAGCAAGAGCGCCTGTCTCAACCGCTGCCCGCACATTTGGCTTTGGTGCCATCCGCGGGGCAGGAGGAGACACAGACGGCACATCAACTTACGCAGCAGCTCAGCGAGTTGGCCAAAAAGCTGCCGCCTGCAGCAATTGCCGATCAGTATGCACTGCGCAAAGCGATGGGCATGTCCTTTGGTAGGCATCCAATATTCAATTTATTTACCTTTTATTAATGCTTGGTCAACTTCTTTCTTTGCAGCTGGATTGCCACCTTTGCCAGCCTCACCGCGCGTTCAGTTGCCTGAGCTGCTGCAGCAACCGGTTGCATTGCCTCAACTTCATCCCGTTGTCAACCATGTGCCCATGGACATTGATGAACCGGACGTACATGCGGGGGGCGATTTGGAGAATGAACTGCGGGAATTCCTTGAAAGTGGATCTGGCATGCATGCCTCCTCCAATCCGGCGGATGACAATAATATTGTCGCACAGCTGCTGCTCAACTAGAATCTACGATCTTTGTGGCAATGAAAGCCGCGCGCTATGTGAATAATAATAGATTACAAACTACTCTTAATTATTTTCATATATTTAAATCGCTATGGCATTTTCAATAAAATCGGAACATAATTTAAGTCATAACAAATTCGTATTTTATTTATTTCAATGTCCACCATTTTCTTATAAACTAGTTCGATAATCGCAAGTTTAGTTCGTTCAGGTTCCGCTTGTAACAATTATCGATACTCTTATCGCGCAACGAAGTAATTATTACGTTACAAATTTTAAGAATAAATTATATTCATAAAATTTTTCTTTTTTTTACAGATTTGGATGTAAATATTAATTAAACAATGAAATTTAAGAATTGTAATCTCTTTTTATTGTACTTCACAATGATTATTCTTGTACAATAATCAAGTTTGTGGCACTTAAAGTACGCATAGTTATATAGACATGATAACTGAACAGTAGGCACACATTTGTTAGATGGGTTTTATTTATTCTTATGTTTACATTTTCAATCGTTATTTGTTATTTAAGTACACATTAACAGTATACACATTATTTAAAATGTTGCAAAATTTAATTAGCTACTGGCCATTACCTATGTGATTTAATCATTTGAAGGCAAATTCTTGAGAGAGTTTTCTTTTACAAATATATTTTAAGTACGTTTCATAAATATGTTTTCTTCTGTTATCAAATGGACGCTTTTCGGTAGTTTTGTAGCATGTAAACTGGCATAGAAAAATAAACAGGGCATATGTATATCCACAATTATAGATAAATATGCACTTATACATATATACACACACAAAAACGAACCTAGATAAGTACTACACAATGACGTACATATAAACTGTATATATACATATAAAAGTACATTTTAAATGAAATGTACCAAAAAGAAAATCTGTGAGCCCATCTTATAACTTTTTGCCTTAAGCTAATGAACATTGTTATGGTATTTACTAATTGCAGGCAAGCACGCTTTGCTTTTGTTAGTGTAGTTTTTGTTGTTGAATGTGTTGTTGCTGAGGTAGAACACTTTAGCGGTTTAAGTAGATATTTACCAGTGATGCCATATGAGTTAAAAGCTATCTTTTAATTGCAGCCTAATTAGTTCTAGTTTGTTTAGTTTATCTCTTGTTTTTTTTTTTTTTTTGGGCACACTTTTTTATGAGTTTCGTTATGTGGATATTTTAAAGCGTTACAAAACTAAACAAGATTGGCATCTTTTGCCATACTATAGAAGGCCGACTTCGGATTACGCAGCAGCTCGTCTGGGGAAGCGAATTCCGTTATTTGACCCTTGTCCAGAACAATAACCTTATCCGAGTCCATTATGGTGTTCAAACGATGGGCAATAGTCAGGACGGTGCATTCTTTGAACTCGCTGCGAATGGTTTTCTACAAAAGTAAAAACAATATAAATGTAAGGTGAGCTGTTTACATGTGGATGTTATGTTAATTCGCAGTGCCAATGCTAATATGGAGGTTATGTCAATTAACAGTGTGAAAGCTTTAGTGTCTGTTATGTTAATTCACACTAGTTAATTGCTGCTATGTTAATTCATAAACATTAATTTATGAACAGTATTATAACATACCTGAATAAGATCATCCGTTTCGAGATCCACAGCAGCTGTAGCCTCGTCCAGCACCAGGACCTTTGTCTTACGAAGCAGCGCACGCGCTAAGCAAACCAATTGACGTTGACCGACGGAGAGATTTTCACCACCTTCGCTGATTTCGTGATTGAGGCCGGCTGCGAGACTCTTGGCAAACGATTTAAGATGCGACAATTCTAATGCCTTCCAAATTTCATCGTCGGTCTTAATCTCAAACGGATCGAGATTGGAACGCAGCGAGCCAGAGAAGAGGACTGGATCCTGCGGTATGATGGTAAGGCGAGACCGCAGCATGTGCAAACCCATGGTTGCAATGTCAATGCCATCAATCATGATTTTACCGCCGGCAGCTTCGATTATTCTGCAATTTCCGAAAGAACAGTAACATCTTTCCATCTTTTTATCGAACGCTGTTGACTTACCTGAACAATGCCAAAGTCAAACTGGATTTACCGGCGCCAGTGCGGCCCACAATGCCCACCTTCTCGCCGCCGGTAATGTTGAAGCTAACCCCGCGAAGTACCAAATCAAGACCCTCGCGATAGCGAACCTGGAAATCTTTGAATTCCACACGTCCGTCTTGGGGCCAGTTTTTGGGCTTTTGCTTGTCGGAGTCCAGATTCCAGGCGGCCTCCTGTTTGGTTTCGCCATACTCCTTGATACGCTCCACGGACACAATGTTCGTCTCAATGTCCGAGGACATGCGCACCAGCCAGTTGAGCGTTTGTGTCACCTGTAGAGCATAACTGACCGAAAGACCTACCAGACCGGGATTCGTTTGGCCACCCAACACGGCAAAGAGCGAGGCAAACAGAATAATCAAATTTCCGACCATTTCCAGTCGTACGGCGAGCCAACGATTGGCAATTAGAGATGGATATTTGCACACTTGATTCTTGTCCACCTTATTGTCCGATTCCTCAACGAAGCTGCAATCGAAAAAAGATCCATAGTTATCGCTAACTGCTAGCAACTCATATTAAGGTTTTCTCACCGTTCCTCGACCGTGTACGCTCGTATGGTGGAGACTCCAGTCACAGTTTCACCGAAATGCGAATAGATTGGCGAACGGGAAACGGACTCCAAGCGCATCAATTGACGTGAAGTGGCAACATAAAACCTTTGCGCGAAATAGTAGATAAACGCGATGGGCACAATGACAGCCAGGAAAATGGGCGTCGAAATGCTAATAACCACAATTGTGGCCAAAACCTAACCCAAATATATTGAAAACTGTTATTAACTAGAACTAAAATACATTTGTTTCATTTTTTTTAAAGGTGCAGGTGAAGTGTCGTATTAGTTGAAAATAATATGATAGGAAACTGAAAATCGTTGGTGTTAAATTGATGATCGATTCGAGTTCGATAACGATTCAATTGCATGCTGGGATGCCCCCAACGGCATATACTTGATTTGAGTCTCGAATCCTAATGATATTACTGAAACTGTTTCGAATCTTGATCATTTTACTGTTAACCTTAATAAAGAACAAACAAGTGGACACAATTTCATTATAAATTCATTTCTCACTTAATTATTGAGGCCAATTAGTATATAGTCAATGGGAAGAATTCGCGAAATTGAAAGGGAAATACACAGATCTGTAAAAGTTTTCACCATAAGTATTTTTGTGGATAGCAAGACGTTTTAGTTTTAACTTTATTATTATCTCTACAATTGATCACTTGAAAACTGCAACAGAACTGTTATATAAATTCCCAATAAGTTGATGTGTGCAATACGTAACAGTTGGGTATACCTCAAATGCCAGGCAAACAGAATTGAGCATAATAATCGGCAAATGGAATTCAACTACTTGTATATCTTTCGAGAATCGGGAGATAATACGACCCACCGGTGTAGTATCAAAGAATTGAACAGGTGCAAAAAGTACGCGCCGTAAGATAAGCTCATGCAAGACCTGGGAAGCACGAATTCCTCCAAGCCACGGCACCGTTGTCATTATCGACGATAAGATACCTATTTTAATATTTGCAAAAATTCAAATTCAAAATAGTTAAAGAGCAGTGTTGAAGAAATTCTGAGAGAACGCAAATACAGTGCTTCACAATACATTGTGCTACTGGAATGTGTATTAATCACAGCTTCGACTTGATATTGAGGTTAGAAAGAAGTGAAAAATGAACTATGATATATATATAAGAATAATAAAGTGGAAATAATTAGTACACATTGCTGCTTTTTGCAAGATTTCCTTTTTTTCCTTACAAATGTCAGTTCAATTTGTAAAATAAAGCAGTGTTGATAACGTACTGAAAGAATGGTTGTACAGTACTTCACAAAACATTGTGCAATTAAAATATTGATATTAAGATAGCGGTTAAAAAGAAGAGAAGTGTAAAATGAACTATGGTATTTATAAGAATTATAATTGGGATATATTTTAGTTATTTTCTTTTAGCTTCGTCTCTTGTTTCGGTTACCTCAAAAAGCAGCCAGATTAAAGTGAGAATAAGATGTGGCAATAATTGATCGAGCGTGTCAATATCTTTGGAGAATCGGGATATAATACGACCCACAGGCGTGGTATCGAAGAATCTCAGCGGTAAGGCCAGCACACGATGCATAAAGTAGTTGTGCAACAATTTGGCCGCACGTAAGCCACCAATTGCGGGCACCACAACCTTTACGACGGACAATAAACCTGAAGATTGAAGATATTGTATGGGGTATAGTTCTTTCACAAAGACCTAAGTGCAATTACTATAGAATTTAATTTGGATTTCATGCTCGTAGTCAATCAGGATTAGAGTCTCAAACCAAAGCGACATAGATTTTGGATTAGTTTCGGATTGAATTGGGTTATTAAGATATTTATAAGAGTTTTAGTTGGACAAATTGATTTTTGTTATTATTTGTAGCAAATTGTGACCAACTGGATTCTCTAGCTAATGCTCGAAAAATTACCTCTAACGCACACCAAATACAATCGCTCAAGATCTCCACAATTTTCTGATCAACCGTTTCAATGTCTTTCGAGAAACGGGACATAATGCGACCCACTGGCGTAGTATCGTATATCCACATAGGTACACGCATCATACGTGACAGCAGAAGTTGGTGTAGTACCTGGGCAGCGCGCAAACAGCCAAGCTGTATGCCCAAATCCGAGAGGAACGAGGCAAAACCTGCGATTTGTTGAAGGGTGGATTGATCAGTGGATCAATGAGATCAAATGTTCATTCAATTAACGATTCACTAATAAATTTAAACACTATAGAAACTAATAGAAAAGTAACAAGCAGACACTATATAAATATGCATGTGATATGGTATATGGTTTATTGTATATACAGTCTAAAAGGGTTTCCCATTTTCAACGGTTCATTTATATTGTGAAGTTAGATTTACGTTGAGGTTAGTAACGGATTGAAGACACATAACAATTCAGGCAAAACCATATCCAATTAATACCGGTCGAGTATGCGTGTACCCGAATAAATACAGAGAATGTTGAAATAGTAGGAAAATCTTTTTCTATGCTCCATGCAACCTCTATATAAGGAATAAGTTTGGTTGAAGTTTTAATGACATTTATAAGAGGTGCAAATAATAAAAAATATAATTCTGATCCAGTGCTACCTAATGTTGAGCAGTGCTCTAAATTACCTCATAAGCACAATAAAAAAATGTGCTCAAGATCTCCACAAGTTGCTGATCAACCACTTCAATGTCTTTCGAAAAACGGGACAAAATACGACCCACTGGCGTAGTATCATAAATCCACATAGGTGCCCTTATTATACGGAACAGGAGAAGGAAGTGTAGTATATCGGCAGCGTTCAAGCAGCCAATCTGAGCGGCTAGATCCGAGAGGAACGAGAAAATACCTGCGATTTGGGAAGTGTGGATCAGTGGACCAAGAGACAAGTTTAAAAATATTACTAATTTAGACAGATACTAAGAAAAAAATTCAAGGCAGACATTTTTATGAAATGATATGTGTATGTAATGGTATGGATTTATATGTACACTTTATAGTTCTAAAAACTTTATCTTCTTTAATGGTCTTACAATTTGCTACGATGTCATTTTCTATGAACGTCGGTTTTTAGTCATAAAAGTTAAGATATGTTTACTCTAAGGTTAGTTACAATCTTAAATTGGGCACCTACCCGAAAGCATTGCGAATTAAAGACACGTAATAATTCAGGCAATACCATATCCACTTTGTATACATCATTAGACAACCGATCGAGTATACGACCCCTCGGCTGTATATCAAAGAAGGATTGTGGAGCACCCAAAATTCGACTAAATAATTGGCAAAAGAGTTTTTGTGCCCCATGCAGACCGCCAATATAAACGATAAGTACGGCGGCTATATAGCTAATTACTGTAATTTAGTTTCGGAATTCGTTAGACAGTTGGGACATAACAAATTTAAGGTTAAAAACGAATCAACTTTCTTTTAATTGTTAGTTTGGGGACGAATATGGGCACATGGGTTACATTTGTGTGCAGTAACTACGACTTTCGGTACGTATTTAGTTTAGACGGTTTGGATACGTTGTTTATTAAAGAGTATTTCATCATGTGTGCGAATATTATAAGAGAAAATAAAACGAATAGCACGGTTATTAAAGAGTATGTATGCGAATATTATATGAGAAAATAAAACAACAGGTTTTTTGAGAGAGAATCAACCTATTCAACAAAACTCTATCTAATGCAACTGGGTTATTTAAACAACCTATTTAACAAAACTCAACCTATTAAAATAGAATATGTATTTTTCTGTGTTCACAAAATATTATTAGTGATGAAATCATAAAACTTGTACTTGTCAAACAAGGAAAAAAACACTGCGAAACCTATTAAGAAATAAGTGTAAAATGTATTGGGATTTCGACGGGTATTGAGATTGGAAGACATTAGGTTGGTTACCTGAAACGCTGTGGACATGCACATGCGTAGATTTAGGGGCATGACCAGATCCAAACAGTTTATATCGTTCGAACAGCGATCCAATAATCGGCCCTTAGGCGTCGTATCGAAAAACTCAGATGGACAATGGATGATATTATTAAAGAGCTGTCGAAACACTTTGTGTGAAGCGTTAAGAGTGGATGTAAAGAGTGTGATTGCGGCACCGTAATTGCAAAGACCTACATAGATATATGTATGATGTATAAGAGAAGATTAAATGGAATAGAGAAAGAAAAACAGAGATTGTTTTCAGGAACATGTTGTGTTAGAGTCTTAAGTTCTAGAAACTAGTACAAACCGTAACTCAAGTGGGCTACAAACGATTTAAAAAAGAAAACTCCAGCAAATGGAAACAAAAAATAGGGAAATAATATTGTTTTAAGCAATAAAAATACCATAAATATAAAGGTCATGAAGGAGTCCATTGTGCCAGGTAATTCTTCGTCAACAACATCCATATCGGCGCTGAAATTGTTTAAGATCCGCCCAAGGGGCGTTACATCGAAAAATTGACAAACCGAGCCACGGATCACCTGGTGTATTAGTTTATTGTGGATTTCTTTGGCAGCGCGGAGACCGCCGCAGTAGACAATCACGACCGCAATGTAGGCAAACACACCTGCACAGGAACGGTATGGAAGAGGAACGCCAGGCAAAAAAATGTATCGATAAACATTATATAGCATTACAAAGTAAGTAATGTGGCATGTGTTTCATATCAGAATGGGCGCGTTTATCAATAGATATCCCTCATCCATAACCCAACCTCAAACCAGGGCCCCAACTAAGCCATGGCTGCCAAACTCTTTTAATCAATATTAATCGGTGTTTTATTATCGCAAGGTGTAAACCTAAGGGCTCTAAAACAGGCGCGTTTTAAAGTGCGTTTGTTATTGGATAAGTCTCTTAAATAGGCATAATAAATAATAAAAAATTCAAGCAAAGCGCTTCGAGAAAACTCAAAATTATTTGAGGTTCGAACTCAGATCAAGTAAATGCATTTCAGTTTCCAGTGATAAATAAGATGAGTATATATAATGTAAATGGTTCTTATAAAGCGTTCAGTTCTAGTTATTAGTAGGTGCAGCTGATTTGTTCGGGGGTTAGGTTGAAAGGAATGTGTGTGCAGGGTTTTCTTGGTTTCTTTTAAAATATGTTTACCGAATAGAAGGTAGATAGAAACGAGGACACTATTTGGGGAAGCACATTGTCCACCGTATCAATATCCTTCGCAAAGCGACTGAGTATACGACCGACTGGCGTTGTATCAAATAATTCCATTGGCCATTTGAGCACCAAACTTATCAGCGTGTTAAACACTTCCAGAGAACAGTGCAGACCACCCAAGGCGAGGGTGAGGCCCGCCGAATATCGTGTTAAAACTGAATATCGAACGTAAAGTTAATACATCTTGTAAAATGTCTTATCAGTTATATTCTATATATATTTTGAAATGTTATGTAGCATAACAAGAAATTAAGAGCGATCCTTAGCATGCGATCAATACGTCTATTCTAGGTTAAGTGGTAGGATATATAAGAACTAAATATATACACATAGGTTTAGATGATAGTGCCCGAAAATTTAGTTATTCAAATATACAAAAGTTCCAATTACGTAGAGCTTATTAAATGAATTGGACACAAGGTGAACGTGTTCAATGGGTTCCAAAATTGATTGAATTTAAATTTAATACCTAATTGAACTGATGTCACATTAATGTTATTAAACACTGGATTTGAGTGTATTTTTTAGTTGATCTATCATATTATGTTAGACACAACCAAATAAATGTCCTTACTTCAAGTAAGTCTAAGTCTAAGTCTAAGAAGATATTTTGGTAATTGGTGTAAAAAACAGGTAAAAACATTTACCGCACTCGCACAAAACAGAACAACCCGCCAGAGCAGGGGCATTGTAATATCAATAACATCCACGTCTTTTGAAAAACGATTTAAAATTCGACCTTGCGGCGTTGTATCAAACAGTTCCAAGGGCCAACGCAGGACGTAGTGTAGCAGAAAGTTATGAAGTTTCATTGCGGCGTGAAGGCAACCAACGGCCAGCACAAGACAGGCTCCAATAAAGGCCAGAACTATTTGATGAAGGTGATAGTTAAAATATAGGATTGATACACTACGAGATATTGAAACAAGACTACAAGACTAATCGCAAAAGCAGGTGTGTGTTATAAGCGGTCTTTCACTGGTCGAACCTAGTTGCCTCCCCATCCTACAATAGTGTTAAGATCCCCGTTCAGAAATTGTTTAAACAGTCCTTAAACATGATCAGTCCCTTACAGTCCTACAAAAACTTCTCATAACTTTCAAGAGTTTTACAAAATGTGAAAGTCCGTTTCTAATCGTGAATATTTAAAGGGAGATCCCTCATAATTCTACAAAAGTAAATAAAAACTGTGATGACTCCTACCATGACTGATGAGAGATGTTAACAAATTGGCATTACCGCAAAGAATTGACTCATTACAACACGTAGATTAAGTGGTAGGGTCGTGTCACAGGTATCGACATCCTTGGAGAAACGGTTCACAATGCGACCCTGTGGTGTTATATCAAACAATTCCATGGGCCAGCGCAAAACAAATTTCACAAGGGTATCATGCAAATACTCAGCACTATAAATGCAGCCCAGTGATAGGGCGAGGGTCGAAAGGAAACTGGTCACAACTGCAGTTGGGTAAAAACATTTATAATGTTTAGTTAATGTAAAAAAAAATGAAAGAATATTCTTGAGTACAAAGAAATGACACCAATTTAAATGAAAGAGTGTTAAATGAAATGTTTCAGTAGATCCTAATAGATACCGATTGATTATATGAGAGTGCTGGAGGTTGAGTACGTTAGTTAGTTGGGATGTTGGGACAGTCAACCGAAATAGTTTACCATGAATGCTTGCATCATGACGACACGTATATTGAATGGAAGTACGTTATCGATGGTATCGATATCTTTCGAAAACCGATTAACAACGCGTCCTTGCGGCGTCGTATCGAACAGCTCCATCGGCCAGCGTAAATTTGAATTTAATAGAGCGTTGTGCAATACACGCGAGCACTGAAGACCGCCCAATGAAACCGCGAGTGATGAGAAAAATGTCGTTCCAACTACAATTTTGATTGGGATTTAGGGAGGTTGTTTTTGGAGTGGGGGAGGAGAAAAAACAACACACACAAAGCTATTAAATTTGGTTTAAATATAATTTAAAATATTAAAATGCACTTACACACACACAATTGGGACTTGTTAAAACAGTTTTTAATCATAATTCAAAATTAGGCATGATCTGAATTGGATTTGGGATTGGCTTTACAAATTTTCTAATTTTAAACCACACAATTTTTAATAATATAAAGTAAATAACATCTAAACGAGATTGATTATTAATATTCGTTTAATTCTAAACTTAGTCACACAGTAATAACGATATTCGCTACGAATATATAAGTGTTTCATTTCACGGTTTCAAATAAAATTAGTATACTGATAGATATTGAAGATTTATAACTTTCGGTACGTTTCATTTAAGACAGATTTAACGTTTTTCATTAAAGAGTTCTATTCCCATTCATTTCATGCCTACATTAACAAATTTTAGAGTGCTGTGCAACCTATAAAGTCATTAAGCGATCTGAATCAGCGTATGTGTGCAAATTAAAAGGTGTTGCCAATTGTTAGCTTTACAATAGGTTGTGTATATAGATTGTGTGTATTGATATATATGAGTTGTGCTGTATCTTTATTTGGATTTCTGATTCCGAAAGAGAGATAATGAACTGTTTCACGTGGGTACACAGATTTTTTGTCAACGAACTATTGAGGCATGAATTGGCGGGCAAACGTAAAAGCGAAACATAATAATAAAATATAAAAATTATACAACAACCAAATACCAAATTCCAAATACCATATAAATTAAATAATATCCTAAAAGAGCAGATCATATCGCTGGCAAAAAGAATAAAGTAAATTTTTGTTTCATTCCAATTTTTTCACAGCAATCCGATCTGCTTTTTAGGCACTTAATAGAACTTAGAATTAAAAGCAATTAAACATTAAACACATAACGGTAATGAAACGATAACGATAACAATAACATAAAAGCTACATAAATGCGACAAAACGAATATGAAGCATTAAAAACTGAATCACAGTAAACTCACCTTGACCAAAACCGAAGGCACCATAGACACCCAAATACATATTCCTTTTGGACGTATCATGCTCGACTTCTTTATCGTTGGACCATTGGGTGAGCCACAGATTGGAACCGATTTGGAATGCTTGGAACACAAAGTTAAGCACGAGCGTAGCGACCGATAAAAATATGCCAACACTTTTAATATAATGCTTGTAGACGGCAAATTCAACGCCGCCGGTTTGCGATTTCTCTGTTTCGATCAATTTGCCTTCGAGCTCTTGTTTCTTTTTCAACGAGGCAGCGGATGCAGCCGAATCGTACGAATTCTGTCGCTTTCCACGACGTCGTACACTGCCGCCCATCAAGCTGTCGGCGGAGGTGACGGATCTAGGTATGAAATGAAGAAGAGATTAGTTTAGTTCTTAGTCTTTCGATAAGGTGGAAACTTACATAGAATCGGAGAGGCTTTCGGTGCGGGCCAAAAGTATAGCTTTCTCGAAGGGTGCTACCAGAGCGGGATCGGTTTGTGAGAGCTGACGTTTGATTTGATTGAGTTCTTCTTCTTCCTCGCCACCCTCTTGCAGATGCTGCATAAGGAAGTCAGCGAATGCGCCGCGATTCTTCAGAAGCTCACTATATGTACCACTCTCGCTAATTTCACCCATTTTCAAGACATAAATATTATCGGTTTGTGGCAGGAAAGTAATGCCATGTGTGACCAGGATGCGTGTCTTTTTGGCCAACATTCCCTTCGGTCCGATCACCTCCTCAAAGATGTGTTTGCCTACATGCGCGTCGACGGCACTGAGCGGATCGTCCAGCAGATACAAATCCGCATCATTGTAAACGGCACGGGCTAAGGAGATGCGCTGCTTTTGTCCACCCGACAAATTGATGCCCTTCTCACCGATCTCAGTGCGATCGCCGGCGGAGAGGATTTCAATATCGGTGCGCAAAGCGCAAGCATCGATTACTTTATTGTAACGCTTGCGATCGTACGGCTTGCCAAACAATATATTTTCACGTACGGTCGCATTCTGGATCCACGCCTGTTGCGGCACATAAGCCATTTTGCCCACCGTGTTGACCGTGCCCGAGATCTTTTCCATTTCGCCAAGGAATGCTTGTATCACAGAGGACTTACCGGAACCAACGGTGCCAACAACGGCAACCAGATTATTCTTGCGCACCTCCATATTTATATTCTTGAGCGTCATCTCATCCTCGTCGCCCCATGAGAAGTGGCCATTCTCGATGCTCATGGGATGCGCTGTGTATAGCGGAGGCATACTTCGTTATTAATATATGAGGTTGAGAGTTGATCTGTACTTACGCTTTGAGGAATCGTGTTGAACATTGTTCGGGTCCAGTTCTTCACTGTTCAGGAATTTGTTTATACGTTTTACAGAAACTTGCGTCTATGCGAAGAGGAAATCGATTAGAAATCATTTATCTTTACAGAACACTAATAAACACACAGGTACAGTTAGTATTTTGTTGTGGGTGAGGTGTACGGAAAGGTTTGGAAGAAGCTCTAGCATACTTATAATTTACCAATAGTCTACCAAGGTTTACTTAAAAACTCGGCCTGCCGCAATTTTGATACCCTTGCAGAACTACGGGTATTCAATGAATTATATCTGAATAATCAAGACATACTATTTAAACACTCAATAATAAAAGGTTTTCTTTTATATATCCCCAAAATACTAACTACTAACACAAAACATATAATATAATCCTGATTTTACCTGAAATATTACTTTTAACCTTATCTCAAAATAATCGGACATTAAAGTCGGGAAAATTATTTCAAAAGTACCCTCTGCAAGGGTATTAATTTTAAATGGAGATGCTGGAGAAATAGAATAGAATATAAAATGATCTTCTAAATAGACTGCATTTCTTTTAAGCCAGGGACAATTAGGTGATTTATATAAGAATACAACAGAATCCACCAATTAGAATTAGAATAGAATATGAAATGCCTCACTAAATTGCCAAGAGCCTTTTTTTGCAAAGATGATATAAATATATATAATAACCCATTATAAAACTTTCTTTAAGTATTTCGTTATGAATGGGAGTTTAGGGTAGTTAGGTTAGGGGTTAGGATATATAGGTGTCATTGTTTGCTGTAGCTAAAGAAAATAATAAAAATTAACATCATAGATAATAACATAAATACAATCACAATACGGCACAATAGTACAATTCACATCCATGAAATCGTACCAATATAGATCCCTAGTTTCAGCTTGATACTATATATGTGAGGATATTTCAATGTGGTATCAAGCTGAAACATGGGAAAATATATAGAAATTGCAATATGATAAACTTACTTGCACCAAGTTGGTGATCAGCATGGGCAACATGGTTAACGGAAAGCGAAGAATGTTGAATAATGATAATGAGACAAAGGTTTTTTTCGCATCAAGCACATTATTTTCATCAACTAGAACGTATGTGCCGAATGTAACTAATGATACCTAGAATATATATATATAGTTATACGATTTGTGTTATATTTTAGGGTTTTTGTTTTGATGTTGTTCTTTTTTCTTTGTTTAACCAAATGTACAGTGCTGATAGATGCCCATAGCCGAAGTAATTGTGAGTAATTCCAATTTCCATTTGATCCTTCTATTTGTATATTGTATCTTTACCTCGGCTATGTCAACCGTTAGCATAGGTATTAACGTTAACGGAAGTTTCATGATATCGAACAGAGTGAGACTGACAAAGACCTTTTTGACGCTCAGCTGATTCGCCTCGTTGGACAACAGGTAAGTGGCGAATGTCACTAAGGATACCTTTTTTTTTTGTTTTTTTTTTTTTTTGTATTTGTATACATTTTTTTAAGAGATAAACGACACAGATGCCACGATTAGAGCACATCCCAATAAAACGTCAAGTGCTGCAAAGAGAGTTCAAAGTGTTGCCAATTGGCTGGCCGAATCTTACCAAGAAGGGCGCACAGGACCACAGGAAGGATGTGCTGGCATTCAAATAGGCTGTGGCTCGAAGCGTGGCGATTTCCTTTTCACGAATATCCAGCACCTGTTTCTCAAAACTCGGCTCCCATGCGTACAATTTAAGCACCTACAAGTAATGGAATTCAATAAACATTTTCTAATAAGAAATATTCAGATAGCCTTACCTTAATTCCACTGAGAACTTCATTCATCAGCTTCACACGCTCATCCTTGTACTTCATTTGACGTATTTGATAGGTCTTGATGCGGCTGGCTATGAAGCCATTGAGGGGAATCATAATGATCATCACGGCGAGGCCGGCCAGCACAGATGGACCCAACTGCTGCCAGAGGAAGTAAAGAGCCAATGCGATTTGTAACGGTGCTGACCACAACATGTTCAAATATGTGGTCAGATCCATGAAACGTTGCGCATCCACAGCCATCAAATTAACAATTTCACCCACAGTGGACGATTTGCGAGCAGCATTCGAAATGCGCAATGCTTTGCGGTAAATGCAATTGATGAGAGCCGTCCTAATGCGCAGGCCAACAATGAACATACGGTGGAAATACTGTGCGAGGATAAAGGTCTGTGCACTGGCAAGCACAAAGAGTAAAATCGCATACATAATACCCTTCCATTCCGGCTGAGGGTTCTTTTCATAGTCCTCCACATAGCCGATGATGAGGCTCAGCACTTGCGGCTGGGCAAATGTTAAAATATCGGTAATTAGCTTAAAGAATGAACCGAATAGGAATATTCCACCAAATGACTTATAAATGGGGGGCATAATACTGGCCATGCCCTTCTTACGTCCATTATGGTGCGGATTCTCGAAGGACACTTTTCCATTGGCAAACTGAGCTTTTGGTTCATGGGTGGCGGTGGATCGACGATAGTTCTTGCGTACATTTTTATTCCAGTAATGGGCAAAGGTGGGCATGACCTCTTTGCAGCTATCCTGTGGCCTCAAATCCCACAAATCCTTCTCCTCTAACGGATTGCGATAGCCCTTTAAGGCCATTTTATCGAACCAACTGTACGTGAGGCGTGAAAGGAAACTTGCCGACAGTTCTGGTATTTCCATAGGTCCACGTTTGTACTTCGTCTGTCTAGGCAGCTCATCGGCGAAACAGTTGAGAATCAGCATTATAGAGGTGAAAGTGAAGAATACGAAGAAGCTCGCGAACTGATATGTCTCCCAGGTGAAATCGTGAGGCGTCGCTTGTTGGGTGTTTATAATAATGCTGCGTTCATGATGCATTCGAGCCTCAGTACGACAGCGCGGTATGGAGCATACTACGAAGAGTAACCAGAACAGAAATTGACATCCAGATGTCTGTACACCGTATTTGCGATTCAGCGGTATGAATGCAAACACCAAAATCTGCAGTTGTAGAAGATGTATTAATTATGAAAGCTTTAGAGATAATATATTGCGTTGCTTACAAATGTGGCCAATTTAATAATAGGTGTCCATATATCAACGTCATTGAGCGGCAAATCGGAATCACCGCCCTTTTTCACGAGCGCCATGATCAGATCCAATATGGTTATAACAATTAGACCCAAATTGAAAAGCAGTTTGGCGATGTTCAATTTGTTCCATGGTATGTTCTTGTCTAAACTGGCTTTTAAATACCAAAAATCGAAAAGCACAAAGAGCCAAAGGAAAGCACAGGGTGTCCAAACTAAAGCTGTTTGCTCGAAACAAATTGTAAAATCTGGGTCGGTTGTCCACCACGTCAAATTGGCATCCTGTTAGAAAAAGTATATTTAAATTATATTTATTAACTATATTTTTCGCACTTACCCAGAATGTGGAACCACAAAACAGGTCCATGGACGATGCCGAATCGTCTGCCATGGTCGAGTTCTGACTTTAAACTTTTTTTCGTCTAAGCACTCGTCCACGTGCGAGTCTTTCAGCAAAACGAAACTGTAAAACATGTAAGAAAAAAGACAGATTGTACTATGCAAAAACAGCTGGTCTATTTCACAAGACAAGAGGAAGCAGCAAAAACAAAAAAAGACCAAAACACAATAGCGATAACGATTAATTTAGTAGACGGCATAACATTTAACAGGCGGTCGGCCTGTGTTGCCAATTCAGCTATTTAAACGTCAGATCTGGCATTTTCGAATCTTTAACTAATAGTTAAGCAGGGTCTTTAAACATTGTATGTAATGTATAATTGGCTTTCTCACTAATAATTATTTAACTATAATATATTCAAAATGAAGACAAGGAATATAATACAAAAAACTGCTGATAGAGTCGGTAATGAGTGTATTTAAATATCCTTAACTTAGCATTTCAACCACTTTTGTGTCACACATTATTAGCCTTTTTTATATTTTGTGCACCTCTTATATCGATAGTTGGCACGATGGCATTTAACAGCACTACAAACTGTTATCGCACATAAGACTTATCGTTGAGCAACCTGGCACAGAATTTCGCAAGAAAAAACACTTGGTTTGACATAAAACACAAATAGTAACAAAAATAGCCAACCAGTATTAATTATTGATAAACTTAAAATTGAAATATAAAATATATTTCTAAAAGGCGCAAACATGTCGGATCGTGCAAATTTTATCGAAGGCAACGACAACTTTCGCGAGCAAAATTTGCGCTTTGTACGGGTAAGCAAAATAAGGCAAAAATAAAAAAGCGCACAAATTGTAATAAACTTCAGTTTGTTTGCAGAACGAGCTGGAGGATAATATAAATCAGTTCTTTAGTGGCGATGCTACAGGTCCAACTAACCCGGATGAACCTCCACCACGGGATTCTATTATTGTACAACCTACACCCGGTAAGTTTTGTGTCCCGTTTTAATCAGAAAATTCTGTTGTGGTTCGCGCATAACAATTGATTTTTTATTGTACCAGCAAGTTAATCAGTTGTTAGGCGTTTATCAATGCTATATAAGCGCCACAAACGATATATAGTAGATCGGTGACGAATGGCGTACCCCACTCGAAAGCGTTTAATTTGCTTTGAAGTGTTTGCTATAAGTATACATGGAATGCCTTTATTGTTCTTGACCGCTGTCAAGACGAATTCCTAACACACAATCAAATCTTTAACACAATTTAGTAGCAATGTATATATATATATAATTGATATATATATACACTGCTATAAAACCTTTAGAACCTGTTTTTTGTCTCCCCACACTTGGTCTTTGTCAATGCCATAATATATATTGATCTATGCTTGCTGCAAAAACGAGTTTGTATATTTAGTATAAAATTTTTGTTAAAACAAGAAACTACATTTTAACAATTGTTCAAATACCGTTGCACGAACACCCTACCAATTTGGTCAGTTATTAAAAAATTTTGGGAACTGACCTTCATGAAATGAATATGTTTAGTTTTGAAATCTTTCAATATTTTGAACGACATTTTAGTCAGTTTTGATATAAATATTTCCTAAACTCTAAGCATTAAATACATAAACCATTATTTAGAGTGTAAAACTTATTGTAACAAAATAATTTCGACATCTAAATCGATTTAAAAATATATATATGTATATAATTGATAAGCAGACAATTGCATTCATTGTGAATTAGAGATAAGCATTTGTTGTCGCTTGGTTGCAAAGCGAATGACAAAACTAATTATACTCTAACCAAGGTTAAAGTAAATAGCAACAAAAAAAACGGGTATTTTTGTTCGGAGAACAGATTTGTGTAATTAATGGCAAACCTGTTCCGGCGTCTATTCATAGTTATGTAATACAATCAAATATCACATTTTATGCGCCGAAAAAAAAAAATAGCCAAATATAATAAAATTTGTTTAGTGAGTGCTCAAATGTATAAAAACATTTAATATAAAACGTTTTGTCAAGTCATCGTGATGCTATCAAGACTAGAATAAATCACCACGGAAAAAATAACTCAGATAAAAAATTACAAAAAAAAAAAGTTCAGAAGACTGCGTAATCCGGAGTTCCCATTTTGCATTCAATATTGAACTTTTCTTTTGTTCAGGCGCAACAAACATAATAAAAATATATCATATATATGTATATATATAAATATATACATATATATATATATAATCGTGAACATTGATTAAGTGAAATGGGGTATATTGGTTTGGTCGTATTTTATCTTTTATATTGCATCAGAATGAATTTTTAAGTAACATTTGAGAAACGAATACTTTACGACCATTCTTGCACAGTTGAGAAGTCATTAGTTACAGTTTTAGAGCCACTCAACACATATTTTTATGGGTCACGCTGTAAGCACAGGGTATTTCACAGTCGGTGACACACTTTGTACATTATTAATGGCTTTGTTGCCTTTTAGACATTATCACTGCACTTGTCATTCAATAGGCTTTTTATTGGCCAGTTGGTTCTTCATCATTTTTTATTCTTTTTAATCATATTGTCCTTTAACAGGATTGCGCAAACTTTATCATTATCTTTCAAGTTTGTTCTAAGACGTGCGCGGCTACATGTTTGTTATCGCCCACAAACCCAAGTACGCTTACTTACACACACCGACGTTTATGACCGTTATATATACAACAATATAACTACTGATATAGACACATGCATACATATTGTTTCTATTCACTGTTGTTTTAGTTTTGAATTGCACTTTAATGCTAAAGTGCTTGTTTATAATTGCGAGCGTGCATGCGAAAGTGTATGCGTGTGTGACGTATCTCTACCTTTTCCTAACCCTTTCTTTATTTGTTAGGGCAGCATAAAATATTCTCATGGCCCTTCGTCAGTTGGTCTTGACTTATGGTGCGATGACGTCACTGTGTCGTCTCTTACCTCAAAGCTGTTCTAACTGTTTATGTATGTATTTTATGCACATAATTCATTTAATGAATTTTCTGTCATTTAAATTTGGCATTATCAATTATAAAATTGAGCATGGAGCATGACCAAACAGAAAAGCGAACCACACAAATTTTATAAATTATCAACAATTTACCGGCGTAGCAAGATACATTAAATGATTCATGAAAAATCGTTAAAAACAATTATTTACAAATGTTGCAAACCCTTCTAGAACGTGCGGGCATTTCACAATGTGTGTCAAATAACTTTCGGTCGCACTTGTTACGCTTGCAGGGGCCGCCCGAACGATACCAACAATAATCAAAACAAATACAACACCATTGAAAGCCACTTATAATTACCTCGGCGAATAAACGGACGAATGCTGCTGCCGTTGATGGGTTTGCGATGCGGACACTATTTTGTATTTTTGTATGTTCCTTCCGACCGGCTCGTGTCGAGCTAACACAACCAACTGAATGCCAAACGCTCTGCCCAGCCACACTTATTTGTTTCTATTGCAAACGTTAGCTCTCTCTCCTACCCAATACATATGCAAAATGCTTATTCAAGAGCTGGCGAACTTAATATAATAAAGTAGCTTTATCACACTCTGTCGTGCTTCTCATACGGAACCGCTCTTTCTATCTCTTTGTCATTTGCGCTCTTCTCTTTTGTTTGATCAATGAAAAGCTGTGCAGCTTCAAGCTCGACTTGCTCTGGTAACCGGCAAAGCTTGTTGAACCTTTGGCATTTCAAGGGATGAGCGTCCCCAAGAATAAGCAGTCGCTCTCTCTCTCGCTCTCTTCCTACTTATATACATATGAACAATTATATCTTTGACAGTTGCGTTTACTCTTCTCTTTTGTTTAATGAATGAAAAGCTGTGCAGCTTCAAGCTCGACTTGCGCTGGTCGCACTTATAGCAGAGCTGACCCCCTGCCTAGTCAGTTAGGTCTTTGACAATTTGAGCAGAGAGCGCAAAAACAGACATTATTGCCTTATTTGGCCAGTCATTGCCCGTTAGCAATTTAACGCGCGCGCCAAAAGATAATACGAATGCCTCCCAAAGAGAATTGATAAGGGAAAGAGAGAGGTAAAGAGCTTATCAATAAATGTGCTCTGATGAAATAAGCGAACAAATTTACATGTACATATGTGCATATGTACATACATACATACGTGCATGGCAAAATCCATATGCAAACCTAAAATGTTAACAATTACTGGAAAAATCAGCGACGCTTGAATCATGCGAAGTGTAAAACAAAAAAGAGCAAAGTGTTTCTTGAACAACACGCAAATGTAACACGCTATACCAGCGATATAGTTGAGTATTGTTTACAGAGACATAAAACCCCACATAAACATTTGCTCAACTTTATACAAAAATAAACGGGTGACAAAAAAAACCGAAATACACACTTAGAAACACCTAACGCCGCTCTCTCTTACGTATGCCAAAGAGTCAAGTGTGTTGTGTGTGTTAATTTTAATCAGTGTCTTAATTTTCTTTACATGTCTTTTTGTTTCTCATGCCAAAAATTGAGCAGGCGACCGTGGTGTGAAGCCGTTACGGAGCGTTGAACTGCATCAGCGTTCACAATTTCTACGCCAGCTTGGCGTCAAGCGTGACAGAGCTCACACAATGGCAGTTGCTTCCCTTAAGGTGGCCGACTTTAATTTACGGGACATCCAGCGGCAAAGATTCCGCATGAGCGTAGAGGCAGGCGATGAGCACCAGGCTGATGTAGACGCCTATATGGTTCGTGAAATAACCGCAATGATAGAGACGCCACCGGAGCAGCAGCAGGTCCGACCGAGCACTCCGTCGCCACCGCGTGACATTGATTGGCATGGAAGTCGTCAGATCTCGCCACACATGAGGGGTAGTCCAAGACAACGTGATGCAAGTCCTGAACAATTGGAACTAAGTGATCGGTTTGATGATCATGAACGAAATGAACAATTTTGGGAACAGAATGACAATTGTGACCGAAATAATCATGGTCGCACTGATTTTCGTGAATGGCACGATAAATACTGTCAACGAAATAATGATTTTCGTGGTCGAAATGCGAGTTGTCATCGAAATGATCATTTTCGTGATCATGATTCACATGATTTTCGCCAGAGGAATGATAATTATGGTGAGCGAAATGATAATCATCGACGACATGAAAGTGACTTAATTCATCGTTATCATTCGCGGAGTCAGGATTATCGTGAAGGAAACGATAATAGTAGACAAGGTTATGATAATCGTACTCGTGACCACAACGATGATTATCGTAAGCGAAATCATTATCATCAACGACATGATCGTGATTTATTTGATCGTTTTCGTGAGCGGAATCAAAGCTATCGTGAGGCTAATAATAATCATAGACGACAAGATCATTATGATTCAAATACTCCTTTTAGTGGCCTCAACAATGATTATCGTAAGCGGAATGATAATCATGGGCGAAACGATCGTGACTCAATTGATCATTTTCGTGAGCGGAACGATGATTATCGTGAGCGAAATGATAATCATGAACGACACGATTTTCGTCAGCGGAATGATGATCATCGTGCAAGAAATGATAATCATGGACGACACGATCGTGATTCAATTGATCATTTTCGTGAGCGGAACGGTGAATATCGTGAGCGAATTGATAACCGTGGACGCAGTGAAAATTATTCTAGACGAAATGATGGACAAAACGCTAACTACCATGATTCAAATGTTGATTATTTTGAGCAAAATGAAAACTATGGGGAACAAAATGACTATCGCACACGAATGGAAGATTTTCAAGAACAAAATGATAATTTATGCAGGGAAAATCAACATTTTAATCGAGTAGACAACTTTGAGCAAAATTTCAATTTTTATGATAACGAACCATTTAATGAACCAAGTTTTTTGGGTACTACTCGTAACCCTAATTTCAATCGACTTAATGAGGAGCAGTTTAAAGACAATGAAAGTATTATATTTAATAGTGTTCATGAACCCGTGCAAACCAATATTGGCTCAAATGGCCATCCAAATATGAATATGCGTATTGGTTATAATAATTTGTACGAAAATTCTTCAAGAAGTTCCGATAGAAATATAGCTAATTTTAAAATGGACGATAATAATGATAATTTAAGACCCAGACCACAAAACCTTCACCAGGAAAATTATCAAATAACTAGCTCGGAACACAGATGGAACGCTTTAACTATCGATATTCAACGCGATGGACAAGCTTCTTATAATGAACACAATCAAAGTAACTGGGTCGATGAACCTTTCCGTAATAATATAAGAAATGATAACACATTTGGACGTTTGGCACAAGGTAACGGCTGGACGGAGAATAGAAATCTATATAATTCGGATTATAATGCCGATGATCATTGTAACTTTGATCATGACTTTTCGAACAAAAGGAACTGGAATCAACAGTCGGTACAAATGTGGAACAACAGTAATCAATCAAATTGGAATAATCAATCAAATTGCATTCATTTGAATAACACAAGAAACGTGGGCTTTTCGGAGGGAAATTCGCAAATAATGCAATCGAATCAAACAATTGGTGTGGCCAAACAAGCCAAAAACCTAGAACAGGATATGAATCAAGAGGAAACTAACTCCTTCAAAAGTATATCCATTGTTAAAAAATTAATGCGAAAAAATCCAACGAATCGCACTGTAAAAAAAAATTCACTGATTTCCAATACCAATACACCCAAAATAAATACTCCAAACAAGAGCGTGAATGGAAGTATGTCTTTTAATTCACCTGCTTTGGAAAAACAGCCCTTGGTACCGGATCCAATTGGATTAAACCCCGAAAACCTAACCGCTTCACAAGCGATCATCAATGGCAATCAACAATCAACGCCGGTAATTGGCAGTACTTTAGCTGCCAGAATTGGTAAGATGCCTAGGGATCCACATAACACATCCTATAAGCACTTTAACGTTTTTGACTTGGGTTTCATTAACAATCCTATTTGGTTAGTATCGATAAAAACCGTTATTTGTAGTTTTACCAATACTTGCTGAATGTTAGTATCCAATGTGTATTGTTTGTAATTCACAAATATAAAAACAGAACAAACCATATTTCAGAAAGATTTCGACTCGATTATTGATAATATTAGTCGAAGTTGAAACTGAGTTGTTAACAACATTCAATCCGACTCACAAAAACGTATAGTGCTTTATAGGCTAGTAGGCGATTAGAACAGATATATGAGTCCAAATCAATTACAGGCGAAAAGCGTCCAGCAAACCCCACAAAACCGGGAATTTTAACTAAGTCTAACAAAAAGCGACGCAAACTTGCGGTGAAACGTGGATTTTTGATTGGAGGTCACAAGCTTCCCTACATTAACCAAAATGGCAAAAAATTGCCCCAGCCAGAGCATAAATCCTATGCAGTTACATTTTTCGAACAGGAACCGATATACAATACCTTGATCTATGCTACAAACAATGATGAAAATAACATTGCAAATGAAGATGAGGACGAGAATACAGACGAGGATGAGGCTCAACCAGCTCAGGAAAAGTTGGCAAAACCGGGCAACAGGAAGCGCACTGCTATACGAAAGCGGATCAACAGGGCGTGGACAAAGTTATATCGGGCGAATAATTATAAGTGCTGGCTAACTTGGTGGAAGGCCTATAAGTGGTGTGATTTGGCAATGATAAAGGAACTGGAAAAGTTTGGCTCGCTAAATATCAAGCAATCGTTTGTACCCAACTTTCCGAAACGTACCACCGCACAGGGGATAAATATGGTAATGAAATCGGCACATTTTGCGCTCGAGGAGAATACGCGTTCTCATTATCGAAATATTAAAACTATATTTGTACTCATGAATGCCACATTTCTGGAGAATCTGTCGCCTCTCAACATAGAACAGCTGCAGGATATGATACGCGGAATACCAAATCATTTGTGGGTATACAAGATCCGCTCAATGGTTTATTTGTGGGCGGAATACTACAAAATTGCCAAAGCCAAACCAGTCAATAATTTCTATTTTGTGGCCATTGCGGCTAAATGGAAATCTCCCGTGTTTCATTGGATGTGCAAACAGGCTTTCGATGAGTTAAAGGTTGGTCAATAATTATAGTTTCTATATAACAAAAGAATGATATTTTACTCAAATTCTGTATTTGCAGGCTATAAGCGCCATCGAGTGGAGTGATCACAATGTTGAGTATCCACGTCTGGAATCAGCTTAAATATATATACTTATTCAAATTTTTTGAATTGTGTTACTTTTGAACTCTTATTGAAATAAAAGTTATCATTTTTATAAACTGGCTTAAAATTGGATTGCATTAACTAAAATTAAGAGAACAGAAAAAACAATAACTCGAAACTCAAGAAAAATCAAAGAAAACCAATATACCCTTTTCACTTTGTTAATAAGCACAGGGCTTGTTCGGGTGAAAATTTAAGTTGGTCTGTTGCTGGGCACGTTTTAATGGGGGAATTACGGGTTCCCCAGCTCCAAAACATCTTAACTTAAGCAGCAAGCTTATCAACTCTTACTTAAAACTTTTGGCCCAGATATAAATCCAGATGGATACATATTTGTCTTTATTACAACATTTTTTATCTCGATATGAAATATCTAGGTTTAATCCCTGCTGACTACTATTTTTATTATAATTTACTTATATTTATTATTAATTTTATACTTAAAGAATACTGGATTCATACTATCCTATTATATGTACAGTTAAGTTTTAAAGTTTTGTTTTATAATTTTATTAAATACAAATTTATGATTTTCATTTAATTTACATATACAGGATTCTGTGTGAAAAGCTTTAAGGTGAACAGCAATGAAAAGTTTTTTATTAACGTTTGCCAAGCACCGGAAGTGCCGGGACCGAAAGATATAACCGATGGCGAGTTAATTTCTATATTGGAATCATCCACGCCCGGTTCGTTTCGTGTGCCCATGAGCATCTCGGAGATGCGGAATACCAAGGATCGTTCCAACAATACGGTGGAAGTGTGCGATATTGCAATCAATCCAAAGTTTTTGTTAAAAATCAAAAAATCACAACTTTTTAACAATTTCTTTCTGCAAATCGTGGCCGAGGCGCTGAGTGAAAAGTACAATATACAAATAACTATGGACAAGACCATTATATTGAGTAATCGCAAATTTATTGGAACTCTGGTGGCTCATCGTGTGCGCAACGATGATGTCCAACGGGCAGGTGATGGTGCAGGCGGAGCCAAAAAATCCATCGAATCCCCTGTTCAGACAGAGAAAACCTCATCCTCCCAGCCATCAAAATTGGTACAGGAAATCGATGAGCAGCACGCTGCCAATATTCGCAGTAACTGGGCTAAGAATCATCAACCGCAATACAAGTTACGTGCCCGGGTTCGCGACGAGATCGTCGATGAAATCCATGCCGAACTCTATTTGCCCAATTGCGTGAGTATATATAATTATATAAATGTATTCATAAATTGGAATAATCAAATAAAACATTTATTTACAGGTATCATCGCAGGAATTCAGTTTGGACATAGGCGAGGATCGTATTTTGGTCGAGTCTGTGAAACATGGTTATATATTTGACAAATTCGTCAACTATCGCCTCAATCAGAATCGTGCCCAGGCGCTCTTTGACAAAACCAGCAAGGCAAATATCAATAATACAAATTATATTAGAAATAAATAAATTCATGGCTTTTTTACAGATGCTTCAAGTTCGTATTCCAGTTCTAAGCACGTGATTCCTGCACAGAATACTAATCAGGAGCATAAAATGCACTTACTATTAAATGATCTTAAATATTAAATTTAAAAAATAAATATAAAGCAATGAAAACATATTTTTATTTTATTTTGAATTTCCAAGATTTTATCTGTGCCTGTCATAGATGTTTTTTTTTTCTTAAAAATAATTAGGCATTCGCAGAAATGTAATTACAAATGGTATATGTTGTACCTAACATATGTTGCAAACCAACTTTTACCTGCGACCGGCGGCAGTCAGCCCTAGTTACCTGCATAAACATGACTTTAGTTGTATTTGAAACTTGCATTGCGAAACACTCATAGATTGAGGTCTCAAAAATATTTGAGAAAATATATAAAAAAAATTGTTAGTATATTAACAGTTGACAAAATTTTTAATTTAAAACTACAAGACAGTTTAAAAATAAAAGGATTGACTAGTCGGTTCCAGCTCACGAGCGCTAACTGAACTAGTTCAAGTTCAACGCTGCTAATGTTTTACAACACTGGCGTATAGTGTGTTTTGTGTGTGTGTCTGTACGTGTGCGTGTCTGTCAAATGTGAAAATATTACAATTTAGAACGGCATCAAGCAACTAGCATCAAATAGTAACAAATTATAAAAAACATTGCAAAGACCATTTTAATCTAACGCTTTGCCACATAATATTAACTTAAACGTATCTGCGTACAGCAATGGACTATAGATACAGCGCCTACGGCATTGGCCAGCGTCGACAACCCAATGATGCATCGTCTTTTGCGCCAATTCGCAGTGGTGGTGGAAGCAGCGGCAACGGCGGCAGCAACAGCGGCAACGGTGGTGGTGGAGGCGGCGGTGGTGGTGGACTCGATGATAATTTTCGTCGGCCGCAGTCAATGAACTACGGACGTTCGAACAGTTTTAACAATAATGGGAACGGCTTCAACAATCAGCGCTTTGACAATGTTGATAGCAACAAATTTGGCAGCATGCAAGCAAATAATTTTGGCCGCTCCGGTGACAGCGGCTACTCAAATTTTTCCAACAACAACAATCAACGTTTTGTCAACAATAGCCGGGGCGCTGACCATGTGAGTGTTCCACCGATTAAAAGCAACTTTGACGATAACTTTCGTGGTCCGTCACAACAACAATATCCGCAACAACAACAACAACAACAACTTCAACATCATCAGCAACAGCAGCAGCAATCGCAGTCAAGTTTCATAGGACGCAGTTTTGATCAGCGCTTTAACATAAGTAGCGACAACAATAATCGCAATTCGAACAATTCAGATTTTTTGTCTGGCTCCGATAATTTCCGTGGATCGCAGAATAATAATCATCATCATCAGCAGCAGCAGCAGCATCAGCAACATCACCACCAACAGCAACAAAAACAGTTGCCAACTAATTTAGGACTGGGACGTTCCATTAGCGATCTGAATTACAGCAACAGCAACAATCACAATAACAATAGCAACATTGACAACAACCAGCGTTTTTTTAATAATGAACGCAACATCGACACATTTCGCCGCTCCGATAACTTTAGTGAATCGAATCAATTGAACCGACCTGGATCCAATTATAAGTTTAATAATGAACGCACTGCGCCGCCATTCGTGCGCCCCAATAATAATTCGGGCAACTTTGGCAGTTTTAATGAGCGCGGCTATAACAGCGACTTTCGTGGACCGCAGTCCAACGATTACACCTCAAACTTTGACAACAAGAACAACAGCGGCAACAACACTAGCAGTAACAATCAACAATCCTTCTACAACAATGGACCGTCGAATGTAAGTGGGCCGAGCTACCGCGCTCCTAACACTTCTTCGGGATCCGGAGGCGATGCAATGGCAGTGTTGGAAACGGTCAATGCTTTAATGAAGAACCAATCGAACTGGCAGGTGGGCAACAACAATTTCGGCTTCGGCTCGGGCAACCAGAATCGCAATAACAAATGGAATTTCGATAATAATGCTGGTCAGCAGCCCAACTTAGCAGCGACCGGCAATAGGCCACAGTTTCCCACTCAAGGCAGACCGGCCAGACAAATTAACAGCAACAATAATATCAACAGCAACAGCAACATCAACAACAACACTAACAACATCAATAAGGCACAGGTGCCTATTACCGCTCGTAAGCCGCCAGCCGGTTTCATCAAGTATTCTGGCAACAAGCTCCAGCAGAATCAGCAACCGAAACCAATTGTTAAAAATTCAACAGACATTCAAAATCCAACACCAGCTGTTGCCAAGAATCCAAGTGTGAATGGCGGGAAACCGAAAGTCGCTCAAGTGCCGCCCAAGAAAAATGTTGCAGCTGCCACTGCTGCTGCGGCTGCCCCCGCCGCTGCCGCCGCCATCGCAGCTCCTGTCGTCGTCCAAAATACTCAAGCGAGCCCAAAAAATAGCAACAAACAGCCGGAAGTCAAGAAGGAAGCATCAAAAGCTAATGCTAAAGGTATCAGTATAAATAATGTTAGGATTCCGACACGCTTCCCTCGAAAGATTTAAAAAAAAAAATATCCTAAAGTACACTTTGTCGTACATTCATATAATATCTTATTTTGTTTGTTACAGATATAAAGCGACCGGCCAAGTCATCACCCGTACCGCTCACTAAGGCGGACATTAAGCGTCGCAAGCTGGCAACCAAACGTGGATTTTTACTTGGTGGACATAAGATCAAATATGTCAACAATCAAACGGTGCCCTTGCCGCAGCCGGAGGAAAAATCGTATGCGCTGATGTTTTTTGAGCAGTCGCCCAATTATAGTACAATCGGTGAAGAGATGGATGATGATGTTTTTGTTGACATTCAGGATTACGAGCAGGATGGTAGAAATGCTGGACGCACCTTAGTCAAACGCATCCGCAAGCGCTTGCATTACGAATGGGCTGTCAGAGAGGAGTCAAACAAATATACATCCTGGCTGGGTTGGTGGACGGATTACAAGTGGTGCGAGGAAGTCATTAGGGAGCGACTGGATTCATTTGGCAAGGTCAATTTGCGCAATTGCTTCATACCCGACCTGCCGCGCTTAACCACAGCTCAGGTTGTCGACGTTATTGTCAACCAAGCGCAATTTGCCTTGGAGAAGAACTCAGACAATTATTACAACAATATGAAATCCATATTTACATTGATGAATGTAACCTTTTTGGAGCACCTTGGGATGCCGAATACCGAGAAGGTACAAGACATGATACGTTCCGTACCCAACGACTTCTGGACCTACAAAATGCGCAGCATGCTCTTCTTATGGGCACAATATTATAAAATCTCAAAGACCTCATCGCCGTCGACGGAAACTGGGGTCAAGGAGCTGCAGGCCATTGCGCGTGACTGGAAGAATCCACTATTCCATTGGATAGCCAAGCAAGCACTCGACGAGCTTAAGGTATAAATACTTTATCGCATAATCTATAGTTCATTCCGTTTAATGATCATAATTCTTTGCAGGCTATCAGCGATGTGGAATGGCCGGAGCATAAAGTGAAGTACGCAACTATAGTATCAACTCCACCAACATCTTAAAGCAGGAAATGGTTGTCCCGTATGCATTTTTCATCCCAAATTATTATAAATTGAATTATATATATATATAAATGATTTTATGTGTGTCTACCCATAAGCAAAGATTGTAGATCGAGAATAAACAAATAAATGCATACACTAAATAAATACAGTTTTGCATTTTTGGATAATTTTTCGCTTAAGCCTAGTCTGACTGTACTTCTTGATGCCAAAAGGAATATAATATAATCCGAGTTCCAACAAGCCTGACCCGATTAAAAATGGGTATAAGGTATATTGGTTTTTTGTATGCCAAACCTCACATCTTCAAAATGATTGAAACTGGTGTGCTTGACATTAACGGTCTTACATTTTTTATTGAAGTTTTCTTGTTTCTTTATAATCCAAGACCTTCCAAACACCTGCACTCAATGTGCATTAAAATTGTATTGAAAAAAATAAAACTAACAAAACACATTTAAAATGCATCTGCAGCAATTTTATTGCTATTTCTTCAATATCAGCCGATTATTTATCCAATTACAAAATCAATTTCAAATTAAAAATTAATACAAATGTATCCCCACCCACGCGTTACGTAATCTTTACAAGTAAATACAGCGTTGAAGGAAATATGATATAGTTGCCCTAAGCACCCAGCTGCTTGTATAGAATGGGCACGTAGTCATCAAACTCGGCCTGGTAGAAATTGCCAAACACGGGATCGCCAAGATTGTATTTTTCGGCAAATTTGGTAATTTTAAAGCCTCCACGTCCATCGGCGCTGTTATTGGGCAAACGAGTCTCATCGAATGCCAGCTTGCACTTCTGTTCGTAAACCAAAAAGACGTAACGATGCAATCCGGTCTCTGGCGGCGGGCCGGAGCCAATGTAGGCGGACAGCACCTCGCCCTTTGCGACATCGCTGCCGGGAATATTGCCGACAAGCCAGTGATGCCACTCACGGAACTTGGGATCTTTGCGACTGGGCGCATCCGGATCGGTCATGCATAGTGTATACAACTTCGTAGCGTCCGCTTCCCACTTTACACACGGCTCATCTTTCACCTGCGTGGGGGTCAACACCATCGCGGTCTGCAATTTTATGCCGCTGGGATATTCAACGGAAAGAGTGCAGTTGGGCGCCTTAGGGATTACGTCGGGTACAACACAATGCTCCTCCATATTGTTGATAATTGATTTTTCCGAATATTTACGTAGCGATATGAACGCAGGTGTAGTTCGTAGCAAAATGGCGAACTTTTCGCAAGCTGCTTTCGTTGCGACCGATCTAATTGCTTTGCACACATCTCGATTGACAGCTGCCACTGTTGCAGCCCTTATCAACGGATTCCATTGCGTGGATAATGAATTCTTCAACACACTACGTGTTAATCCAAAGCGTATAGTATTCATCTTTTAACGGAACGGAGTTGCCAGCTGCCTTAGCTGTGGGTTAAATTAATATTTATTATATTTTTATCACAATTTTTAAAGTGTTTGGCAGCTCTGCCATTCACAGGATAGCGCGGTCGTTTGTTATCGTTATCGATTATTTCGGAAATTTTAAAGAAGGAAAAATAATTTTGTTAGATTTATTGACGTAATTTTGTGTTGATTTGAAACTCAAACAGAAAATGAGTTATGTTATGTCAGTCAAAATATGTAGGTCCTATTACTTTTATCGATCGATTATTTCTGATAAAACGTTTGCTAGTAAATCGAGGAGATTTAAATGAAAGAAGAAGACAGTTCGGCACAGTAAATTTTTTGTACGAAATATAAATTCATACATACAATCTTTGTGTGGTCCGATCAATGAATTTCACATTTAGTAACGTACAATTCTAAATTGGCATGGGTAATGTAAATTTATTATATACAAATTTTTAAATATTACTAAAAAGAAATAATAACTTCGCACTTTTAGCTTTACAATAGACTTAACTAGGACTTAACCGAATATGTAAATAATGAAGGAACAATGAATGATATATGCGAATGATATTGAATTAGTGGTTTGGATTGCAATTTAAATATTGTTCGTTGGTTTCAAGTTTACCCCAAGGGAAACAACTAAACTTGATATCGTTGCTTATGTCAAGCCTTGCGAAAGACATCGCTGGAGCCATATGAATAACGTCGCTCCTTCAGAGGATTGCTGACCAACACTTCCTCGTCATACTGCGAGATGCGCTGCATCTTGGGACGCATCAAGCCGCGGACATCATTTAATGTAATATCAATATCCTTGAAGGCATTCAACATAAAGACGGCAATGATGACTATTAAAAAGCCGCAAATATCACCGAGTATATTCTCGAATCGCATGTTCGTGAACTCCTTGAGGAGTATTGCAGATGCAGTAATCACTAAGGTGGTGAACATCACATAGTAAACGGGCGTCACGATGCTCGTATTAAATATATCCAACGCCTTGTTCAGATAGTTCATTTGTATAGCTATGAAGGTGATCGTTATCACAATAAGAAACCATGGCATCCACGTACTGAAAACGTTCGAGCCGTTGGCAATTGTGTTTCTTATGGCCAAGCCCAAAGCTTTACAGGACATCACAGTCAAGGATCCAATGCCTGAACACATGAACAGGTAGACGCAGACATTCCTGTGTCCATGTTGTGGAGCCACAAAGCAGGCAATGAATGCCGTGGATCCGAATATGCAGGTGACGTAGAGTATAAAAACTGGATCCTGCAGCATTTCAAATAATACTTGCAAGTCCTTAATCTCCTTTTCCTTGGGCGAGTGTATGACAATAATTGTGGAGCCCAATATGCACAGAAAGCAGCCAATTTTGGCCAACAAATTGAGTTTCTCGTTGAGAAATCGCGATGCCATTACGGCCGAGATTATGACACTCAAAGCGCCCAACGGTGTGACCAGAGAGGCGGGTGCAAAAGCGTAAGCTGTAAAATTGGCCGCTTCCCCCAGACCCACTGCAAGGCACATCAAAATAAAGAATGAATCATCTTTATCAGTGTTATAAGACTTTAAAACTCACTTGTTAGTAACCCCGCCCACCAAATCCATTCACGCAAATAACCAAATCCTCCGGCCGACGCACGCACCTCTCCATATCGACTCAGTCGCAACAGTGCCTTTTTCTTGATGATAAAGCTGGAGCCGATAAAGAAACATGATGATATGGCCAAGCCAACTCCTATGTAAAAGTCGGTATTTGATATGGCCTCGGCCAATGAGGGCGTGTTCGATACAGCAGACGCGGGGGAGTCACTGTTGCCGGCATCTAAAGCCGTTCGCAGTGATGAGGCTTCGCTATTCATTTGTCCGCTATTTGTCTTGTTGGTAACCGCAACTCTTGAGGAGAAAGAGATAACAATGAATACTTGAAGCCAAACACACTCACACGCACTCTCGTCTTTAAACTGATAAAAGTTGTTTTTGCGTGAGTCACACACCCGTCGCGATTTGCACTTTATGCACACACGTTCTATGGAAGACACATATCTACAGCACTTAATGCAAGAGTTGCGCTTTTTATTGGCATTAAAAATAGACTCACTTATCTGTTCAGTTTTCATGCAAATGTAACAAAAGTGCATGGACAGAAATGCGTCCGACTTTGTTTTGGTTTTGCGCTGCGATTACACCATCGATTGCGCCAGGGCTGCAGTATTGCAATTTAGCATATCGAACACGACTCTTTTCCAACACTGAATGATCTATGCTTAGCATAGCGTAGTATCCTAGGAAGAACAGCTGAACTTTGTTATGTTTTTATGCTAAAGCATGGTTTTAAATATTTTTAATCGTCATGTACTGTACCTATTTTGTTATGCTATTTAATAAGTGCAAAATGTAACAAAGGTTTTGTATCACGATAAACAGCAGCTTAAAAACATGTGTGGGCTAAACATGTGTATGTATGTTTTGCTTAAAAGTAAATAACTTATTCAAATTATATTGAATATACTTAAGCTATGTTTATTGCGGGAGATTTCTCGGCAAATATCTTGAGAAGCAGTTGTAATAACAGATAAACTGCGCCCAATATCATAAAATAGCCGCCGTACACAATATATTGAGCCTTTGGCGGCAGGCCAAAGCCCGTGTCTAAAATGAAAAAATTATTAATGATGGCTTATATACATATATATAACAGGATATATGAACATACCCGTCAGCACAACAATGGTTAAAATGGTTTGCAACACAAGGGCCAGCAACATATTAATGCCAAAAACAAGGCCAAAGCTGTCGTCCACCAGATTCTCCGCCACAATCGCAGCTGCGACGGTGATAATAAAGAAGAAGACGGCGCAAAAGATCACATAGATTACGTACGCCAACCAGACGCTATTGCAGATCGCAGCCAGCAGCAGCAGTCCACCCAAAATTGTAACACAAATGGAATTGAGCAGCATGTAGAAGTTGCGACGACTATTGCTGTTCAGCATGCCGGCGACAATGGCGCCAACGGCTCCCAATAATGTGGCTACCGCCTCGACGCCGCCGTTGTAGTTGCTCTGATGGTCCGGCGCCAGCTCCTTCCACAAAAACTGTATATAGGAGATAACCTGTATTTGTCCACATATGGCCAAAGCCCACCAAAAGCTCCACATGAGCACAGTGGGATTCGTGTAGGAGGACACCAGATGAAACCAAAGCAAGCGACAAGCATTGCCCAAAGAGAATTTTGGAGCAACTGTTTTTGCCTCCACTTCCGAGGGTGCATCCTTGGGCGCCTTAACGGAGTAGAAATAGAGACTGCGTGGAACACCCGGCAGCAACAGCGATATTAGCAATGATATTAGCTGAGTGGCCAGCGATATAAAATGCAGACCACGGAAACTCATGCTGTCCGTGGAGACGAGCGCCTGGGCAACGACGCCGCCCAAAAATTTGCCTGCCAAAATTGCCGCTCGTGTGTGACCGGTGACAATCTGATAGCGTTCCCGGTCCACTTTGGCATACATGTACGTGTAGTAGGCCACCTCTGCTGCCGTAAAGAATCCAAAGAATATTTGCGCCAGCTGCAGCTCAAATATGGTGTTCGTCCATAGCAGAAAGGAGAACAATGTGATGCCCGCCAATGAAGAAAGTACGATAATTGGCTTATAACGAAGCAAATCCGTGATAAGGAACACAATCACCAATTGGGCCAGCACAGAGTATGTGCCAAAGGGATAAACCTGCTGATAGATTTGCTCCGATGTCACATTGCCCCAATCACCGGCCAAATACTCCGTCACATACGGCTCCGAGGGTCGCATTTCGCGAAAGAAACCGAACAGGCAGAGCAGCAGTGAAATCTTTAGCCAGGTTTGCATGTTGGATGTCTGGAAAATAACTAAAGATCGACGACTCTTGCTCTCAATTATAATTGTCGTGTGCGGCTAATTGAATATGTGTCGTAACCGACACGACTGTTCGACAACAACTGCTCCGATCCAATCCGATCAGAGACGGGGCCGATTCGATTCTCAGCTGAAATCGAAAGCCACCTGTTGCGGTTGCTTTCTTCCAAAATTCGTAAATATTGCAAGTCAAAGCAGAATATAATAAAAAACATTTAAGATACAACTGTATTCATAGACGATCTATCAATTCCCTGTACTGCATTTCGATATTACCTATAAATATTTTCTGAATTTCTAAATATATACTGTATAGTATATGTATATTTATATAGTGGTTATTTTTAGCTTATGCTGTTAATGGATGTTTAATTTTAAATTCGTATTTTTCTTAAATATTTGATCATATGTTCAAGAAATCCATTACATACAGGGTATTTACGAGTCTATATGCAACGAAACAATTATTTGCTGTTCAATTGGACTTTTCGTAATATTCATGGGCATAACGGGTTTTTCATTGAGTATGTAACATACGATACTCTGTACAAAAATTGAATGAAAGGTATATTTGTGAGATGTTTCTATATTCTCTGATAGAATTAGGTTTGGATATAAATAAAAGTTTATTGAATCACCCTTTCAGTTAAAATCAAAGGCCATAAATTTGGCAGACACCTACTTTTACCGTTGAACGTACGAAATTACTCAAATTCCTCTCACTGTGCACAGAGTATTGCGCAGTCGGTTATGATTTTAATCTCTTAATCTTATCAAATACGAAAATGTTCATATATACATAGTTAACAACCCGCTGATTTCCTTAATCTCTACTAGTAGATTACAGATTTACGACTGACAAAATGTGCCTAGCTATTCCGAAAAACGAAATATCTATCGTTAGCAAAAATGGGTTGGAATAAAAGAAGGAATAAAATTTATAGATGTACGAAATATGTATATTTATAAAAATATATAAAAAGGTAAGGTATATGCAATATACTATATACCCTGAATTTGTGCTGGAAGTTTAATCAATGTTACTTCGATTACATTGACGTTTTAAATATACAACAGGCATGTATTTTGCAATGGGATGCAACTGACTGCTGTATACTCTATTCCAAGTCAACGTAGCTATTAAAGTTAAAAAAGGAATCTATTTTAATTCTATTCTATAATAGATTCTGGATTCACATGGACAGTCAAATATACTCATTTTCGTTTTGGGAACAGTGTATGAAAAATATATACAATTAGAATAAATAACTAAAAAAATCTTCAGGCACAATTAGTTTTAATTGAATTCCTTCCACTATAAATCAGTAACGGAAACATCAAATACAATTTTATTGTCTACTTTTTGATATACTCCTGATAGAGACGCAACAGTTCGGGACTCGTGCGTGGCTGAACGGTGGCCAGCGCCGATTCAAAGTGTCGCCAGTGCACGGACTCCGCCTCGAAGCTCTGCTCAAGGGCACTGAGCGCCGCCTCGTGGCAAACGGCTTGGATCTCAGCGCCCGAATAGCCTTCGGTTCGCGTCACCAGCTCATCCACGATGACATCCTCGGCCAGAGGCATGGCACGGAGCTTGATTTGGAATATTTCACGACGTGCCTCCTGCTCGGGCAGACCCACATAGCAGACACGATCTATGCGACCGGGACGCAACAGAGCCTTGTCTATCATATCGGGTCGATTGGTGGCCGCCACAATCGTGACATTATGGAGCGCCTCCACGCCATCTAGTTCGGTCAGCAGCTGGGTGAGCACGCGCTCCTTGACAGATGCACCGCTAGCGGAGCCTTCGGAACGCTCGCCGCCAATGGCATCGATCTCATCGAAGAAGACAATCGCCGGCGCTACTTGACGGGCTTTACGGAATACCTCGCGCACGGCTCGTTCCGATTCGCCCACCCACATGGAGAAGAGTTCGGGTCCCTTGATCGATAAAAAGTTAAGTTTGCTTTCGGTGGCTAGCGCCTTGGCAATCATTGTCTTGGAGCAGCCGGGCGGACCAAACATGAGGACGCCACGCGGTGGCTTAATACCCAATCGCTGGAACTTATCCGCATGCAGAAGTGGCCATTCGATGGCCTGTTGCAGAGTGAGACGCAGTGCAGCCTGGCCGCCAATATCCGACCAGAGCACGTTGGGATTCTCGATGAGCACCTCCCGCATAGCCGAGGGCTTGACCTGTGTGAGCGCCGCCTGCAAGTCCCGCAGCTCCAGAGATCGTGGCTCGGACTTAAATGTAGCCAGCGTAGCGGTATATACCAAATTGGCCAAATCAGCGCCCACATAGCCGTGCGTTATGCTTGCAATCTGCTCCACCTCGGAATCCTTAATTTTATGGTCTAGCGGCTGCAGCAGACAATGGAGAATCTCTTTGCGCGCGGCTGGGGTGGGCGCACCCAACTCCAGTTCGCAGTCCAGACGACCGGCACGTCGTATGCTCGGATGCAGTGCATCAATTTGTGAGCTTGTGGTTAGCAAAAAAGTTCGACTCGTCTCTGCGCGACTGCCGCTGCTTAGCTGATCGAGCAGCGAGAGAAATGTCAGTGATACGCGCTTAACAAGATCGCTGTTATCTTGCTTGGGACACAGCGTATGGACATCCTCCAACAGGAGCAGCGTGGGATGCGGATAATGTGCATAAGCTCGATCAAAATATGCCGCCAACTTCTGTTCCGTTTCGCCCAGAAACTTGCTGAACACCTCGCCGCTGTTGATGTGAATGATCTGGACATTTTTGTCACGTGTTCGGGCCGACGAGCACATGGCTTCACATATCATGGACTTTCCGCATCCACTGGCGCCGTAGAGCAGCAAACCACGTGACACTTTGATACCTACAGCGAAGAGAGGGAGAGGAAGAGAGAGAGAGAGAAAGAGTGGAATAAATCTTAAATGTGTATTCACTTACCCGCTGGTAGTGACTTGTAGCCCAGCGCATAGTCCATGCTCTCCTCCACCAATTGGATTTGCTTGTCCAATCCGCCTATCTTGGACGTCGTTAAGCGTTGCTCCTCATGAGGCTGATCCTTTTTGGCCTGATCTTCGCTAAGGAGTACCTCCAAGCGTGTGGCTGTTGTTATCTGTACAAATTGTGGTGTTCCATTCAAGCTCAAACGTGCTAGAGCATCTTCCATGGCCCCTTCCTCGACTCCCTGCCAGCTTTCCAGACGAAATGTCAAGGGTTTGTTAAAGAAATTCAAATACAGTTCGCTGTCCGTGCAGTAGATTTGATTGACAATGTTTCTTTTTAGCACAGCAGCCAGATCTTTCAGATGGACCTGCTCTAGTTTGGATTTAGTGCTGTTTGAGTGTCTCAAGGAAACACTCGCAGCTGCGTACAGTTGCCTATGGTCCAGTCCAGAAATCCGCAGTAATTTACCATGCAGTACCGGCCAATTTTGTTTATAATCTTTAAAACAAATAATTTAGAATCTTTTGGGAATCAGAATCAGTCAAACATACCTTCAGGTGAGGCAAACACTGTTGTGAGAAACTGCTCCGAAATGGGCCAAACCATGCGGACAAGAATCGGCTGTGGTGCTTGGTCCTTTAACGCTGGCGTTATGACCACCTGTTGCCCAATGTGGAATTGGGCCAACTGCATAGCGCCTTCGGATATGAATAACAGCGTGTTAGTATATTTGGGTGGCAGGTCTTTCAACGATTCCACTTCAAAATTGCGTTGCTGCGCGCTTATTGTGTAAAGCGATCCATTGCTCACGAACTCTGCATCCCCCGAAACTCCAGTCTCATCATTTGGTGCAATAGGACACACTCGATCGTGTGTGTCGCGGGATTTGGATGTAATGTGCACATCACATTTATCACAGTGGTACCAAGTAGCTTGGTTCTTTTTATTGCTCGATTTTGGCGGCATGTCGGCAAACGAAGCACGTTTTGTTTACCTTTTGCATTGCCAGTCAGCTGCGCTTTGTCTGCGTGCGTTGTGAGTGGCAAAAATGTTTCTTTTATTTACTGTATGATAAAATGATTGTGCGTGTAAACGAGAGCTGTGAATGGCTAACAGTTTCTTATTGAAAACCGCGCTTGCTGACATTTGAAATAAACTTGATTTTATTTTATATTAAATTAATTTAATTTTACATACAAATAAAAATATATACATACATACTACAACTCAAAGCCAGAAGGTCCGTTTACAATTCTAGCGGTATTTGGCTTCTACATGATTTTTTACACTCATTTTATAAATATAAACGAAGATTGAAAATAACTTTACTGCAGTAACAAATCAGTTTCTCTGGCATTGGCCGACATCAGGTCCCGTTCGAGGCTTGTGGTGGCGTTTGCCTGATTGAGGAACAAGTCGAAATCGTAGCCATCGTTTTGCTCGGATATGGAATCCTTTTGATTGCTAATTGTTTGCGGATTGGACAGCAAATCCACATCGTGCAGGCCCAGTTCCTTGAGCAGCGTATCATTCTCGCTGGCATTGGACTCGGTTGCGGCCTCCTTGAGCTCCACATTGATTATGGGCGCCGGCTGCTCCACGGCTTCCCTGCCGTAGATCACTTTGTGAGGACGACCGTGTGCGTTCGCCTCGATCTCGTCATCGTCCAGTTCCTGGGGCTTGAGTGTGCTCGATTTGTACTGAAAGTCGGTTTCCTTGAAGTCCACTTCAATCGGAAATAGCGGCGGCAGCGACTCCAGACGCTCCACTAAACTTCTGTGCAGCTCGGCCAGACTCTCGAGCAGGCTGCGCAGTTGTTTGTTTAGGTCCATGGCATGCTTGCACTCCAGCAGCTCCATTTTCTCGAGCACATCCGTGCGCAGCTTGGCAAACTTACTGCGCGCATCCTGGCGACAGCGCAGAATCAAACGGTACTCATAGTTGCCCGTCTCCACACGATATAACGGCTCCTGCAGCGCAGCAAAGCCGTGCTCCTCATCATCCATTTCCTTGACCTTCAGACAGTAGGAGAGATACGTAAACTTCGCATCCGCATAGCGTCGAACGGTAAGCTTGGTATCCGGTATGGCCTTGTTTAGATATGTGCCCAAATCCGCGAGCACCGGCTTGATCTGCTTGATGATAGCCAGCGCATCCTTTTCCAGCGATCGATGGAATTCCCCAAATGTCCGGAATGCCTCCGAGGCGCGCTGCTGTGGCTCATGCGCCGATATCTGTGTGAAGCAATCGCCGAAAGATTTGTATGTCTGCAGCAGATCATAGTAGGCCTTCAGCATGCGACGCGCATGTTCCACCAGGCCCTTGTACATCAATTCTGTGCCCTCCAGTTCCTCCAGCCGCTTGACCAGCGAATCGTTGCACAATATGGCACGTGAAAGACCCAACGTATCCGCCGTATTGCTCGACAAGTTGTCCACAATGCGATGCTTCAGTTTCTTAAGAATTATGTCGAGCGTTTTGCCCTGCTCTGGATCTGCGTGCAGCTTATTGTAATGCACGGTAACCTCCTCGGTGGCCGTTTGTATCATCTTGGCCACCTCTACCTTGGTTTTGCCCTTCACACTGACCGAATTTACGGCCAGCAGCTCGTCGCCCGACTGCAGGGATCCTTCCCGAGCGGCGGGAGTTCCATCAAATACCTGCGACAATCAAAGATATACAAAAATATTTAAGGTGAGGAGGATATATTGGGATATATATCTTTTTTGGGGTCGACCACACTTCTTTCTGCCTGTTACATACGTTTCATACTTTTTATGAGTTCAGTGTATAAAAAGCAGGCATTGATTTTTCATAAAGATTAATATCCATGAATATAAAATTCTGATTTATTATGATATTATTGTGAGACATGTTTTTGTATAAATTTGTATGTGAATTATTTGTTGAGCTCTGGAAACTCAAAATAGGAGTTTTTCACAGTTTTTGACGATATTAAATTGTGATGTATTAGTAAGGCCTCAATATTTTGGAGAACAAAATTAGAGTTTTAGATATTTCATTTCGGACAACCCTGAGGATCGTGGCCCAGCCAAAATGACGCTCTCGCATTGGTACAGAGAAAGCGAACCAAAACCAATAAAGCCACCAGATATGAAAACGAAAATGACCCATGTGCAAGATTTGGACAATCGGCTGAAGTCCATTTTGTTGGAGGACCATTCGAACAAGCTGCTGCGACAGCAGGCTGGCCTGGACAAAGCGCGGTCGACGTCACGTGCACCGAGGTGTAAGAGAAGGTTGACGTTCCTGCCCAAGGTGAGCAAAATCCAACAGGAATACGAACGCAATCACAAACAGCAGGTGCGAAAGGCGATCAAGTCGCAGCGACAGCTGTGTCAATTCCACAGCCAGCCAGTGCCCAATTTTAGTCTGCTTCACAAACGCTGGGCGGATCGCAATAAGATGCGTCGAATGAACTCCCAGCTCAATCTAACCGAACCGAAAACTCCGCGCACCCTGCTCCACTCCTTGAAGTCGTCGCAACGCTGGCAGGCCGAAATGTCAACTCTGAAACGTTTGAAAACGAAGGAGTTGTCGCATCGGCCCAATCTGGAGTCGCGTCCCTTCGGGCTCTGGCGTAAACGTCCCTTTGTTCCTCGGATCTGGTCAAGCATTGTGAAGACACAGCCCTTCCAGCTGAAGTCCGAGGAGCGGGGCAAGTTGCGCAAACAGTTCGATGTGTGGAACTCGAGGGAGCAGGCGGCCAGGTGGGATAGCAAGGCGGTCGAGTGGAGTCGTCGTTGCAAGAAGGAATATCTGGAAGCGCGCAAATTGACCACATTCAAGGCTAGACCCAATCCTTGGAAGCGCAGCAAGGCATAAAATTATGTATAAATTTCAAATTCATTTTAAACGAAATCAAATAGTTGATAACGGCTTTTAATCCTTTCGTTCTGTAGAGTTCGAAAACGAAATTTCTTTGGTCAGGGCTTTAGAATACAATAACAATTATATATCTGAACACTTTTGTACCAACAAACCAAAAAATTGAATTTTTTCATATTTTTATTTCATATAGATCGCGTAGATATAGCTATAACTTATACGTAGATCCGTTAGATTTAAATACTATTTTCTAAACAATGAAGGGGTTTACTCACCTGTACTATATAGAGACAGGGACACATCGGAGCTCCACCTCCGATGCTAATGCCAATGAGGTTGCTCTGATCCTTGGTTATAACGACTGCATTGGTGCTCACAGTCATCCCCCTGTAAGTGTTTAATTTAAGTTCGTTTTTGCTTAATTCTTAGAATATAGTCCATAGTCTAGACCTAAGTTAAAGCTTTTTGCTAAAAGAACAAGCGTGCTTACTCACATCAATGGGTGCGGTTTTCTAATAAGCCGATTTTGAAGGCAAATAAAAAAAAAAATTAAGGCATATAAAATGCTTTAGACTATGCGTAACGGTAAAAGATCTTTGGAGACGTATCTAAAACTTATTCGATGAATGATTTCTTATTAGGGAACACTATGAAAATTGATTATTGAATGTTATATACATTATAGATATATACGATATCGATCATAACTTCTAGCTGAAGATTCCAAGAGTAATATTTTCATGCTTACATTAAATTAAGAGGTTTCTGATATGAGTGTCAACTTATTTTTAGTTTTGCCTTTTTCTCTCTTAACCAAATTTAAAAACTATATTTATTATTATTTTAACATTTGGTTGAAATTTTACAAAATTGTTCTACCTTAACTGTTACGTATCTGTATATCAGCCCCGAAATATGAAAACTTATTTGAATTACGATTACTATTACTAATGACCATTAAATTATAAGGATCCCATAGATCCCATAGAAATTAATACATTATTTTTCTAAAGTCTATACTATGAAGTTATTTTAAAGACCGATTTATTGTCTATTGTATCATATATCTTTTATTGAGGACTTTCTGGGAGCCTTTTTAGATATACGACTAAAACTTAATAATATACTTTTATAACTAACTACACAGTACTACAACTAATTGCTTACAATATATTCTATTTAAAATAAAAATATAAAATCATGTCAAAAGTTTTCAATGAAGCCTTAATTCCTAAGGAACCCATAAAAAATATGTTTACGATAAATATTGTCAGTCTCCGTCTATGTTTGGTTAGCTTTTGAGACACTACGTGAAGTACATGGGTTATAACGGTTTATAACGAACTAATTGGATCAACAAATTCTGAATTCCGACTTACAAGCGATCTAACTCATTTTTCTGTTTATTATAGAGTCCATATTTATCGGTCGCGAAGTCGAGGCCAGTGCATAAAACCGTCGTTTCTGAAGTATCAGTGCCCAAAGACGGTTTCGAATCCTCCGTTTTGCATTTTGGACTTTTAATTAGCAGATTTATATGAGTCGTATAATTTAGAACTATCCGTCGAACAGATTATTCCCATTCCCCCAATACTTACGCCTCAAAGTCCTCTTTAAATTCAATTAGCACTGGCTGTGCTTCGCATGCTCGTTGTCTATTTAAATTTGTGTTTTATTATTTTGATTTAACGCACACACAAAGTAATGATAAACAATATGTTGACCCAATTATTGATTTGTTGCAACCCATTTGGCAAAAGCTTTCAATCGAACTTAGCTCAGATATAAATGAAGAGTTCGTTTTGTGCTGTTTTATTCTTACTCACATTTTATCCTCGTAGAAGAAGTCATCGTCGTCTGTCAGCATTTTGCAAGTTTTTTAATATTTGTTTTGAACTAAACAGGCTTTAAAGCCTTCCTTTACGTTTGTGACGTGAAGTTGGCTGCGTAACAAAAACTAAAACGGTTGCATATCGAATACATTCGATATAAGCTGAACATCACTTTGCAACACTGTCGAACAACTTGTTGCCTAGGCAACGAGAAAAATATAAACAACATTTAATTTTGCGCAATGGATTGGGCTGAGGAGCTAAAAATGACTATAAGAAAGGTAAAATTAATTCAAAATTAATATTTATTTATTAATTTTTTTATATTATTATTTAAAGACTACGGCGCGTAAAGGTCGTCGTTCGAAGAGTCGCGATGTGCTCAACGAACAAACTCAGGCTGGATCCTCGAGTGCCGCGTCAACACACAAACTTAACAGGGATATATCTATAGATATTACGTTAGATATACAGAATGAAAGCAGCAGTCCTTCGACTACAACGGCTACAACGCCGACAACATATAATAATGAATTTGATTCAAATCGACCTCCAATAAGACGCGTATCGGGTGGTTGGGCGGACTCTGGCTTAAAGGGTCTTAAGTGAGTTATTAACTTATTTTTTTCTTCCAATTTTCACTAAAACATTTTTGTTTTTTTACAGATCGAAGAAGAATTCATTTGATGAGTAAGTAGTTCCACTTTTTAAAAATTTTTCAATAAATAAATAAGGAAAAATTTAGCGAACGATTTCAGGTGACAAAATCAGCCACAACTTCAATTCCAACGGATGATATACCTATTATACCAGACTTGGATGATGTCAGGGATGAAATATTGCTAAATGAAATAATTGAGCCGCCTTCGTAAGTTCCAATTAATTAAAGATAAGCAAACAAATAATATTTTGATATTTTAGCAGTGTCGCCTATAATCGTGACGTGACATTTAAGGAGTTGAGCTCTGATCTACTCTCACAAAATGCGTTTTCTGCTCTTGAAGACGTCGACTTGACCATATTGACACGTTGCTTGCAAGTCCAGGAAAGCCTGGACGAACCTGACGAAGTTTGGGAATGGGATAAACTCTTCACAGAAGTTACCGCTCAAATAAATTCGGATAAAACATTGAATGTTGGTATGCCCGAAAAAATTGAAATTGGTCCCGATGAAGTACCGCCAACTGCAAAATATAATTAAAATTTAATTTTTATTCATAAATCATCATAATATAAAACATGCAATATTAAAATATACTTTCTTTTTGTTTTGAAATTAAAATTGCCATTCTAAAGTAAGCGCAATCAAATGATGCTAAATAATACCAAAAATATCGTTAGAACAATTACAAATAATCGATAGCATTGCCTGAGCTTTTCCCGTCACTATCCGTCACGGGGCAGCGAAAAACACAGTTATAGACATATTTTAATCTGTGTTAATCGCGTTGAAAATTGTGCTAAAAAAATACGTTTTCGTTTTCACTGCATATTTAATTAAACAATGGCACCGAAAAGCAGAACAGTTGGTGTAAAACCAAAAGCACAGACCTTCAAAGACAAGTCGAAACCAACCGATGTGCGGCTGTCGAACATACAGGCGGCAAAAGGTAATTAAATGTACAATTATTGTGTAAATATTTAAAGTTATCACATAAAACATATGTGAAAGGATCATTTATGTTGGCAATTGCAAATTGCACTGCATGTTTGTGGCTGTTAAGTCGAACAACTATATAAATAGGCATAAAACAAGAGCAGTTGCCGGCAGAGCTGTCGTCTCGAAACTTCTTAGTGATGACATTTTGTAAAATAAATGAGTCATGTGTTGCGGCATGGAAAGAAATATTGTACTAATCGATGCTTCTTGCAGCTGTTTCCGATGCTATTCGCACCAGTTTGGGTCCTCGCGGCATGGATAAGATGATCCAGGCCGGTAACGGGGAGGTATCGATTACCAACGATGGCGCCACTATTTTGAAGCAGATGAACGTTTTGCACCCTGCTGCCAAAATGTTGGTTGAGCTGTCCCGTGCCCAGGATGTGGAGGCTGGTGATGGCACCACATCTGTTGTGGTCATTGCTGGTGCCTTGCTCGAGGCATGCGAGAAGCTGTTGCAGAAGGGTTTGCATCCCACTGCTATTTCGGATTCGTTCCAGCGCTGCTCGAACAAGGCAGTTGAGATACTCACCCAAATGTCCACGCCCATTGAGCTGAGTGACCGCGAAACTTTGATCAAGAGCGCCTCGACATCACTCAACTCCAAGGTCGTGTCGCAGCAGAGCAGCCTGCTCGCTCCCATTGCTGTCGATGCGGTGATTAAGGTCACCGAGCCGGGCAAGGAAACATCAGTGGATCTGAAGAACATCAAGGTTATTCAAAGCTTGGGTGGTACTGTCGAGGATACGGAACTAGTTCAAGGATTGGTCTTCACCAGCCGCTCCTCGGGCACCAATGCACCCAAGCGCATCGAGAAGGCAAAGATTGGCTTGATTCAATTCTGTATTTCGGCGCCCAAGACTGATATGGATCACAATGTGATTGTCAGCGACTATGCGGCCATGGATCGTGTGCTCAAAGAGGAACGTTCCTACATTCTTAATATTGTGAAACAGATCAAGAAGGCTGGATGCAATGTCCTCCTCGTACAGAAGTCCATTCTGCGGTAGGTTATTAAAGTCAAGATTTAATACAGAATATAAGTTAATTATTGTTCATTTATAGCGATGCTGTATCGGATCTGGCTCAGCATTTCCTGGACAAGATCAAGTGTCTGGTTGTCAAGGATGTGGAGCGCGAGGATATTGAATTCGTATGCAAGTCGCTGCACTGCCGGCCCATTGCCTCTCTGGATCACTTCACAGCTGAAAATTTGTCCAGTGCCGATTTGGTCGAGGAGGTGGCCAGTGGCACCAACAAGTTTGTGAAGATTACCGGCATTCAGAATCAGGGACGCACCGTGTCCATCATTTGCCGTGGCTCCAACAAGCTTGTGCTGGAGGAGGCAGCTCGCTCGCTGCATGATGCACTCTGCGTGGTGCGTTGCCTGGTGAAGAAGCGTGCCCAGATTGTGGGCGGCGGAGCACCTGAAATTGAAATGGCCCTGCAGCTGGCCGCACTGGCTCAGACCGTGGAGGGAGTGGATGCGTACTGTTATCGTGCCTTTGCCGATGCCCTGGAGGTCATTCCATCAACATTGGCCGAAAACGCGGGCTTGAATCCAATTGCCACCGTTACGGAGCTGCGCAATCGTCATGCCCAGGGCGAGAAGACAGCCGGAATTAATGTGCGAAAGGGCGCCATTACAGACATATTTGCGGAGAATGTTGTGCAGCCGTTGCTGGTCAGCATTTCGGCCATTACTTTGGCTACTGAAACCATTCGCTCCATTCTGAAGATCGATGATATTGTAAGTTGCTAGATTTACGGTCTATTCGGCTGATCTTTCATTCATTGTTTTCTCCATCTGTAGATCAACACAATGAGCTAAACAGCTAGGCTGCCACGCCCCCTACGCCTACTACTGTGTATTTGTGCGCTCTCATTCTGGCTGCAGCGCTGCAAGATCTTTACTTATTTGCATTTTCATTAGCACACACACACACACATACGCACACAGACATGCGAAAATGAAACCCCTAAAACACACCCACACATACATAACGTATCCATTTAACGGCTTGTTCGTAATCAATTGAATAAAATTCACATAATATACACTAAAGGTTAAAATCTATTTAACGTTTAATAAAAAATAATGTATTTCATTTTTTATTAACAACTGGAAAATTAAACTGTGTTTTCATTCAACTTTTGTGCTTAATTTTAAAGTTATTGGCCGATAGCAAGAGAATTGACATTCACAAGTGTGCGTGGCAACATTACTACGTTGCCAGATCTCGTGAAAGTGTGGCAAACTGTTTGCATATGGCGCCAAATTCAAGCGTGTCGTTTTATTCATAAATTGGAGATTTACTGATTATTTGATTGTGATGAATGTAGCCGAATTTTTGCCATTTGGTTATCATTCTTACTATAGGTTTAACTAAAAAATGCATTTTATTATTTATAATGGTTATCTATATGTCTTAGCCGCGCAAAGCCGCGTAACACTTGCCTGTAATTTGTGAAGTGCTATTTATGATTGTTGTGATTGGAGTCGTAAATTTAATTTATCACTATTATCTCTCAGCTTGTGCACATCTGAAAAAGAGAAAGATTACTTTACGCCCCTTTTTTGTGCTGCTAAAATTTCAAAGGATTTTCTTTTCTTCGGATTTTCCCCCATTTTCTTTGCATTGTTGTGCGTGTAAATAAAAATCACTTGATGTGATTTTTATGATGTGCGTTAAATGATTAAACCACTTGAAATGGTTTCAAATTGTCAAAAAAAAAGGGAGAAAAAAGGAAAAGTTCAACCGTTTTTCCCAGTTGGTTTCGTTTACAGTTAGGTGGGGGTTGGAGCCGAAAGGGGTTGAGCCGGAAGTTTTGGGCGCGTGTTAGTTAATTAAATGTGTAAACATGTCAAAGAGAAAGGCTCAAATCGCAGCTGGTGTTGATTTCACACCACTCCCCAAAAAATTCGACCCTAGGGGTTGGGTTATTTTTTCTTTTCCTGTTGCTTTGATTTTTGAGCACAAAACTTTTGCAGCTAATTGGCTAAATATTTGAGCTTCAGCGGAGGTTGCGCATCGGTTATTTTCTTCCTTTCTTTAAGGGTGTGACATGCAAATTTATCGACTGCCATGTTTTAAAATCAACCATTTTAAATATGATTTAAGGATCTTGTGGCTTGCTTTTGGTTGGATTTTGGGGGTTGCTTGAAAACCGAATCAAATGCTTTAGCTTAAAGTAATTCTAGGGGTACAATGGTTATGTGGGCGACCATAATACTTGAAGACTAATTATAGTATATAATAAATTCTTATAGATAGAGTTGTCTAATTTATATAAAACTAAAAATTTGGAATAAACGAACTTAACAGAAAGGTTATTATAGATAGTATATTTTATAGTGTGATGCTAAAGGAAAAGGAAAAAGAGGAAGAGCTTGTCTATATATATACATATATCTTTCTATAGATGCATACAGAAATTTTGTAGACAACAACACCTTCTATTCTTTATACAGGGTAACTGCACGCCTGTTAGACCCGTTCCACACACACCGCTCTTTTTATGGCCCACAGCGTTGAGCACTTTGCCACATTTCGTCGGCTTGTTTGCACTGACCTCATCAGAGGCGTAGCTAGGAGGGGGCTTTCCTTCGTCTAGGGACTCGCATTTGTTTGTATGCGCAAATATTGAATCTAATTTTTTGTAGCTTGTGCTTTTTTTTTATTTTTATTTTTTGTGGCAGCTCCTCGTTATATGTTTGCGGCACTCACACTTTACAGTTTTTCAGTTTTCCATGTATTTACAGTTATTTTCGCATTGTTTCTTTGTCGCATTTGTTTGCTTAATTTGAAGCACCAAACAGAAAGAAAGGAGGAAAAACAAGAAAAAACGAAACTTTTCCTTTGTCGCTCATTTCATATTTTCATTGTAATTCAATTTGCTTCTTCTTTTTCCGCGCTTCTATTTACTTGAGCACAAAAGGCAGCTTCTCATAGATAGTCGCCAAAGGGTGGTATCTACTCTGCCACGCCCCCATCGCCCTTTGTGAATTGTAATTCAGAGCATCAAATTCGCATTCATTCGTCCAGAAACTTGAACATATGCTATATAAATAATTTGTCGAACATGTTTTCTATTTGTCGGAACGATTTTTTTGTTTTTGAATTCTCGTCTACAATTTTCCCAAATTTTACAAATTTAAAAAATTTGTTACCTTCTTTCAATTTTCTTTAGTTTGTAATCGATTTTACAAATATAAACTTGCTTAGTAGAAGAAATATTTTTTTATTTCCTAGAGAAATCTGTTTTTCCACTAATGATTTTTTTTCTTGATATCTTAAGTTCCCTGAAAGTTTGATATGATACAGGGATAACTATATATAAACAGTATTTAAAAAATAAAGGAATCCGTGATAATGTCGAAAGAAGTAACTATTCGGCACATCGGACAAGACTATATATAGGTAGGGCTATATATTATAGCAGGTCGACCGCTTCTCCATCTTAATCTGACCGAAGGAATCCAAACTTTTTACTCCCTCCAAGCTTCCCCCCACACCAACTTAATCACACACAAGTGGGCGTGGCACTTAAGTGGGCGCACGCCCGAATTAAATTTAAGAGAAGAAAAAAAAATGAATTTGGCAATAAAAGTGGTAGAACAAAACTTAATTTTCGTTAGTCCTGGCAGCTAGCCTTTGATTAATGATATTTACACAGGAAGAAACCGTTATGAAAACGAATTCGAAAATTTCCATTAAATTGTTATAAATGAAAGTCGACTGGGAAATGGGAAATGCTTTCACCGACATTTCTCAAAATGCGAATTCAATTTGCAAATGCAGCCAAATCTATCAAAAGGACTCGCAACGAAATCTCTGGCAGCCGATCTAAGGCAGGGGCCATGCCACAGGCCGCATGCCACATGCCACATGCCGCATGCCACAAATAATAGCCCCCAGCTGAAGCCAAGCCTAATCCCAATTCCAATCGCCAGCGACCCGCTTTCTATTTGACCAGTTAAATGACCAGGGGGCTAAAAGGGCGGGTTCCTTTTAAAGGGGGTGCGGCACTTTGAATATGGCCTGAAAATTGAAAGCCATTCGGGTGGGACCCTTCCTTCGAAGTTCGAACTAGCGTCTGCAACGGACTGATAACATTCAAAGAGCATTCATTCTCGAGTGTACCAATTATGTGTGAGTGGTACAGATAGAGGACTACAGAACCTGCCCCTCCTCCCCCTCTCGCTCCTCCTGCTACTGCCCAGCAGCGTTTCCCATTCCGTTTCTGTTTCTGCAGCTGATAAGTTTTAGCTTTGAAGCGCCATTGAAACGCTTTTGATGTATTTAGCAGCAAATTCTTTGATTTCATGAAATTGTACCAAATTTTTATATACTTACATAGATAAAAAGAATATACATATATGTAAATACTATGAAATATGTATTTAAAGTATTTTAAAATGTACTTTTTTGTCAAAGAAAATTTCGTACCTATTTTACACATTTTAAATAAATAAACCACATTTTTGCATACTTATATCTGAGGCGTAAAATATTTTGGTACACGCATATTCAAGTCAGCAAATGCAGAGAGTTTAAAGCGAAGTATGAGAGATTGGCACCGTATTTCAGTGCTTTTGATACAGTTATTTATTTTGTATGCAGCAGTTTATAATGAAGAGTGAGCGAGTTATTTGCTTTGCAAGCAGCTCTTTTTAAAGAGCGAGTGAGTTCTTTATTTTACAAGTGGCCAAACATGACGAGCGAGTGAGTGAGAAAGCTTTTGGAATGATTGCTCATCTCAGCTTTGCGAAAGAGTGAATGTAAAGAATGATGGCGCTTGTATTAGTTGCGCACTGCATTAGTATTTTGTATTGGTTTGACATTTACGCAAATGCTTCTATGCGCGTGGCGCTTTTTTTTTTTATATGTGTGCCTTTTAAATATTTTCATTCCAAAAATTAAGTTTTCATTTTTATTAAATTTTATTATTTTATTAAATTATTCTAAATGGCGCGTCTTCGAGAAGCTTGTGTAATACCGAAGCTAAGAGAGGGGGAGAGACAGGAAGTTTTCTTAAACCTCATTAAAAGAAGTGTATATAAAAAAGGTGTATATAAGGTGTACATAACTACTAATGCTGCAAAATTTTCATATATGAGTGAAATTTAATAAATATTAAATATATTTTGTGTATATTTATTTTTTTAAATAGAATCAATTGCTAGATCCTCAGTAAAACTTAACTTATAATTCAATTTAACCTTTATTTCAGTGTTAAGCAATTTAAAAATGAGCCCAGATAACAAACAACTGGCACACAACTGTAAATGCTTTCACTGTCAATAGAAAAAGGACAACAAGGAAAACAATCGCCGTCCTTTTAGTAGACCATATGACATAACTATGTGTGAATTTATGGCATAAACCCTTTTTTTGTTTTTTTTTTTTTTTGTTTTTTTTTTGTTGTTCGTTGAGCCCTAAACGAATCAGCGAGTGGCACCAAACAAGTCGCTTAACCCACCCTCAATCTAAAAACTTTTTCCGGGTTGGGGGGTTTTTTATGGTCAATGGGATTTACACGCTTGCTTCAATATACAAATAAGGGTTTCGCTTCCATATTGAGTGTCGCACGGCGAAGATGAAGTGATTCCTTATCCAGCAAATCCACAGCCGAGATTTTTACCACCGGCTCCCAAAAAAGGGGTTGGTGCGGGTCTCTACTTCCCTCTCTCCCCTCTCCCTAAGTGTGCGAGTGTGTGTGTGTAAAGGAAGTTTATTAAAAAATGGTGTGTTTGCGTTTGGCGCGTGTCCTGGCGGATGTGCTTCCTATTTTTTTTCTGTTTTTTCGTTTGGGCCGAGAAATCAGTTAACTAAATATGTTGTTAAATATTTATTTAGGGAGCTTCTAATGAGATTCAAGTGTACTTAGGATCAGGGTTTGCTCTGAGAAATGGCACCTAATTGAATTATAAATCAAATCCCAGGCTTAGTTTCGAATGCTCCCAAAACATTATTCCTTCATTCTTAGGGTTTCAAATGGCCCTGCAAATTACCTAAGCATTAATATGTCTTTAATCTACGATAAGAGTCCTTTTTTTTTCGGTACTCCCTTAGCTTAAGCAAACATCTATATAACAAATATAGAGAAGTTATCTATATATAGTTTTCAATCATAAGTTATAGTGCAATTATAATCGAGTATTATTATTAGTAAAATATACTTATATGGACTGAAATGTTAATGAAAATAGAGATTAAAAAAATTCAAATTTATTCAATTTCAGTTTTTAGTGAAACAAATATCCTTATTGGTTCATTTTTGAATCGCTTTACAAGTTCATTGTTACCCAGTTACAAGTTCCGAATTCCGAGTTTGACAGTTGAGCATCTTTATAGAGCTTATCTTACCTAAACTAACGAACCATGAACGAATGCATGAACTCTTGCATTGAGCTACTAAGCTGGTTCATCTGAACAAGTTAATAAATGCATACACCACAATTAATCACAATAACCTTCATGAGAATCACATAGAAAGGCAATCATTGATATATGTATATATATACCTCACGTAAAGCTCTATTAAAAAAGAAAAAAAAGTAGATAAAACGTAGAATATTTAATGTTATAACATGTTAATGTTAGAACATTAAATATTCTACATTTTATCTATTTTTTTATTTAGCTTTTTTATTTATTTTTTTTTTAAATGTTTTAAAATCTTTCTAAAGCATACTAAGAGATCTCCTTAAAAAAATATATACACTCCATAATATTCAGTTTACATTCAATAATAACATGATTTTTAGTTAAGTTTTTAAATAATATTTATTGAAATTTTTTGTTTGTGTTAGATCTAAAAGTTAAGATCAATTTACAATTAGATATTGTACAACAATATCATTATTTTTATATATAGATAGTATGTTACATAGATGTCTAAATTAAATATATAGTATGTATATATATGTAGTATAAATAGTTGATAGATTGGCATGCTGGACACGTTCATATACACATACACAGAGACGAACAACAGTTACGATTTAGAAATTCGTATATCTAGGAACTGCAGGAATTCTACATAGATCCAATATAATGCATATATATATGTGCGTGTATATATCGGCTGTATATATGTACTCGTAAATTCGTTATGGAAATGCTGATACGACTGTCTATCAGGGAGGATTTTGGATACAGGGATTATACGATATGCAGTTGAGGAATGTTTTTTTTTCTGGAAGAATTGGTGCTCTTGCTATCTCTTCTTTTTCTCTTTCTCTCTCTATCTCTCTCTATGTACAAGTTGAGCTAAGAGGATGTTCAATCCCCGGAGCTAATGGAGCTGCCGCAATGGGATCCTCCGCCTCCATTCGACATGTTGATCACCTGTGGAGGATAGCCAAAGGCGTGGCTGCTGAGAGGCGTCCCAGTCGGACTGTCCAAGTCGAGGGAGGGATTGATGCGCTTCTCCTTCTGCCGGCGATTGCAGAACCAAACCCGAACCACTTCCTTGTCCATGTGCAGACGCTCGGACAGCTGATTGATCTCCTCGGAGGTGGGCTTGCAGTTGAGCAGGAATGCCTGCTCGAGGGCGCCTCGTATGGTCGTCTCGATGGAGGTGCGTTTCTTTCGCCGCCTGCCCAGTATGCTCTCCGGCGTGCTGGACAGATTGGTGGTCATCGTATTGATATTGAAGACGCCGCCGCCCGACTTGGCCACACTCGAGTCCGCATCCTCCAGCCACTTCTGGAGCAGCGGCTTCAGCTTGCACATGTTCTTGAAGCTGAGATTGAGTGCCTCGAACCGGGAGATCGTCGTCTGGGAGAAGTCGTTGCCATAGAGCTTGCCCATGGCCAGGCCGACATCGCCCTGGGTGAAGCCCAGCTTGATGCGGCGCTGCTTGAAGGTCTTGGCGAACTGCTCCAGCTCCTCCAGATCGGTTGTCTCCTCCGGCGATTGCTCCAGCTTGGTGGCCATCACGGACGCAACGGTGGCGCCACTGGCCAGCGGCTTCGGCGTGCTGGCGGCAGTTACCATCGATTGCTGCTGCTGCTGCTGCAGCTGCTGCATGCTGGGCGTATTGGGTGTGAGGACAGCGCTGCTGAGGCCCAATCCGGCCAAGGAATTGGGCGGCGTTCGCTGGTGGGGCTCCATGTGGCGACCCACCGGACTCAGCGAGGGGCTGCGCAGTGGACTTTTGCTTAGCGGCGTCGAATAGTGACGCGCTTGCGGCGCCTCGCTTGGTGGCAGCTGCTCCCGCTCCAGCTTGAGTTGCTGCAGCGCCTGGAACTGGGCCAAAGCCTGCAGCGAATTCTGCAGCAGGAATTGTGTCGCCAAATTGGGATTGGGGAATGCGTCGGGCGCCAACTGGCGCACCATTTCGATGTAGCTGTGCAGCTGCAGCTGCAGCGCCTGCTGCATATCCTCCGGCCCAAAGCTCAGCGCAGGCGGCAACACTCCATTTGGGGGCGTGGCAGCAGCTGCCGCCTCGGGCAGCGGCACAGATGGATCCAGCGCCAGTCGCTTGGCAGCTGGAGAAACGCTGCGCGCCAGATTCAGCACCTCGTTCTCCATTTCAGCGTCCAGCTGGCGGGAGCTTCGCTTGCTGCTCAGATTTTGAGCCACTTCTTCGTCCAGTTCCGCATCCTCCACCTCCTCCTCCTCCTCCTCTTCGAAGCTCTTGCCGCAGTCTGTAAGAAAGTGAAAAAGAGAGAGTTAGTTGTGAATCGATTGATTGATGAAGTAACTGATTGAAGAGAAGAAAAGAGAGTTAGTTGTGAAGGGAAGAAAAAGAGCTAGTTGTGAATTTATTGATTGAGTGATTGATTAATCGAGAGATTGACTGACTGACTAAGAATCTACTCGCATATCTCTGTTTTTGTATAGATTTGTTGTATGTATATATAATAATAGCATGTAAAATGTGAATGATAAAATAATTGATTGACTGACTGACCAAGAAACAAGCTTATTGAATGGGAATACTCGCTTATACCCGTTTATATATACATTTGATGTATGTATTTATATTGAATGATTGAATGATTGATCGATTGATCGATTGACTGACTCTTAGTTAGTCAACTAGCTAATTGAAAGACCGCACAAAGAAGGGTAACACTCGCTTATATATGTTTGTACGACATTTGATGTATAGATGTATGTATGTAAATAAATGTATTTTCAATTTTCCAACCCAGTGAAGTTTGCAAGTAGCCAGGACATGGCAGGATCTGGCAGGACAACACGCGTCGCATAATTCAATTCCCCGAGCTGCAAAAGTTTTCAATATTTTTGCTATTTTAAGGCAAATTTTATTCAATCTTCCAATTGAATGGGCCTTCTGGTTGGTCCTTGCCCTGTGCTGTTGTCCTGCGGTTAGCTGATAGACGCTCAAGCGGAAGGGTTCGCTTTGTGGCACGCCCCCTCACCCTCCCATTACTCCCTATCTATTAGACCAAAATTCAATCATGCATAATAATTGAAAAATCGCCGGCACAGAACGAAGGACGCAGGAAGCTTAAGACAACTTTTTGTTTTTCCCTTTTTCTTTTACATTTTTCTTTTTTTTTTTTCACTCGTCTTCTCAAATTTCATAATGTGTCATGAGCATTTATTGATTTACAACCTATTGAATTTTGAATATCAAAGAACAGTCAAGAACTTCCTGTAAGATAAACCGCACAAAAAAATGTCGAGCTGCAATCGAAGATCGATTTAGGGCCAAAAAATATTCTATTCGATTGCATTGTAAGTAATACAAGTGTAAAATTTTATTTAAAAATTGTTGTCTACGCAGCATTTTTTATTGCTTTGAATAGATTTTTTCTTTTATTTCAGAAAGAGATTATTTTTTATTTTTAATCAGCTTTACTTTAAAGCGGTTGTGTTAAAAGGATTAAAACTTTGATTTTCGATGCGGGTGGAATTTAAAAGGGTGAAAGTTAAAAACTTAGGAGCGTTCTTTGATATGTGGGCAGCTGTTTTTATGACTTACGTTTGTGGAGAATCGGTTAATATAATTAGCGAAAATGCAGTCAAGTCGAACTAAAAAAAAAGTCACATAACTACATAAGGGTTTAGGGTTCGAACCCCACCCGCTGATTGTAAAATTTGCAACCCCCTGGCTGGAATTTTTCTGCTTTCCTTTTTATTTCTCCTTTAAACAATTCGTTACAATTGCGCGCAGAGAATTTCCATTTTTGATTTTCCCGGTTTCTTTTTTGGGGTGGGGTTTGAATGCAAGTTGTGATTGGCAAAAAGGGTATTCGCTAAAAAGCGAGGCAACGGGGTGGGGGCATTGTTGCATGTGGCAAGTCAAGAAGCTGCAGGCGCAAACTATTGTAAATAGTGCAAACTATTTGCTTGGAGAGTCCAGCAGTGAAAATCGAACCTCGAACATCGAACCTCGAACCCTGAACCTGGCTGCCAGGTGATGTGGCAAGCAGATGTGCGGCCTGCCCCTTGTTGTTGCAACAATGGCAATGTGTGAATGTTGCACTGACAAATGGAAGTGCGTTGTTGTTGCACTCGCCTCTGCTCTTGTCTCTCGTCTCTCGTCTCTCGTCCCTTATTTAGGGGTTGCTTCACTCATGGGGAGTTTCGCCAAGTGCGTTTCGATTTATGGGAAAGATCTGAATATAAATACTGCTCACATTGAAAAACTATCCAATTATGCGCCGAGTCTAACTAAAGATTGCTTTCGAATGGGTGTAAAAGGGAAATTTTTGCATGATATCTTTTAGTTAAATCTATTCGAACTCGAAAAGTGGTTGAGAAATATCGTTAGAGAAAATTTCTATTATTCTATATTTTCTATAATTAGATAGTTAAGTTTTGAATTCATTTGAACTTAACAACACTGGAGAACCAAAGATTTATGCAATGTATAGAAGAACTATCGTTATATTGGATGGCTTATTTAAAACTCTGATATATTGCCTTATATCCTATATTTTTTATATGATGATAGTGAAGAATTTATGTCTTTGAGCTGAACATAGGCATTTAGTTTTGAGCATAAGTCGAAGATTAATAGAAGTAAAGAACCAAAAATTATCCCCTTAAATATTATTCCTGTATATCACTATTTCTCATTTATCCCCCAACTATAAATCGGAAACTGCTCAACGTTTTTATACTCTACTTATCCTCTACATCTACACACATGTAGCTTAAATGTATAATCAATAATAAATATATATTATTTTCCTATCATAAACGTAATTGCTCCCCCAAACTCTAAAAAAAAACTTTCAACACTTTCAAATTCAAATACCATAAAACCACAAATAAAAACCAGAAGCAAAATGCTCCCTCGTAACGCCCAAAGCAAACAACAAAAAAGAAACCGCCGATTAAAATATCATATCGGGAGGCCTGACGCACAAATTACCCTATCAAAAAAGAAAAAGGGTGCAACGCATATCCTCCACAATTAGGAACACGCAAGCCAATGGGAAGAGGAAGAGGCGTCGCACAATTTGAATAAAGAGCAGTCAACAAGTGGCACTTAAAAAGTCGCGTTACCATGCAATCCGTTTAGGGTTACGCAGCGAAAGGGCTGATCAAAAAAAAAAAAAAAGAATTGAAAAAAAAGCAGAGGCTGAACCCTTGACACCTCGTTTGCTATTCAAATGAGTTGTTAAAGAGGCGCAACAGTCGATTGGTTAACCCTAAGCTCTCTCTTTTTTTGTTAATTTATGCAACAACCCTTTTTAAGGGTTTACCCGTTGTTTGTTGTTGTTGTTGTTGTTGTGACATATTCAAATAAAGTGGGTTGCGTTAATTTGCGTGTAAACCAATAAAAATGCATAATTAATTGTCTATTTGAATGATATGGCAACCCTGTCGAAGTATTTAAATGAGGGGTTGCTATGGAAGTCGAGGGTCTGGAGTCTGGGGTGGATTGCGCATGTTTTTGCATAGATTAGCTGCGCTTTGTTAGTGTAGGGAGGGAGGTAGGATAGGTAGGGGTAGGGGGTAGGGGTAGGGGGTTGCGGGGGGTTAGCTGTAAAGGTCAGCTCTTACATAATTGCACGCACAATCAAATTGTAAATGCGCAGTTGTTGCTAAAATTTACATTTTGACAAATTGTTATTCTCGCATACGAAGAGGAAGAGCGGGAGATTGAGGGTCAGGCGGGTCAAAAGTGTTTGCTTGTGCATGCGTGTGTGTGTGTGTGTGTGTGTTTGTGTAACCTTTTGCATATGCTTTGAGGGATGTTTGGGTTCAACTATTGAACATTTGCAAATTTGACAGGGTTGCAACTGCGCTTCCAATTGCCAGTTGTGGGTGTAATGTCACATTAGTGTGTGTGTGTGTGTGTGTGTGTGTGTTTGATTGTATGTGTGGCAGGGGGCAGAGGTTAGGCTAAGGTAATGAAAATTCACAATTTTATTTTGACAGACAATGGAGGAAATGTAAAACTGAGTTTCAGACGAAAAAAAAAATTGGGCTTCTATAATTTTAACTACAGTAAATCCACTCTAGAGTGAACCAGTAAAGAGTCATGAAGGCAGATATATTAAGGAAGCTATCAAAAAAATTTGTATTTATTTATATTTGAATGCAGTTTTCCAGGAGCCTTTATCCTCTATCCTTTAGGGATTGGAAGGCACGCTTAAGTCACGTGCGTGACTCGTTGCAGCGACTACCTAAGCCGCAGCTCCGATCACCCAACCCATAGGGCAAAGGACCCAAATGCCACGCACAGGACTCGCGCTGTACCTCAGGCGCATCCTTCAACATTTGCTTGGGGGTTGTCTTTGTTGCACATCCTTTGGCAAGACAGTATAAAATTTGCCCATAACACATTTCGAATCCTCCCTCTGAACCGACTATATATGTATCTATATACATATGTATGTGTATAGAGTCAATAAATTGGCTGCGTAGCTCGTGTGAGTAATCAATTTGGCCACAAAGTAGCCACGTTCCAGGACACGAGTCCCGAGTCTCGCGTCTGGAGACCCGAATCGAGTAACTCCCTAAACCAGAACCCAAGTCAAACAGTTTTTCATTTCATTTTCATTTTCGGTACATGTCCTGTGAATGTGGCCAAAGGATTAAAGGAACGTACCTGATAGAGATCGCAGGGGAGACGGCGGTGTCGGTGAGTCTGACATGTGTCGCATAACTGTAAAGAAATCGAAGATAATACAACATTTTAATGAAAATTCTTGAGGCTGGATTTTGGTTTCGCAAATGGAATTCTTTGAAATTGGGAATTAAAAAGGGATTACAACTAATTTTGAGATTTTTAAGAGTTATCAATTATAAAAGAGGCACCAAGTTTAAAATACATATCGATAAGTTGATTATCGATAAATCTATACGTTATCGATAGCATATTCATTTTATAACACTACGACGCTTATCGATAAAATTTTAATATTTTATCGATAACTACTCAGTTGTCTATCGATAAGTCTATGTTAATGTTAAATATGTTAATTATCAAGCTCAATAAATCGTACACTTCTAAATCGATAGCGTATTAAGGTTGTTATCGATAACACATAATATGGTCTATCGATTAGTGTAAAGTTACCTATTGATGCCTAGCTATTGTCTATCATTAAAGCATTAAGTTATCGTTTGAGAATCGTCTAGACATTTAATAATACATGCTAAAATGCCCGTCGATAGATTATTATCGATTAATTTGCTTATTACAAATGCAAATGTCACGTGATTCGCATTGAGGGTTGTGTTTGGTTTTCGTCTGTGTGTTGTCTCTGTTTTTGGCGAGTTTCTTAGTCAGACACACACACACACACACACACACACACAAGCAAACACACACGCTCATACATGTTGGTCATCGTTTGTCCATTTGGTCTGCTTGGTCCCCCCTCTCGGCCTTTTGGCTCGTAAAATGTCCATTAGTATTTACGTTCGTTCTTCGTTTTAGCGCAACATGCAAAAATGTCTTGTCCATTGATGTCCTTTGAGTGTGGCGTCCGTTCAGTGTGGTGTCCTTTGAGTGGTTGGGTGGTGCGAGCGTTGTAAAATTTTTAAGAGCTCTTCACTTTATGCCAGCCCAAATGCCATTCGACATTCGACACTCGACATTCGACGTTCGACAGCTCGACGATGAAATCAGCATGAAGCTGAATTCAGCTTGAAATACCAGCAAGTATTTAAAGCTAAACTCGATGTGCAAAGTATTCATATAGGTCTGAATGTGTGGATAAATAGTTAGTGATATACATATATATTTGGCAGATATGTGGCTATAGTTTTATGTAATAGTACTGTTTTATATAAGAATCTAAGGTAAGCAAATATGTATAAGACATGTGAAGAGTATGGATATACATCTCGATATATGGATATATAGTTGCGGATATAAAAAATATATATATATAATATTTATATATATGGTAAGACTACTCTCTTATATAGAACAACACATAAGTGCATAAGACTAGATATATTTCTTAGATCATTAGCGAGTTATTTAGTTCATGAATTATAAGATCAAATGAATAATAAGCTATTCAATTAATAAAACATTCCATTTATCAATAATAATTGGACAATCAATTTGTTGACAAAAGCGCTTCATAACTGATCAATACATGCAATATATATAATATATAGATTCTTTCATTTTAAGTAGAACTACCTGAAAGCCTTATTATAGTGCTATATAAAAAGTAATATTTAGTATATCTACCAAAAAAAAGTAGTCTTGAAATCTATTATAATTATGTATTATTACTATTACTATATATAGGATTATACTGTGTTTCTTTGTCGATGCCAGATAGCTTAGCGAGTGCTCACTGTGTTATGTAGCTCGTTTTTTATCTGCATGCAGAATAGCTTAAGAGGGCATTATCATATCAAACCCTAACATAAACGGCTTTGCGACTGTCTATGCAAAGTCCTGCACACACACACACACACACACACACACACACTTACACTCGCACACACACAGGAGTACTTTAAATATACACACATGTGTGTAAGCCCTGTCTCCCGCCCTGCGGCTGAGTTTTTTGCTGGTCTTCCTCTTCTCTTTTTTGTGTTGCAAAGTAGATATGAAATTTATAGCTCCCCCGGGGCGTAAACAAAGTGTCGCATCCTTGACCAAGCAGCCGGGACACAAAATACGCCGGACAACAGGCGCAAAAAAAAGGCGACATATTTTTACGACAATATATGGTAGATGAAATGTCCTGGAATCCTTGTGCATAATGTTTAGCTGGACATTATAAATATACAGATTACCTCCCACTGGACAAATGCGTAATGGATTTTGTGGCCAGGATTTGGGGCCAAGTGGGAGCACGAAGAAGAAGAAGAAGAATGGAAAGTGGGAAAGGGAGAAGATGCTGGCTGTGCAAGTCCTTTTTCCATTGGTTGATTGAGAACTTGCATACTTAAGTCTTTGAATACCCCTTCAAAATATGTCAGTGGGGTATTCTGTGATTAAGCTGCAGTATATATAAATATATACATATTCTTAAATAGGTTTAACAGTTCAAATCGACAGTCATAAAATTGGCACTACTCATTATAGGGTAACTTGTAGTCGAGCACAATTGACTTTCTGAAATTTTTCATGTTTTTCATGCAATTAAAAAGGCAATGGGCATTATCCTTGCAGCCACGGCTTAAATGTAATTACACAAAATTTGGCTTTTGTGGCTAGCTGTCTATTTTCTTTATGACCAGGAAAATGCATGAAAAATTAAGGGAAAATTGCACGCCTCGGACTTAAGAGACAAGAAAAAAAGGCGCTGTTCAGTTTTTTTACCTTCCATTTTTTTAAAAGACGTTTTTCTTTTGCCTCTTGTGTGAATGCAAAATACCTGAGACGCAGTTTTTGGGACAGGTAAAAAAGGACAACGGTCGCAGGACTCTGGCCAGGATGCAAATGCAAACAAAAATTGTGATCACACGCACAGTGGGACGGCGCACAAAGAGCAGCATCTGCAGCAGGGCCCAGCAGCAGGACTCGCCAGCAGCAGGACATCCCATCATGCCGAATCAAAACTATGCCAAATGCCATGAAATTAAAGATCTGATATGGAAATGGAAAATGGAAACAGAAAATTCTATACCTATGCCTAATGTGTGGGCGTGCGTCACTTACAATCGGATCGTGCGGCATTTGGTTGCATGTCGCCGTTGAATAGAGGTTTTTCCGAGAGAAAGTGAAAGCCACAGGTGAGACTCTATCAACATTTTTCTTATAGAGTATATAGAGTTGAAAAAACGTAAAACTTAAGAAATGGTTTTAGTCTAGTCTGTAGCTCTAAAATAAGCAGCTAACTAAATGTATCAAAATTTACGTAAACGGAGCTTTAGACTAAGCTTTAATTGATTGAATTTGCCCAACATACAAAAAACTCAAGCTTACGCTCAAAAAGCGCAAAATGTAACGGTAAGTTAAGCTCAAGCTAAGCTTTAAGGTCGCATCTAGCAAGCTGAGCTCTGCTTAGAGGTCTGGCAACGCTTACTTAATGACTAATCTAGTTAAAAAGCATATTCGAATATTTTCCTACATGAATGTCTTTGGTTTTCGTGATCCTCGCGTTGACGCGCGCTTCGCTCCGCGGCTTCGTTGGCCAAATCCAATTTGTTGCTGGCCTCTGCCGCGGCCTCTGCTGGCGTTAGCGCAGCTGGGGATGTGGCGCCTGTAGTTGTTGTCGTTGTTGTTGGTGTTGTGTTTTGAGTGGAGTCCCACAAGCGGCGCTGCTGCTGCTGCTGTAGCAACATCATTTTTGTTTATTTGTATTATTTGATTTGCATTCACAAAATATTAAGTAGAAAACTTATTCACTTTTGCACTGGTTCGCTTATATGTAAATTCGAGAGTTCTGTCAAAGTTTTTAAGCAATTTGTAAGTCACAGCGAACTCGCGCACAGAGTTGCCAGCTAGTCGCAAGCTTTTCAATTTAAATAAGTAACAGTAACAAATGCGGTGTAACGTGACGGCGACAGCGACTGCGACTGCGACTGAGAGTGAGACCGAGACTTAATTTTCGTGCCGAACCGACTTCGTTCGCTTGCCGAATGCAACTGAAACGACGTAACGAAGAAACGGTACAAACTGCTGCCGCTGCAGTTGCCTGGGGCTGTCAGCTCTCTGTGTGTGCGTGTGAGTGCATGCTTTATGATTTGCAGCTACAATTGCTGTTGTTGTTGTTTTCTCCTTTTGCCTAGTTTTCTTTGTTGTTTTTTCACTCACTCTCTGGCACACATTTGCTTACAGCGCATTGCGCTCAAACTTCAACTCAAACTCAATGCTAAAGTAGTTATCAACCCTGCACCGTTAGAGTTGAGTGAGTGAGTGAGTGGGTGCCTGCGTGTGAGTGTGTGTGGAACGTATTCAGCTGTCGCTGCCTGCATTCTGATTAGACTTTTGTTGCACCTTCCCCTGCGCATTTACTGCATTAGCATAGAGTTTTTTCTTTTTTTTTCCGCTTAGAGAGTCTTGAGTGAAATGGGTGTGGCCAATGCTCTTGCTGTATGCAAACAAACACATACAAACACACTTGCATATGCATTTGGAGCTGCGCAGTTGCCGTTAAATATTTCTTTTGCATATTGCGCTGCTTTCTTATATTGCACTCAAGTACATAAATCATAATTAGAGATGGAAGTGAGTGCAAAGGAGAGCGTATAAAGGTGTTTGAGCTTATTGGGTGCTTAAAAATGAGTGTGTGTATATGTGTTAGTATATAAGTCTAAGGAGTTGAGCAGAATGCAGATGTATGCAATTTGTTATTTACATAGTTGTACATGTGTGTGTTTCTTATATTCCTTTGTCTGCATGTCTGCACAGACCCAACCCCCAACCCCCATTTGCGTCGAATTATTATTATATAAACACTAAAAGCCATTCATATAAACATCAGCGCAGTTGCTGAGCGTCTGAAGTTTGGGGAATAATTACAACAAGTGTTGCTCTCATTGTTGTTGCTTGTTGTTGTTGTATTGTATATAAGGAAGCTGAGTGCGAGGGTGGGGGGAGGCGAAAACTTTTTGCAGCAACTCGAAAGAATTTCCCACTTGCAAGCGACGTGCGATGTGTGCGAAAGGAGCAAGTGGATGGAAAATAAGAGGGGGGGGGGGTGGGGGGTGAAGCTCCTCCTAAAGAAGAAGCTGTGTAGAAGGTGGTGAGGGAGGGGGCGGGGGTGGGAGTTGCTTCGGTGACAGCAAAATACATTTTATGATTATGAGTGGGCAGCAAAGCGCTGCACATGGGATTTCCGTTGCGGCTTTTGTCTAAAAAACCACAAAAGTGGAGAAGGTTAGATGGTGCATACTCGACTGGCAGAGATATCTTGTAAACAGATACCCTGTAGACAGCTCTGACTGCGCTCAATCACATTTAATACCCTGTAATAAGTTATGTCTCAGCTGCTTTGAATCGTACAGAATATATAGCTAAAACAACAACAGACATATATACCCTGTAAGCAACGGAAACACAGTCTAACTGTGTTTTGACTGTGTTTAATACTTTTTGATACCCTGTAATCAGTAATGTGTTTGTTATGTTTTCTCTCAACTTTTCAACTGAAACTCACACATATGCCCCACTTGCGAACCCACTTTCTGTGCTTACAGGGTATACGTTTTCATATATGAAAGAGTAGAAAATGTGCAAAGTTTTAGAAAATATGTGAGCAGGATCTGGGCCTGGGTCCTTGTTTGTGTACGCGCGAAATGTTTTAATTAAAACTGCAAAATTAATGTTGGGGACTCCAGCAAGGATATGAGTGCGCCACGCCCCCGTCGACCGCCCACTCTCTTACATTAAAGTGCCAAAATGATTTAAGAGGCAAATGCGGAAAGCGACTCGAGAAAATCAATAAAGAAAATCTGCGCCCCCTTATTTTTGTTGGTTGTTGTTGCGTATGCTTAAGGAAAAGCTGAACGACTGCCAACTAATTTCAATAGTTATCCTTTCTGACTGCTGTCCTGCATGTGTCCTGCGTCCTGTGTGTCCTTTTTGCACGTAGCCTGATTAAACTTGTCACGGACTGAAACAAAAGATAAACAAGCTGCAGTCGAAGTCCTTGCGAGGTCCTGTCTGGGCTATTTGATTATTTGCCAAAAACAGACAGGCAGAGTAAGAGAGGCAGAGAGTGGGAGAGAGAGATGTAAATATGCCACAAAAAGGGGCAGCAACAAAGTTTTTGCTTGAACATTGAAATTAATCAAGAAAATAAACGCTTGGCAGCATCGAAGAAAAAGGGAGAAAAATGCGAGAAAATGGGACGCACTTTGCATGAAAACAGGGAAAGCGAACACTTCGGTATAACCCAGAGTTGTTGCTATTGTTGTTGTTGTTGTTGCTGTTGTTGCTGTTGCGTTGCATTAAAATGACAAACCAATTTGTGTTAAGCAAATAAGTTGCGACTGTTTGGAACTAATTCGTATGCCCCAACTACTACAACTACCCCCTATTTTTCTTCGCCCTCTATTTTCTCCGTCTTTCTACTTTCCCTTTGGGGTTGTCGCTTATCTTTAAAACTTGCCTTCAGTTAGTCGTTGTATTTAACTCGAGATACTTAAGCAAAATATATTATGAAAAGCTCAGCAATATAATTTTGATATATATATATGTTATACATATGTATGTATGTATAATTCGTATTAATGTTCTGTTTTCTCTCTCTTTTAAAGATTGTAGTTTAACTATATAACTTTTTATAAATTGCCTCTATGTTTAAAAAATTCAAAGGAAAATTTACACAAAAATAAAAAAAAAACATTAATAAGATTAAAATTAGCAGAAATTATATAAAATATAAGTGTGATATGCAACAAAATCAAGCTTTCACAGAATATTTTTTTAACTAAAAATATAATATTCACATTTGACAAAAGATATCTATATTTAAACATGAAGCTAACTATTTGTAATTTTCCCTTATACCTAATTTCAAGTTATTGATTATTATTAGAATTCAATAAAAATTATTTTAGAATCATGTAGAACTGAAACTAAAAAGCAATCTCTTGCTTTTGGCTTTAACATCATTTAATCAGCTTTTATTTGCTTAGATTTTAATCACAATTTACTTCCTGATCCTAAATACCAGACTCCATTTTCGCTTTCGCAAAACCCAAATCCTGACTCAAAGGCTTCACATTTGCGCAACTGCTGAGAAATGCGCGCCAAAAGTAAGTGAAAAATCGGGACCTTTTCGATAGGAAATCAAAGGCAAACCCCAATCAATTTTAACGGAAATCAAATGCCTCGAGGACAAAAAATAAGGCAAAAAAGTAAAGAAAGGAAAAGATTGTCCCTTTACTTCCGCATTTTAAGCGCCGTCTTAAGTCTTCTTCTTCTTCTTCTTATGCTTCTATCCCAACGAAACCCTCCCGAAACATTTTTCTCTATTCTTTTCTCGTCTTTTCTCTGATATTTATTAACGTTTATTCAATTCGATTCAGCCACAAAAAAATTTGCTGTCAAATGCAACCCTTCGACCCCAAAAAAACAAAAAAAAAAAAAAACTCCGTTGCATTTTCCTTGATTTTTATTGAAAAATGCGTAGCGAAAATTTTGTTCCTTTTCTCTTAGTTTTTGGGCTAGAAAACAGGCAGAAAAAATCAGAAAAAAAAAATGATTGTAAAGAAACTCAAGGGTAAAAATTGAGGATCATTGTCAAGGATTACCGAAGATCTTGCACAGCTTAGCAAACACACTTGTGCAGGCTCTCTCTCAATCCCTCTCCGTCTTCATGGGGTAGCAGCTACCCTTAACTACCCCGAAATGTGCCTCAATAATGCGCAATTTTTTAATGTAAAATAATGTGAAATTCAAAAATAGGCAAAAATTAAATTTTCTTCGGTTTTTTTTTGGGTTCGAACAATGCAATTTTTTAGTTTTTTTTTTCTTTTTGCTCTGGGTGATTTATTTTTTAGGGTGCGAGGGTAAGAAAGAAACGTTTGATTAACTGTTGTTCGGCTAACGGAATTTTTGTGAAATTTTCTCACCATTTAGGCGAAGATTGTGCACTATTCTCAAATTTTTTGCGCCCAACCCTTTAAAAATGTCTTCCATTTTCTTTTTTTTTTATATAAATTTAACGGGTTGACATTTTGTTCTAACAACCCTTTATGCAAATTTTAACCCCTATAAAGCGCAGGCCATTATGTAAGCCATTTTTTTAAATCTCTCTAATAACAAATCAGAGTTTCAATATTTAATAAAGAAATTAAATCATAAATAATATTTATCTGTATTTATAATTTTGCATTAGAGTATAATACAAGAAAATATAAATATTAGTAAATATAATATAAAAATACATAGGTTAATATATAACTCTTATAAACTTATAAAAAATATTTGTAAAATAAAAAATAAGATATGTAATAAAAAATATAAATATATTTATTATTATAAGGCATATTGTAATCCTTAAAAGAAAATAGAATATGTAAAAAAAGTTATTCGAAAATCTTTTAAGCTGTAACAGAAATGCGATTCATGATCTTTGCTTTACAGCTTGTAAAGCGGTTTTATTGGATTTGCCAGCACCACCCACTGTGACCGAAAGGGGAAGGGGGAATAGGGGTTGGGGGTCGGGTGGTTGAAGTGAAGTGGATGGGGTTGGGTTGGTGGGTGCGTTCAATTGGCCATAAGCTGCTCAGGACCTGCACGGAACACAGTTGGAATTGACACCAGCGAGAGCTTTCCTTCCCTCTCCTCTCCTCTCCTCTCCTCTCCTTTCCTTGCCATTCCTTACATTATTCGTTTTTTATTTTTTTATTCTGCAAGGGTGCGTAGCAGGTCAAAGGTTAGCACATGCAATTGTGGTTCGACAACCACCCGCTGGACAAAGCAACCACTGAAAGTGGTTTTAAATTCCATTAAATAAAGTTGTTTCGAGGTTTTAGTTGCTCGCACTTGAGAATTTTCACGCATATTTTGTTCGCACTTTTGTAAAATTTATTAATATTTTAGTGATTTTAAATGGAGTTTGTGTGTTACACACACACACACACACACACACACACACACACACACACAGTTAGGGGTGTGTGTTGATGTGGTGCGAATGTTGTGCCTTATATGGAAAGGTGTTTCGCATTGGGGGGTTCACCTTTAGATGCCTTGACATAGATTCTATTAAGTGAACCGCTAGTAATTGAGTTGAAAGTTTCCCTCTTAGGGGTTGGGGGTTGTTTTCTATGGTAGTTGGAGCTTAAAGGGCGTATTTAAAGGTATTTATTGGACATTTTATGCTGGAGTGCAAATCGACTAATAGATTAGCTTAGCTCTGGCTTTCCTTTAGAAGAGTTTTAAGCAAACTTTCGAATGATGAACAATGTCAATGATTATGCTAATACTTTTGCTAATGCTAATGATAATGATAATCAGTGAGAATTAGAATGATAGTAGAAATGAGAAGGAGATAATATCATTGATTGCCATGATGATAATGAAACTAAATAATTAAAAATACTTTTAATAATAATAATGATAATAATAATGATAATAATAATGAAAATGATAATGAGAATGAGAATGATTAATAATAATAATAAAAATAATAATAATTATAATTTATAAAGACTAGAACTACGATAAGACCCATTGATGCAAATGACAATGATAATCATTATAATATTCATCATCATTAGGCATTATTAATAATAATTTTGTCATTCTTGCTCGCAAAATGCTTGCTAGTCAAATCGAAATTCCCAGACGACATCAATTAGCAGGTGAAAGCCATAAACTTACCTTTGTTCGTTACTGCCGCAGTTGTTGCTGTAACTGCTGCTGCTGTTGTTGTTGTTGTTGTTGTTGCTGCTGCTGCTGGAGCTGTTGGAGCTGTTGGAGCTGCTGTTGCTGTGGGGCTGGCAGGGTTGCCAACGCAACAAAGTTGCCCATTTGGCTGGTCGTAAATGCGGGACTCCTTGTTGGGAGGTGAAGCAGCCACTGGGTGGGGCAGCGAGAGGGCGAGGGCTGTTGCAGCTGCTGGCGGGTTGTTGTTGCCGTTGTTGTTGCTGCTGCTGTGCTTGGGAGTTGCTGTCATGGCATTGCCATTGCCATCATAGACGACACCATGCCAATGATTGTTATGGCCAGTCGCCTCTACCTGCTGCTCCTGCTGCTGTGGCTGTTGTTGTTGTTGTTGTTGCTGCTGCTGCTGCTGTTCGTCCTTGTCGACAACATCTCTCAGTTGCTGCTGCTGCAGTTGATGCTCGCGTATGAGTCGATCCCGTTCGTGGAAATGACGCACGAATAGCTGTTCGCCATTGTGTCGCGGCCGTTGGGGCATGCCACATGAGGCAAGCTGCTGCTGTTGCTGTTGCTGCTGCTGCTGCTGCTGCTGCGGGGTTAATGACTTTGTTGCATAGCAACTGGCATTGGCAAATGTCTCTGTTTTGGCATACGTTTGTCCTGCCAGACTATTAATTAATGTGCCCCTTGTGCTTCCTGTTGCAGCAACTGTTGTTGCCACAGGCTGCCGCTGCCGTTGCTGTTGCTGCTGCTGCTGCTGCTGCTGCTGCTGATAATGATGTTGAAACATAATTTCATGCAATGGTATCAAAAACTCTGGCAGCAATTTGTGTGCTTTCGCTGTGACGGCAGCTTCCACGTTAAAATATGGCAGACATGTCTGCGGCTCCACGTTCAGGCCGAAGGGTGGCAACGCCTGCTGACTAGTTGCCACATAGTTCAACAATTCAGCATCCTTATTGTTGTCATAATTATGATATCCGATGGGCCGCATGTACCACGGACTTAGCATTGTTTGTGTGCGACAGCTTGGCATGGCTATAAATCAAAGAGAAGGGGTATCAGAATCGCTGTCCAGCGGGGGTTGCATTGGTCGGGCGTACCTGACTAGCAGATACCCTGGCAGGGGAGCTGTTCTAAGTTATATAATTATGATTTTGTGATTGTGCATTCATATAAATAATTCATTTGAATTAAGGGGACTGTTTTAATCGGTTCTGACTGACTAGCATATACCCTGGCGTGATGAGGTATTCTCTGATATAATTATACTTAAGCTGTATACGAATGTGCCGCATTTATATATTTTATTGTTTAGTTTATGTTTAGTTCATGAACAAGTGAACGAATTGGGAACTAGTTCACTGATTCACATACTGAACCGTGTTCCCTAATAAGTGTTAAAAATATATAAATATCAACAGTAAAGGCTTAAATATTCGTCTTACATAACATTTGCCTAAGCACAATATACCCCTTTTCACCCGTTTAACATTTGCAGGACATTCAACACAATTGCATTTTTATAGACAGGAAAATGAAGTGAGAATTTGTTGTTTTTTAACCCAAAAGCAAAGGCGAAATCAAGGCATAAACTAGGCACAAACTAGGCGTAAAGGGTTGCACATCATTAACAGCACTTGGCGCCGCGTAACTACCCCTATTTAGCCTATGGACACCCCCCTACCCAGCCCAACCCTTAACCAGCTGGCTGCCATATTGCTCGGCTAGTTGCCTCGATGTCATTATCAATTACTCATCATTATTATTGGGAGTTTCTAATAGTGGATAAAAAGGAGTAGTGGAAAAAATGAGTAGTGGAAAAAAGAGTAGTAAAAAGTGTCATCGGGGGGTTGTACGCCATTTTATAACAGTAGAAAAAATCTCTATGTCTAATGCTTAATCAGTTCTGATCGTCATGCAATACGTGTTTTATGACTTTGATTGATTATCAATCTCTGTTATAGAATTTGTATTTGAAAATTACAAAAATGTAGAAAATTTGAACATTTGCAAGGATTGGCGTGGGCGTTACTGTAGATAAGCGTGCCAGGCCACGCCCACCTTGAAAGTACAGCTCACTTTGGGGTGGACCCATTTGTAACTCCATTAAAGGCTCTTCCATAATGAAGAGGCGTGACGATTTTTATTTATATTTATGGATATTATCAAGGAAAAGGGCAGATATTTAGGAATATATGTATATTTAAAAAAAAATATAAATGTAGGTTTCTATATACATTTTTCTACATATGGGGGAGAATCATTAAAGTATATAATGTGCCTATTTTTTAATATATATAAATAAATATATAGTATATTGTGCTCCATATGATCTTATAAACATCATAATTCTATTAGGTTATATAATATCTACCTATATAATATCTTTCTACCTACAATATTTACCATGTGTGGTCCCGTTACTAAATTAAAAGGTAAAACTATAAAACTGCATATAGTGAGGATTGCATAATAGACAAATATGTAGACGAAGACAGAGAGAGAAAGATAGAGGGAGACAGAGAAACTTTTTCTGTAAAAAAAGATTAAATAACGTCGAATGATTGAAAATCGTTAAAAGATCTTTTTATATGGTGCAAATGGTGGCACTTTTTTAGCTGCCTCCCTCCCCCGCATATCCTTTTTGCTCTGCTTCGGCTCGGTTGCAACTCTAATGTGTTTGCCAGCCGGTGCATGCAACAATGCCACAAAGGACTTGGGATAAAGGATAAAGGATAAAGGATGTTGCCGCAATAGAAATCAAAGCGCATATAAGAAAGCAATAAAGGCAGTCAGCCAAATGCTGAAAGAAGACAGAAGAAGAAGATGATGCAGGAGTTGGAGGCGGCGGAGGGTGCAAGAATGCCAAAAAGGATGCGTGTTAATCGCCGTGTTGCAGGTAAAGTAATCGCAATGTAACAATGCCAAAAAATAGAGAGAAGGAGAGACAGAGAGTGGGGGAGAGAGAGAGAGAGAGAGAGAGAGAGCGAGTCATAGATATAAACCGCCAAAAAAAAATGAGGTTTAAGGCGGGGATCCTTTGCTTGTCCTTTGTAAACGCGTTCGATTTAGTTGACGCAGCTTGCCTTAAGCCAGGACCAAAACCAGGAGCTGCGGAACCGAGAAGCTGCAACAAATTGAGCCTGAAAAAAGGATTTAATTTTCAGTTTTTTAGCTGTGGCCGCGTGGAGGCAGCTGCCACGCAGGATGTGTTGCAATTGCAACCGGCAACCGACAACCGCCAACCGCCAACTGGCAACTGTTTTTTCTTTACTGTACACTCAGCGAAAAGGGGGATCAATTGTGTACTTCGACAATCTATAAATCTAGTTAGACTGAGCAGCAAAAATCGGGCAACAAATTGGAATATAGTAGAACACAATAATAATATAAGATTATAAATTCTTGAATTTATAAAATAAAACATTAATATATTCACTAATCTGTATCTCAATTTAATACCTCTAAGTTAAGCTTCAACTGTTTACTAATTTCTTTGAGTATATTTCATAAGATTTAACCTCGATTAGGCATAAAAGTTATCTAATAATTAACAATAAAATATTGTCTTTCAATTATTATAGAGGATTATTTTAATGATCAGGAAATTTCGCTGAGTGTATGCCAATACAGTCTGCCAAATGTATTTGCACAATGCACAATGCACAACTTTCACCTTTCGCCTTTTGATCTTGAGTTACGCAATTGAGATGTTGAATTTCTCTCCTTTTTTTAGCCTTATGGCTTGACAGGATTCTAAAACTTGACTGGCAGAGGCATTGAAGTCCTTTGACAGCCATTCGTTGGGCGTAATTAAAAGTCACTACGGCCACGCCCCACATTTCGATTTACTTGTGTTTCTGCTTTTGAAAAGAAACGAAAACAAAATCACTTTCCCCCGCGTGCTGCAAATTTTCATTTTCATAAGCCGTGCCACACTTTGCGGCAGCTGCCAGGCAAATGTTTCCTGTCAACCCTCGCAAACCAATGCGTAACCCTTTTCCTATATACATATGTATATAGAAATCTTTAAGATGCGCGTGTCGAACACACGTCCCTCCTTCCCTTATAAAAAGGGTTAAGCGTTAACTAATATTCTTTTTATTATGCTAAAATTTGTTGTTGTCGCGTGTCACCGTTTGTCCTCGTGACTTCCTCATTCAATTTATGATTTACCCATTTACCAGACATTCTTTAGCTTTGTTCTACCTGACCATTAATCAACTAAATACCATAACACAACTCTATTAGAGATATACATGTATACGAATGTGGACTTGGGATCTATTCTCATTATTTAAAATATATATATTTTTTTTTGTACAAATAATCGTTTGTTCACTCTAATGAGTATTTTGTGGTTGGCACAATTTGGTTTTGGTTTTGTGTATCTGGAATTTGGTATTTGGTATTTGGTATTTTCCATGCATCATTAGCCTCTGGACTTGGAGTTCTTCATTCATGAAATTACGATTAGGCTTGAGGTTAACACAAATCAAATGATCTCAGAGTCAAACAGTAGCTGATGACTTAACAGTAGAGTGCATGAGGTATGAGAAGCGCAAAGAGAGGCGCTTGGAATGTTTAATTACGTGCACGTTAGAAGAAGTTGGAGAAACAAATGCTACTCTAACTGTAACAAAAGGCACATTCAAGTGAATTGTAATATTTATAAAGAGCGCAAAGAAAGGCGAATGAAGTTCCGAATATGGAAGAAAGGTAATCAATAGAAAGAAATAAAAAGGGTATTTGTATTGTAACACTTATGTAATGATCTTAAAGCTACATCAAGCCGAACAGTAGCTGATGATTTGACAATGAAATGTAATATAGCTGAGAAGCGCAAAGAGAGGCGCATAAATTAAGGAATAAGGACTATTCATAAAATAAGATCAATATCTGGAATACTTATTGTTACAAAAGGCATATACAAATACTAAAGTTTATATTTGAGAAGCGTAAAGAGAGGCTCATTAAGTGCAAAAAACGGAAGACGGATATTTAAAGTAATATCCAAGTCATATAAATATTGTAATAGATCGCACTTACAAAAAAAAGTTAAAGTCCAATGAAATTAAAACTTTTATTTAATTCTAGACTAGATTTTTATAATGTATCAATTTAGATAGAATTATGTTTTTGTTTTTGTTTTTTTTTGTGAAGAGAAAAGCTGACGGCAAATTGAAATGAAAAAACAAAACCAAAGTTAAAATTAAATTTCGGAATGTTTTGCATTATAATTACAGCTATTATTTCGAAATGGGGTCATTAACATGTGACATTCGACCAAAATACGAAGCCAAACAAAACTTTGATCTATAATTAGCGATAAAATAGGTTATAAACTTCCAAAAACAAACAAAACAAAATCAGAGCGATATGTGCAGAGTGATAAGAGAACGAAGTAAAGTGCTTAAATATATACATATATGTATGTATGCATGTATATGTATATGTATTTATATATAAATTAATTGGAGAATGCTGTTGAGAGTCGAAGAGAGAGCAGATTTAGGTGAAGATATTCGCCTCGAATCTGATTTAGAATAACAATAAATTTTTCCAGCGGCTAATTGTGGTTTCTGTGGTGAGTTTGAAGAATGAGCTCGGATTTGTGAAACCAAACAAAAACAACAAAAATTACAAAATCAACGCGTCAGCTGTGCCAAACTAAGCGTGTAGCAAACAGCAGAGCAGCTAGACTGCCGGATACCCTTTAAAATGGCACACAGTATTCATTGATTCAGATATGGTTCATACTATTTACTATATGCATATGTATTCATATTACGATTAGTTTTCAGTTTAAAACTTTATAGATATGTTTATATTCTAACCTGATATGTTATGTATCCAGATATATTTATTATTTATTTTATATTTGTGATAGTAGATATACCATAAAACATACTTAATTAATATAAGTAAAATATATCACACTCTTAAGCAGAAAAATTACAAATATAGGCATACCCCACACGACACATTTACAGGGTATCCAAAAGTGCCCAAATTTAGAAGCCGGCTGGGCTCAACCTGTTGCACGTGGCTTATAAATGGGTAACGCTCGCTGATGGCAAAGTTTAGAACATTTGCGGGAGTTGTCGAGCGCGTTTGCCCTGTTTGCTTTGGCTTGAATCGAATATGGCTAATACGCTGTTGGCCACGTTTATAATAAGTGCAGTTGCTGCGGTCGCGGCTACAACTGCAAATACAATCGATTTCTTTGCCACGCCCCGTTCGACACATCGGGAGGAGCTGCTGGAGCAATATGGAAAGATGATGTTGTCCACAATGAATCGAAGCGTCGATCCTTGCGAGAATTTTTATGAGTACGCGTGTGGCAGCTGGAAGGAATCGCCGCTGCTTAAGCCGGAGCAACGCAACTCGAGCCTCTTGCAGGGCATACAACAGGGTATCGACGAGCAGGTGCTCAGCTTTCTGCAGAATGCCACCGAGCTGGCCAAGAATCAGACGACGGGCGCGGAATGGAAGGCCAAACAGTTCTTCGCCAGCTGTCTGCAAATGAAGTCCAATTTGTCGCTGGGCTACGAGAGATTCGAGCAGCTGGAGGATCGCAATGCAAATCGAAATGAAACTAGGGATTGGATCTATGTGAACTTCATGTCCAGCTTTGAGGTGTTTCCATTGATGCCTCTCAAAGTACATTATAGCACGGCCTTAAGAAAGTTTGTTGTACTGCTGCAGGCTCCAAGCAAAGTCCTTTCCAACTACAAAAAGGAGCAACTGTTGAATATGACGAAGGACTTTCGCATTGAAGACGAGCAAAAGAGTCGCGAGTTTCTCGATCAATTCGCAAATCTAACGCAGCTGGAAAGGAATCTCACGCAGCTCGTCAAGCTGCGCAATGAGACGGAGAAATTGACTCTGGCTGAGTTTCTGCTCAAGCACAAGGAGGATCGTCTAAATTGGACGCGTTACTTCGATTTGGCCTTCAATGGATCCCAGCAATCGCATTGGTTGGTCTTCAACCAGGTGCAATCGGTGGGCGACTTGGTGCACTACTTGGAGAGGCAGAACGTGTCCTTGCTGAGATCCTATGTGCAGCATCGAGTGCTGATCAAGTTCTACGAGATCTGGAAGACCCAAAACTCAAGGAACGCCAGCCTAACCAACTCCTGTCGAATCGTCACCGAGACGTATTTTAATTACGCGCTCCTGCCCTGGTTTATAGAGCGCGTCTTCGACAAGGATCAACGCGCCGATGTCCTTCAGGTGGCTCGCCACATACGAGACACCTTCTACGAGCTGCTGGAGCAGCACACCTGGCTGGATGAGGAGACACGCTCGCAGGCCAAGACGAAGCTCTCGTCGATGGACGTTTTGGTCGGTTACAGCGACGAACTGCAGCATCGGGCATTGATTGATGTCGCCTACAACGATTTGAATATGACCGAGAATTGGTTCGAAAATCTGGCCACACTGGAGCGCAATCGGGCCAAGGTACGTCTCCGGTCCGTGGACAAGGCACTTATACCGCAGCTGATGTCCACCCGTACAGTGAACGCCTACTATGCGGACTTCCTCAATCAGGCTTTCATCACAATCGGAATGTCCCAATGGCCACTTTATCACGTCCAGCTGCCGGATGTGCTCAAATTTGGCGGAATCGGTAATATTGTGGGTCACGAGATGGCTCACGGCTTCGATTCGTATTGCTATCAGTACAATTACGATGGCCGGAAGATCAATTGGTGGTCGGAGGGCTCATTGCGGAACTTCAAGGAGCGCTACCGATGCCTCGAATCCCAGTATAATAAATACATTCTGCTCGGGGTAGCCACAAATGGAAGCTTGACGTCGGGCGATAATATTGCCGATAATGTGGGCGCACGTATGGCCTATTACGCCTACAAGAAGAAGACCAATAACAAGGCGTGGCTGGAGAAACCGTTGCGAAACGTTGATCTCAACAATAAGCAGCTCTTCTTTCTGAAATTCGCCCAGACGTGGTGCACGGGTCGGGACTCTGCATCGAAGCTGATCAAATTGAAGACGGACGCGCATGCCTATGAGGAATTTCGGGTGGTGGGTACACTTAGTAATATGCCCGAGTTCAGCGAGGCCTTCAACTGTAAACTGGGCACCGATATGAATCCTCTCAAGAAATGTGTCGTTTGGTAAATAGACAAAACTAGAAGCTGAGTTGTTTGTCTTACAGGGTATTCAAGTGCTCTTCTATGAAATTTATTTAAGAATAAAGGTTGTGATTCTGCAGATTAATAAGATCTAGTTTTCCAAGCTTCCAACTCTCTTCACTTTTCTTCAGCTGGAGTTTTTTTTTCACAGCTTGTGATCTTAAGATCATTAGTATATTGTTTTTTAAGTTAAACTGATCAGTAAAATGTTTCTTGGAATTTATTTTAATCGTATTTTAAAATGTTACCAAGTGAGCTTCTTCTACTTTACACTGATCCATTGATCATTATGATAATCTATAGCAGAGTGATAGCAGAAAATGATCTAAATGATATTTTCAAGAACTCTTCTCTTACTATTAAGACAAATTCAATCTATCTCATAATTTAAATAAGATATAGCAGAGACATTTGTTGATTTAGTTTGATCAACACTTCAGTTCTATTTATATAAATCTATCTATAGATAATATATGATACACCGGCCTGTAAGGAAAACCAGATGTGCCTCTATTAGTCGCTTTCTACAGATCTCTTAAGACAATTGAATCGAGAACAAAGTCGGATCGTTCTTTCACATTTAGTACAGCTGATGAAAGTTGGAATTGAATGCGAACTAATTGATTTTAAGCAGAACCTGCAGACGTCTGCCTTATAGAGACGGAGCCTATTTCATATATAGGCGTTTCTCTTAATATTTGTCTTTTGACTTTGTCTCGGTTGACACCTTTCTCATTACGAATTAATGGCATTCGGACAAAGGAGCTGACAAAAGGACAAAAGGCACAACTACCGGAGCAGAGGCGAAGGTGTAGTCGAAAGTGCGGCTCAGGTGAGAGTTGACGTGCTTCAAGGAACCAAAAGGAACAACTGTAAAACTGAGATAAAAAAGGAAAACAGTCTTAACTATCATTAGTCCTGCAGATCATACGAAGAATAGCAAAGCGAGTGTCCTGCCTTGCATACCAAATGAACTTTTCTATTTATTTGTTTAAGGATCTATCTCTCTCTATCTGTCTCTCTCACTCTCTCTCTCTCTCTCTTGCCTTATCTGTGCGTCTGTCTAACGGATTTTCATGCATTTGTTATGGATTTGCGGCGCCAGCTATACGTACAGGTAAAACGATCCTTAGTTCAGGATCTCAGCAGGACCTTCGGCTAGCTGTCGATCTACTGCGTGACTTGTCTGACTTTTTCGACTTTTCTCCTTTATGCCGTTTCGAGTTGGTCGTAATCTGCAGGTCATAAAATCAGCGCATGTCCATAGATCATTAATTTTTACAGTTTCTTTTATTTCCTATCTTGACTTTGCGAATGCAAAGTGTTTCCAGCTACACTTCCAAAAAAGGAATCTTACTTAAATGCAGTTAATTCTAATGCATTTTAATATTACAAGCAAAACGGGCATATTGGTTTTAAGGAACTTACATGTGTGTCCCCTCTTATAAAGTATGGCGATTACTTTGATTTGTTTTATGCAATCAGGAGTGAGCATTAATGACATTATTATAAAAGTTCAAAGCTGGATAGTTGAAATTTAAATTATATATAGACAGTGTTATACTGCTTCGCCCTTTGGAGGCGTGGCAAAGTGTTGAACTTAGAAAGATGGGCTGCAAATAATTCTAGAAAATTGTATTTTATTTAATAAATTTGCGTGCATTTGCAACGTGAACGAGTATTGCACAGTCGGTTAGGGTCGAAAGCAATGCTCTGGACTACTCTTTTATTTTTTACCTACAGCAGTGTTTGAGCCTCACTTGCAGGTGGTCTCGCCCTCGCCCTCGCCCTCGCCCTCTTCCTCTGCCCTGTCTTATATGCATGTGCTGTTCGCTCTCGCTGTCTCGCTTTCGCTTGCAAATCTTCAACTATATATGAGGAAAATTGTAGCGCACTTTCCCACTTTATCTCATAATTGCATTTGCCGCACAAATTGCGGCCACAATGGACAGTCAAATTAGCCATTTGTAATCTTCTAGCCGCAAGATTTTGACTCCGACTCTGACTGAGAATTCGATCCGAGTCAGAGTCAGAGTCAGAGTCGAGGTCTGGTTCTCAGGTTCAGGGCGCATTTATTTCATTTATGTAAACCACTCGAAGCAGGGCTTGTCTTTTAATATGAAAGGCGTAGACCGCGTAATAAAAAATCAACTTGTGTGTTGGCCTCTGAGTGGGAGCTGCTTCCAAGCAAATCTGCGAAACAGGGTTGCCAGCCCGCTAACAAAAATCATGTATATCATATCAGAAATCATACTGCTTATTATAATATAAATTATATGATTTTTATATAAGCTTTATACCTTTATTCTATTTTGTTTTATTTAAAATATTATTGAGTCTAAAAGCTGGCAATTCTATTTTGTATTTTTTTACTAATTTAAGCTTTTGTAATAATAAAGATGGCAACCCTGCTGGTAATACGTTTCCTTTATAAGGCGGGAATACTTATTTATTTGTATTATTTATAATACCAGACGTAATATTCATGAAAATGAAAAGTGTGGCAACACTGTTTGTGTAAAAAGCAGTTGCCAAAAGCATGTTACCATAATTACATGCAGAAAGTCTTCGCTTAGCGCAGGAGAGAAGAGGAAGCAGAGCAAAGCAGCTCGCAGACACCCTCCCACTCACCCAGTGGCTCATCAAATCGAAGAAAGGGGCGTCACAGAGGGTAAGGGACGGGCAGGAGGAGGGGCAAGGAGGGGTGGTGGCTTAACTACCAAAACAGTTGCAGCTGGAGCAACCTGCAGAGCAACACGCGCGGTTTTCTTCATGGTGAATTATGAAAATCGTTGCGAAATTAAGTTAAGAACTTTGTTGTGGTTGTTGTTGTTGTTGTTGTTGTGTTGTGCAACAACAGCAGCAGCCACGACCAACTGCAGAGGAGCTCCAGCTTTGCCTTTATTAAATGGAGATGATCAATTTAAATATTTTGTTGTTGTTGGTATACCCCTTGCAGGTGAGTGAAGGGTATATTGTATGTAAAATAAAAATAACATGTGGATGGTATGTATGCCTCTATTTTTAATAATACCAAACTAAGAGATTACGAGATATATTTATAGACAATATGAAGAAAATGGTAATTAATGTTTTAAGATCTTGTCTTCCTTTTTCAGAATATCTATAAGAAACATATTTGACAATTTATCTTTAAGGCACAGCTCGCAGCCCACTAGAGTGAAACACTCTAAAATTGGTATCTAGTTTGCAAATAGATACATATACAAGGATGATATCATTGTTCTTTTTCCATTCCAGGGTAACTACTAGTCCAGCACAGCCTTTGTTGTGCGTGTGCGCCTGACCCGGGCTTCAGATTAAAGCCGCGGCTGAGGCCGAGCCAGCGACTGCAATTCGGATCTTGATGCAGTCGACTGCTGCTACTCTTTCTCAGCAGCAGCTCTTTGGCTACTCTTTGCCTCCCTCTCTTCCGTCGCCTCCCTCTCCTTTCTCTCTGTCGTGTTCTACTCGAACTTTGCCTCCGCCGCCTCCTACTCCGATTTGTATAAAAAATGTGCTTCATTTTATTTGGTTGCTCCGATGTCCGCCTTCGTTCAGGTAAACGCCCCGCGAAAAAAGATGAAACAAGTGAAAACTTGTACTCTAAAAAATGATCACGACTGCGGCATACTCTGTTAATTTTATAATATTTAATCAGTTGATTAAAAAGCTTTAAATTGAACCTGCAATATTATAAATTCTATATTTCACACTAAATACTAAAGATTCTATAAAAATGTTCCCGGCTGCAAGGTACTCTGTTTTCTATATTTAATAAGAGCTTAAGCAAAACGATAACAAATAAACATTCAATAAGATAAGAAAATTTCGTATTTAAGAACAAACCAATTAACCCATTTTAGCATATCAAACAGGGTATTTGAAAACGCAATGCCCGCCAAAAAAGCGGCAAGCAAATCGCATATGGATCGCAATTCTTTTCCATTCCGCAAGAATCTTTGGACTTGGCTTCTGCTTCTTCGAGCTTCTTCGTTTTTTAGATATATTTTCTCTTTGCTTTTCTTTTAGCTCACCTTTATTTTTATTTTTATTTTTATTTTTTTTTGTTGCAAACGATTATCTAAATTGCATATGAAATTATTTTAATTAAAAATCTAATTTTCATCCGCTTGAACTTGGATCGTTCGCTCTTTCGTTCGTTTCGTACTCCGCCCTCTCGTATAGAACTTGTTATTTAACATATTGCATTCTCGATGGGAAATGTTAGGATAGACGGTTATGCCTTGTGCATCGAACCCTTAATTTGACGCGATTAAAATGATATTAGCGTGGTCTTTTACACGGTATAGACAATTCTCTCTGGATATGCCCCATATGTTGCATGTTGCATGGGTCAACGAAAGGTTTTCCTCTCCTCGAGGTGTGAAGACGAACTAAGGCGTCAGCTGTGCCAGTTCCTTAATATATATATATATATATATATATATGTATGTGTATGTGTATGTGATACGTGACCATTTCTAAGGCATTTATTGATTAATGATTCGTTATTTTGGGTAATACTTAGATACACAAATTTTGGGTACTTGTGGTAATTAACGCCTTTCCGGTTCGTCTTGTGAACTTCTTGAACTTACGACAGTTTCTTTTTGTATTCTATTCGCACTCTTATTATTTATTGGAAATGGGGTTAGGTTTTAATTGTGGTCTATATATAGTATTGTATTTTATAAGTACCTAAGTATTTGGTAAACTAAATAGTTCTCTATGGATAGTTTTGGTAGTTGTATATAATTTGCTGTCTATTTAAACGTGGAGAGCTTGGTATATGGATATTAAAATTACATATATCTAAAGCCAACTGTATTAACAGAATAAATATCATCTCTAAATAAGTAAGACCTTTTGTTAATATTATATTCTAATATTTTGTTTATTTGGTTCTTCTTAATTATTTATATATTTTATTTGCAGCTTCATTTAGATGTTCTACCCGTAGAATATCATTTGAATAAGCCTTGTAGCTCACCTTTAAATGTAATCTCTTAAGATCTCCTAAGTTTCCCACTCAGTTTGAGGCGAGTAATTGAAATGCTGGGCAATCAACCACCAACCGGTGCATAAAATTTAAATAAATGTTTGATTTGAATTTAATTGCGAGCAGAATCGAGACTCTGGCTCTGACACAATGATTGAATATATTAATCAAAGAGAAGCCTCAACACATCATCAACCACAACAACAACAACAATATCAACAACAACAATGGTTGGTTGATCGGTTGATCAAAGGAACTCGCTAATCACACGCTGCGCCAAATAGGATCTAATTTCCACACGAAACTCATTTTTTATATCTTGCATTCAGATGCAGATCCAAATGCATTTATAGAGAGATCAGAGCGCACAACAATCTATATCTATCTGTCTGTACCCCAGCTCCAAGTCCCGTTCCAATTGTATCTGACGGATGCATTCAAATTTTGCGCACCGCTCGAAGATAAATGATGATCAAATGTTTCGGGAAGCAAGACAAAAAACAGGTAGTAAACAAGCAGGAGTGCAATGATCGACTTCTGATGGACTTGTAGATACCCTGGAACATGAATTGAGTTGCAGTGTTAAGCTTCTGTTAGGAGAATGACTTTTAGGTCTAACAAAGAGTGAAAACTGTAGCACTGGATAAATATATATCATAATTCTAGTATTCTTAGGCCTCTAGAGATATTTGAATAGATGAATATCAAGAAGAAATTTAAGTATATAGAATAGGATCTTCCCCTAGTCTATTAACTTCTTACATAAATTTGCATAAAAGCAGCATACCTCTTTGCTCGTTCTTAATGGGTATTTTGAGATCTATAAGAGTGGGTTACAGGTACTTCAAGTCGAGCGGCACCTGTACAGGTAGCTCGATTTGAATTTCGACAATAATTAAGCGCAACAATGGATTTATTGAGTTTTCTTTGCACGCTGTCTTTTCCATCTTTCCATCAGGAAAACCTCCTCAGTTACTGCAGTTTAGACGTCGAGCTGATCTGCGGTTCGAACCCGAGCCTACAATTAGTTGGCCACTACACAGTTGGCCCTCGATCCACAGCAGCAGTTGCAATTATCATAATTATTTTCATTCGCTTGAGATACGCATTTGAGCATCTTCTGCTTCTTCTTGAGGGCTGTGGGTATTCCGTATATTTGTTTTTCATTTTTGTTTTTTTTTTTTTTGGGTTGGGGGTATTCCGCTTCTTGCTAGCAGCTGCTTTGATCTGAGCTGCGGTTTCTGATCTTTGTCGAGAAAGATTTGTGAATGAAATGTTGTTGGTTTTTCTGACGTTTCGGTTGAGTTTAACGCCGTTTCCTTTCACGTTCCGCATTTCCATTTTCCTTTTTCCATTCGATTTTCCATTGCCTCAGGATGTGCATTCAAATGCTCTTCAAGTTTCCGGCATTGATGCACTTGTTGTTTTTTTTTTTTTTATAATTTGAATGATTACTTGAATAATCAGTCGAATAATCGAAGGCTTAAGGTAAGACTTTAATTTCCTTACAATATAGCTTCATTTGTATCTATATCTTGAATTTTAGCCATTGACTTATTTGCATATTTATTTGTATATATATTTATACATCTGTTTCATAAACTAAATAAGAAACTGAATCTGTATCTGTATCATTATGTATACATCTATATGTATCTGTATCTGTACCTGTATCTTTATATCGGAATATATCTTTCTGTCCGCTTATTTGCATATTTATTTGTATATATATTTATACATCAGTTTCATTAACTAAATAAGAAACTGAATTTGTATCTGTATCTAGATATGCATCTATATGTATCTGTATCTGTACCTGTATCTTTATATCGAAATATATCTTTCTGTCCGCTTATTTGCATATTTATTTGTATATATATTTATACATCAGTTTCATAAACTAAATAAGAAACTGAATCTGTATCTGTATCTGTATGTATACATCTATATCTATCTGTATCTGTACCTGTATCTTTATATCGAAATATATCAGAAATCTAATTTATTATCTATCTATACCTACACATATTATCTGTCTCTGTATTTGTATCTATATATCTATATGTATCGATATCTGTACCATATCTGTATATGTATCTGTATCTGTATTTGTATCTATATCTGTATCTGCATCTGTACCTGTATCTGTTTTTATAACCTATATGTATTATTATCTGCTTTTATACATCTATATGTATCTGTATAAGTATTGTCATATGTTTGTGTATCTGTATCAATATGTGTATCTGTGACTTTGCTGATGCATTTGTCAATCGCATCTTTGGAGTTGGCGCCATCGTTGCTTCCCATGGCTAAGCGGACAGAAAGACGCTTCGTTAAGCAACTGGAAGGCCGATAGCTGTGAGCTCCGAGTTGGAGACTTGAGCAGGACGTCATATAACGTCATTTGTACATGCAACTAGCTGCACATTTAAGGTAAATTATTATTATCGCATCGTTGCTTCCCATGGCTAAGCGGACAGAAAGACGCTTCGTTAAGCAACTGGAAGGCCGATAGCTGTGAGCTCCGAGTTGGAGACTTGAGCAGGACGTCATATAACGTCATTTGTACATGCAACTAGCTGCACATTTAAGGTAAATTATTATGGAGGGGGGCAGCAGGTGAGTGATGGAGAGGGCAGGGGCCAGCTTTGTAATGGCCAAGTTAGTAGCTGTTCACAATGCGCACAATAAAATAACACACAAAAAATCTAACAATAGACAAGTATACGTGACATAGCGGGAGTGCACTGACTAAGAGATACCCTGTAACTGGGTTTCTTCTCTATACTGTTAGTATAGAAATTAAAAAAAAACTGCTCTTCTTTTTTCCCATTTAATTCAAATTGTCTGCTATTCTTTCTTATAAATATGTTGACTATCTCTTTTTCTTCACTTTTTAATCAAGATTTACAAAATGGTTTTTCTTATTTCTTCTCTCTGTTTTCAATATGCCCCTTCCCATAATTTATTTTCAATGGGTAAAATTGTTTCGGTCAAGTTTTATTTGGTTAAATTGCTCGCAATTTCCGCTCGCGTGTTTCTCTAACTCTTCATTTTGTCTGCGTCTTCTATGCTTTATATTTTTTCTTATATTTTTTTTTTTTTGGGTATTTTACAACATTGTTTTACATTAAATATTGCTGGCTTTTTTCTTTGCTTTATAATTGCCTCACTTAAAGCCGTTTCATTTGTAGGTTTTGCATGTTAGCAACGCATTTCCTCAAGGAAATGGATTTGAATATGAAGATGAATGCGGCTCGGGAGTTTAGGCTAATGAGGCTTATTTAAATAGACAGAGAGGGAAGGGGAGAGTGAAAGACCGAGAAGGGGAGAGGAGTGTTTATACAGAAAGGTTTCTTAAATACAATTGAGGTCACGTGTGCGTGCAAAATAGTTGACAGCCCTTCAAGTTTAGCAAGGAAGACAGAGATAGAGGAATAGAGAGAGGGAGATAGGGAGATCATCAAATGCCGGCAATTTCAATAATCGAAAGAAAACAAGATGTTTCCCTTCGAGCAACAGGACAATTCGATGCACCCTTTTCACTATTTCATTCACAACTGTTTTTTTTTTTTTTGCGCAACCCCTTTTCCCTTTCCCTTTGCCTTTCCCTATCGTTTTCCCTGTGTTCGTCGCATCTTGGGTCGCGGTTAAGATGGATGAAGTGTTTGACAACCCTTTCAATCTTCATAAATGTTTGGCACTCGTGTCTATGTCCTGCGACTCCTTTTGCAATATTAGCCAGCTTGTCGGCCTTGTCGGTCCCCTGTGTCACATCTTTTTGGCTCTATCAAGATGATGACCTTTTATTTTGGTTTTCCTTTGCCATTGCTTCAAGGGTTCTCGCAATAAAAAACAACAAAAAAAAATAAGAAATCTGTTTAAACGCATAAAAAATTGAGAAATCTCATAAGCATGCGTTTGGCACGGGTTCGACTTCGTTCGCAAAAGGGGTTCGAGCCATGAAAAATGGCAATTGTTGTTGTTAGCACATTGTAAATACCTCGTTTTTCACTTAACGGCTTTCTAACTACATATGTATGTTATTCAATTGTATCCGTCAGGAAAAACCAAGCAGAAAGGAAGAGGGGAAGGGGAGCGGTGCAACTGTGAAAACTAGCAAAAATGTTAAATTTAGTTCGGAAGGGAATTTAAAGTGCAGAGCTCGAAATTGGAAAGTAATTTAAATTGATTTTTTAATTACTATTATGATATTTATATATTTAAGTTAATTTTTAACTTTAAGCTAACTGAAAATGGATAAACTTGTAATGTTTTTATAAAAATATATGTAATAGTCAGAGTCATCATTCCAACTGTATATATATTTAGCTAAAGCAGATACACCTTTCAGATACTTTGGATTTTACTCAAATTTTCAATTTTTTTTTTTATTTTTTAGCCTCGAGTAAATTTTTTTTTTTCAGAAATTCTTAGAAATTTAAATATTTGACACTATAGTAATAAATCATCATCACATTTAAATAAATATTATAAATGAATATTTTTAAAATTATATTTTTCACTTACAACTTAACTTATTTACTTTCTATGCTAAACGCTTGTAATTCGCAATGAGTTAAAGCTTGAACTTCTACTTAACTAAAATGCGAGACACTCACCTGTGTGCTTATTGCTGTTGTAGATGTTGTTGTTGTTGTTGTTGCTGGAATTGGTTGCACTCATGCGTGGCTCCATTTGGTCCATTGGCTCCATGAACTCCTGCTTGACTTGAATGTGGGGCTGGCGTGGGAGAAGGCTCTCTAATGGGGATGAATTGTAGTTGCTGTTGATGTTGTTGTTGTTGTTGTTGTTGTTGCTGTGTTTTAGGCCATTCAAATGGGCTACGTAAGCGGCATAATTAACGGATGCGGCAACATTTGCGGCTGCTGGCAGTTGATCATTGACTGAAGACTCGCAGCGAGCGACGCCTTTGCCACTAATTTGAACATTAACACCAGTTGTTGTTGTTGTTGTTGTTGTAGTTGCTGCTGCTGCTGCTGCAGCAATGATTGGCGTGTGTGTTGCTGCTGCTGTTGTTGCTGTTGCTGTTGTCTTTGCTGCTGCTGTTTCGAGCAACAACATTGCTGCTGCTGCTGCTGCTGTTGGCTGCAAGTGTTGCTGCTGCTGCTGTTGTTGTTGCTGTTGCTGCTGCTGCTGTGCCTGCAGCTGTTGCTGACCAAGTGTTGCCAGCAATAATGACATAGCTCTTGCTGTTGCTCTTGCTGTTGTTGTTGTTGTTGGTGTTGTTGCTGTTGTTGCTGTTGCAGTTCGTCAGCAGCAAATTGCGTCGCTTTGATTTATGACGCCCGTTCTTGCCACAACTTGTTGCTGCCTCAGATTATGATATTGACCCATGCACCAGCAGCAATTTTTTTTCAAGGCAATTGTTGTTGTTGTTGTTGTTGTTTGCTGCTGCCTGTAAATGGTTGATAATTAAAAATGTCTTCTTTTTGCTGCTGCTGCTGCTGCTGCTGCGGCCGCTTCTGCTGCTGCCTCTTCGGCTGCTGTCTTTGTCAGTTTGCTCGCTGAAAGCTTAATTTGCTGTTAACTGCTTTTTAAAATGTTGTTATTAAAAACAGTTGCAACCCTCCTGTTAACAACTACACTCAGAAAAAATGCTTGTCGTTCGCTCTTCAAGGAGTTCCCACTTGAAGCACATTTTATTAACTGAAGTGTGAATTGAATTTGACTTGAAAAACTGCTTCGTAATGTAACAAAATACTTGAATGAGGCACATATTATATATATGTATATATATATAATTTAAATGCTTCACAGTTAGTAGATTAGATATTCTTGAAGTGTGGCGTTAAGAAATATTCTATATATGTTGTACTTTATAAGGAAAGATTGACTTGAATAAGACGAAGAAGATTCTTGGACAATTTTTATGCGTTTTTTTTGAAGACTTTCGTTCATTTGCCATTTGCCTTCTCAGTCTCTCTCTCTCTCTCTCTCTCTCTCTCTCTCTCTCTCTCGCTCGCTCTCTCTCTCTCTCTCTCACTCTCTCTCTCTCTCCAAATCTCTCTTAATCTCTGAATCGTTTAAGTAACAGTTTTTGACTTATGTATAATTTTGTTTTACTCTCCCTTTATCTCTCCCTCTTTATCTCTCTATCCCAGTCATTTTCTTTTTTCTCTTTCTACTGCAAGAAACCTCAAAAAATTTAATTTGTGTTGTTCTCCGCGGAAATCTCTTCATTTCTCAGTGCAAGTGTCGCCTCCTCTTCCCTCCTACTTTCGTCATCTCTCTCTCTACCTCTCTCTTTCTCCCTCTCTCTCCTTCTCTCTCTCTCTCTCTCTCTCTCTGAATCTCTCCCGCTTTCTTATTCCTTAAAATAAGAGCAAAAATATACTAATTTATCAGTTTTGTTTTTTTGTCTCTTTCTCATTCATTTTTCATGTCCCTCTCTTTCATACCTTTTTTCTTTTTATTTCTATATACTGCAAAAAAATACGAATGGAATTTTCGTTTTTCCCAGTGCAGTTGTCTTCATTTCTTTCTCTCCCTATTCATCCTTCTCCCTTTCTCTCTCTCTCTCTCTCTCTCTCTCTCTCTCTCTCTCTTTCTCTCTCTCTCTCTCTGCCACCCTTCTGCACTTGTCGCGTCTGCTCTATTATTTGTATTTGGCGATTTTGAAGTCGCGATAAGAAAATTAATTGATTCGCTGTCGGAGCACTTGTCGCCCCCCAATTCCAATTTTAAGTGTAACTGACCATCGGAAAGCTCCAAAGGGCGGCCTTTGAGTAACCGTTGCATTCACGTGATCCACCTTAAAAATAACTGTGATTAACACAAATTTGGGTCGGACTTCTGAAAGACTTCCATTATGGTCGCTGCCAAGAAATTTAAGCCGGAAGTTTGCATAGAGCAATAATATCATAAATCTTATCAGAAATATATAAATTTTAAAAGTGAGTCACAAATGTATTCGCACACTTGTAACAGGAAGCAAAGTACTTGCGAATGAAAGACTTTTGTTTAGATAATGTTGTTAATATAAAGGAAGTGTGGAATTAGCTTTATTGAACTAGTTAATTATTGAACAAATTATGAATGTTACTTTTTATTGAGTCATTCAATTGATTTGTTTTTCAACCATTCATTCAGTTCCAGATCAGTTCAGCATTTCATTAATCCTCTAAATAAAATGATACATAAAGTTTATAAAGTTCAAAAGTAAAATTATTTAAAAAATCGAACCAAAATTTCTCACTATTTAATCTTCCATTCCAATAAACCTTACTACTATTTAAAAAAAAAAAAAAACTCTTTACGTTTTCTACTTATAAAATACATTAACTGTGGTTTCCCTTTATAAAAAAATGTTCGTCTTATCTGCATTTAAAGAGCATTTCCCTATTGAATTCCAAGAAAACAAAAAATTATACGCCATTCACAATCGAGTGCCCGACAGTTCAATAAATTCCGTATCATAAAATAGAAATCAACTAAATACAACAAAATAGAAAAAATAAGTACAGAGAAGAACAGAAAAAAAATACTAATAACATGGTATATTATGCAAACAAAGTAAAGTGACAAATCATATTTACAGATACTTAAAAAACGGAATTGTTGTAAATTGAAAACAAATTGAAGTCAATGCGATAAGAGACCTACATACATACACATACACATACACGAATGCATATACATATGTATATAGGTCTCTTTATAACTCTATAGCACTTTCTTGCATAGTTTGTAAAAAGCGTGGAAATCAAAGGAATCGGAAAATTCAACTGATGTTTGGTATTTGGACTCGATGTAAACTTTACCCAAGTTCTACATTGTGAGAAAATGAGCGTTTGTATTTGATTTATAATAATCTCAAATTTATAAATGACTATAAATTAAATATATTCACTATCTTTTACTATTAACAATTATATTCAGATCATATGTAAAAATACTTTCTTTCATCCAAAAATATTTCTCGCAGTTTGTGCCTAAATATGAATTATTTACCAGCTAGTACAATTTCCATATAGATATGTAAAATATATAAATAATTAAATAGACAATTCATAAATATATATGAATTATGTATGGCACACTATTTCTTTCAGTGTAGTCAAACATATTCGCTCCGATTAGATAAAAATAGTGCAACGGCGTTGCGATCGACTTTGTCTATGGAAATGCTCCACTGGAACGGAGCAAAGGGAGGCATTTACATACACCTGTTGCAAGTCTCGAGCAACAGGGGAAAGGGGCGTGGGGGGGGGGGGTGGTTGGTTAGAGGGTTGGGGGTGGGTAACATTAATGGCACTTGTAAACAAATCAATCGACAGCGCAAATTGCGCTCTTTGGCAAAGTGCCCGAAGTCTCGGGTCCATCATAATTGATTGTTATCAATCAAAGCGGTGCAGGTGAGTCAAAGTGCTGTAGGATGGAGAGTAATGGAGAGTGTGTGTGTGTGTGTGTGATACGAAGGGGGGAGGGGGTTTGCTACAACATTATGTACTTTGCATGTCAGCAAGCAATTCGTCGGCGTCTCGCACTCGATGTTCAAAAAGCCGACCTGCACTTCAAAGGCCGCCGACTTGTTGCAGTCTCCCTCCCTCCCTCGCCCTCTTTCACCCTCTCTCTCTCTCTCTGTCACTCTGTGCCTCTCTCTTTCCTTAATAATTGTTCATAAAAATTGGTTATTTTGCTCTCGCTTATTGCTTTATTTATGTTTAAATTGTTGCGATTTTGTTTGACTTTTTTTCGCTTTCCGTTCAACTGGTTTTCGATTTGGCTCTGATAAGTACCGTTATTTTTAGTTTGTACCTTATTTGAGTTTTGCTCTTGACTGTTTTTATCTTGTTTTAAAATTAAACACAATTTGTTGTCGTCACACGATTTGTTGGAAGCCTTTCAACTGCTTTAATTTCCAAGCACTGTTTCCATAATTTTTCAACACTTGCACATTGTAAAGATAACGGTTCTTATTTCATTGTGTTTTTTGTTTTTGCTCTGACTTACGCCTGATTGCCGCATGTGACGTCACGGATTTGTTAACTAGATATTAAGATAATTGGGTTACTAAACCATGTGATTTGGCAGGCCAAAAAAGAAGTGCTTGAGACATTGAAGAAGAAGAAGAAGTCGAAATTGAATGGAAGAAGTTTTTAAGCATATAGCTAAATATTTATTTAAGTTTTAGGCGGTTCCATTTTCAGTAATTTATAATTGCAATATGATTTACATATATTTTAAAGACTTAACAAAATAATTGAATTATTAGTTTTAACGATCAGCTTAGATGCAATATACGAACTATAATCGCTGTATCTGTCAGTATTATTTGTCATTTATTTTCATCATCATTAAGTTCTTAAGTTAAGAAGAACTTAAGAATTCTTAAGTTTTTTAATTCAGTACAAAACAAGAAATTTCGAATAAGAAAACCTTTTTGACTAACTTTATACCTAAAAGAGTTTCATTTAAACCAAAAGTAAATTAAACTCCTCATTATTACTTTAAAGCCTAGTACAAAGGATCCTAAAATAAAAATATTATTATCAATCTATAGTATATTGAATTTAATGCAATTTTAATAATATTTCTATTCATAAAAAGTAATTTAGTTTATTTAAAAGTTCCTAATTGCACTCTCATAAATTTATAGTTAAAACGTTTGAACAACCGAAATTTTTACCACAAGGTCTATTAAGGAGATTCCTTCGATATAGATAGATAAAAATTTACAGTTATAAGGAGTAAGCAGTGATTATTTTCTGGCACTTGTTGTCATTGAACAGCTTCACACATACACACACACACATAGAGATGAGCTCATTAACAGTTAAAATGAGTGAAGCAAGCTAAGAAAATGTCAAAAAGAGCGCAATCGAAGGAAAGATCTATTGATCGATCGCTAAGGCGAAGGCGTGACATATTCACTCACACACACTCGCACACACACACACACACACACACATACATAGTTGCAGTCACTTACACGCGCTGACAGATCGTTTAGCCGCACCTTTCGAATTCGAATTCGATTTCGAATTTAATTTAATTGTTTGTTTTTTTTGGCTTCAATTAAATTGCAATGGCGACGACGTCGCAGCGACTGCAGCGGCTGCTACTGCTGCAGTTGTTGTTGTTATTATTGTTGTTGTTGTTGTTGCTGCTGCTGCTTTTCACGCCCAGGCGCAACGGCAAGCGAGAGAGACACGCTTTTTGATTGACTTCCGACAAACGACTGACTTAAAAAAACGCCACAAGATATGAGCAAAAAAAAAAACAGTTAGAAAAAGCAAAAAAAAAAAGAAGAAGGCAACAACAACGTCGACGTCGAAATGTCAAGCGCGCGCAAAAAAACACACACACACACATACACATACAGTGGAAGATGTTGGGGGCAGCGCAGCAGCTGCACGCATGTGTGTGTGTGTATGTGACTGTGTGCGAGCTTTCGGCTCGAATGCGTGTGTATTGTATTGCCAGCAGGTGGCTCTGTGGGGAGGGCGCAGCGCTGACTGCGACGCTGACTGCAACGGCGACCGCGACGGCGACGTCGGCGTTGCTGACTTGGACTTGGACTTGGGAGTTGGGCGCTTTTTTGCTCGCTGCCTTCTTTTTTTTTGCACGTTTCTTCGCGCACGAGGTTTTAAAATCAAAAGCGTGTATTGTGTGGGTGGCCTGCGTGTGTGTGCGTGTGTGGGCGGATGGTTCTTATCGGCTTTGTAAATGTGTGTATTTGTGTGTGTCTGTGTGTGTATTGAGCGCTTTTGGTTGGGTTCTATAGCCTGGCCAAGGGGCAGTTGATTTTTAACTTGATTTGTTGGTCTTTTTTTTATGATCCACATTACAAAGTAATCATTTTTATATATTGCGAGCAAGAATTTAAATTTGATAAAGTTTGTATTTTTATATAATCTAATTTAATATAATTCAATATTATCTTATATAATAATATCGTGTTATAATTAGATTCGCCTGAATACCTGAAATATTAAAAATCTCTCAAGTTCTAAAAACTGTGAATCCCCGTTATATGACTATAAATGTTTCTTTAGTTATTTATAATAAATAAAATATACTGTATGTTAAGTTCTATGAAAAAGCGATTTAACAGCTTTTTCTAAACAACACAAAATTTCTTTAAGCAAAGTTGTTAAAGTATATGTATGAAAAAAATTTCTTTGAAGGAATATTATTATTTTCATTTAAATAAAAATTGAAAAATATTTATTTCCTAATTTTTGCCGACGGCCGCTTGAACTATTCCATTGAATGCACTTTAAAAACATTACGCATACGCCCCATTATGCATGTATGCAATTTATTAATGTGTATTATACATACATATGAATGTACATATGTGTATGTGTCTGTGACAGTAAGAAAATTGTCACTGGTCATCGCAAAATCTCGAGCCGCAAAAAAATTCCAACTTCAACTTCAGCCAAAAGACAAACAGAGAATTTGACAGGGCGAATTGGCGATGCAGAACCGCAGAATTATTCGCTGCCTGTCAAAATGTGAATGTCAACGAACAGCAAAAAACAAAAACAAAAGAAGAAGAAGCAGAAGCAGTAGTGACAGCGCTGGAAGAAGCCAATGGCAGCCGCAGCGGCGAGCGTAAAAAGCGATAAACGCATAAATTAAAATAATTACAGCGCAGTCGACGCGCAGCAGCAGCAGCAGCAGATTTGCGAATATTGCTGTTGCTGCAGTTGACACACACACACACACGGCGAGTACAAAAAACCGCGCGTCGCGGCGACTTTGGGAATTGCTGCGTTGCAACTGAGATATGCAGCCAAAGGCAGCCACAGCAGCCAACTTTTGCCTGCGTTGCACTTGCGTTCCACAAACACATACACACACATACACACACATACACACACACATACGCACACACAAGCGACTGCAACAATGCCGTTGATTTTATTCAAAATGGTTTGTTTATGCTTGAACAGCAGCAGCATCAGCATCAGCTTCAGCTTCAGAAACGCCAGCGGCAGCAGCTGGGGAAATGCTCGCTCTCTCTCACATACACACACACACACACACACACACATGCATGCACACACCAGCTGGCCAATAGCATTGGCGCTTGCCGCTCGCAGCGCGCATGTGCTTTGGCGCTCTCTTCGCCGCCATCGGCAGCAGGCAAAGGCAGCAGGCAGCAGGCAGCATTGAAGCTGCAATTCGCCGCGCCCTCGCAGCTTCTTCGTTTTACCTTCTTGCTTTGCGTTGTGCGCTTTGCTTTGCTTTGCTAATTTCCGTTCATTAAAGTTGCCTTCGCGGCGACGACGTCTCGTGCAACTATTTTAACCATTTAACATTGTCGCTCTTCGCCGTTAGTCCTCCCCCACCCCCTTCCCAGCTGCTTAAAGCTCGCGCTCTTGCTGTAATTTTTGCTTGGGCTTTAATTTCATTGATTAGCAAAAATCATCTGCTGCTGCTTCTTCTGTTGTTGTTGCTGTTTAGTTTGGTGTATTTTGTTTTTGTTTTTGGCTTGTCATTGTCCTGCCTCCGTCTATCTTTGTCTGTCTAACTGTCTGTCTGCCTGTGTTTGTGTGTGTGTGTGTGTGTGTATATGTTGCGTTTTATTTTTAGTTTCGTTGCCAAAAATGTAACTGTTTTTGTAACTGTTTTCCTTTGGCTTTCGCTCTGCATTAAGCACTTGAGCATTTAAGTTTTTTCTCACTTGTTCCCGCGTTCCCCCCTATCTCTCTCTCTCTCTCTCTATCTACGTCTCTTTCACTCTTAAATTAACTAATCGATTGGCATTTTAGTTTTTCTATTCGATATTTAAGATGTGTTAAAGACAAAATAGTTGCCGCAACTCGGGCCTTAAGCTGTGTTTAAGAAGTTTACGAAATGGTTGGTTTTGTAGATACAGTAAAACCTCGGTATAACGAATCTGAGAGGGACTTGCTTGTTTGTATTTTCTATAAATAAAGTTGCGAATATGAATAAAGATCTTAAAAGTTTTTGTTCGGCTTGATACTCAGTATCATATTCAATATATTTATGTATATTTATATTGACTATAGCAATCAAGTTTGATTTAAGAGTTATTATTTAGTAAATATATGAAAGAATTTTAAACTAAAAAAAGTATAAGGAATTATTTTTATTTCTTTCAAATAAAGTTTGGACGCTGATATAACATTTGATAAGTAATTGTTATTTTTTATCTATTTATTATCAACATTAAAATGTTTTTCTTATATTCTATATATATATGTATATGTATATATATAGGTAGATATAATATTTCCAACTTTCATCTCTCAGTTAAATTTGATTAATAAAATTCTTTCTTTTGTGGCCTTCCCCCGCCTTTTTTCTTGCTCCACACCCATTTTAAAGCAGGCTTAGGAATCCGCCCCCAAAAATTTGTACAGCGCATTAAAAGAAAACGGCATGCTGAAGAGCGAGACAGCAATATTATGGAAAGTTTGTAGAAAGCCAAGTAAAAATAAATGCGAGCCTTTTGAATAGCTGTTTGGCATTTGACTATATGCAGAGCGCTCTCTCTCTTTCTCTCTTTCTTTCGCTATCTCTCTTTCTCTTTTTCTCTCTCTTCTGCCATCCCTCTCCCTTCGTCTCACTCTCTCTGTCTGTCATCTAAGCAAAGTTTGCGCTTTTTACCATTTTTTTATACATATTTTTTTTTATAATTTTTCTTTTTTTTTTTATACATATTTTATACATATGGCAAACATTTGCTGTCTCTTTTTATTTACATTACGTTGGGGACATAAAAAGTCGCAGCTGTGTGTGTGTGTGTGTGTGAATACAATGAAGCAGAATGTCATATATAAAAGGCGCCCTACTTGTGGGTGGGCGGGCCCTGTCCAACTTTTCCAGCCATTTTCCCACTTCTATTTTTTTGCTCGTGTCCCGCTTGTGACTTTTCATTTTTCATATGTTGACTGCCTCACACACACACGCACATACACACATACACAGATGGCTGCTGCTGCTGCTGCTGCTGGTTTCTTTCCTTCACACAAGTTTTTCACATGCTTTCGCTCTCTCCTTTGCAGCACTTGCTTTTTTCCTACGCTTTTCCTCTCGGCCAAGTAAATGGCTTTTGCATTGTAAAATGTTGCATACATTTTCCTCTATTTTGCCTTTTGTGTGCGCTCTGTGTGTGTGTGTGAGAGTGTATATACATATATGCTGCCCAAATCTGTATGCTTCAGTTTATATATAGATAGATATATGTATATGTATATGTGTGTGTATATATGAGTATACATTGCGAGTGCGAGCGAAACGGAGATAGCAGCAAAGTTGTGAAGGGTCCTTCGCCTGGGCTTTGGGACTGGCTGCTCCTTTGTACGGTATATTTTAAAATTTATGAAAAATAATATTTTCCATCTACACACACATACACACACACGCACACATATGCAGACACTTAAGTGCGGAACGTTCGGCGCACAATCAGAATACAATGGAAACTAAGCTGAGGGGATGGAAAGAAGAGTAAGAGGCTGAGGGTAAGGGATGGGGGTTGTAGGTGGGTGTAGGGGATTGTGTGTGGGTGCAGATGGGTTGTAGGTGGTTTAACATTCACATTGACTTGGCTTAACGCGCATTTACGTACACACAGAGCGGAGTTGCAGCTGCTTAAAGCAGGGTTGTCGAGCTGCTCAAATTGTGAAGAGGAAAAATGGAAGCAAACTCTAGCTAAGGAATTAAAATCAAAATAGAATTTAAATTTTGAACAATATTTTCAAATCTTGAATTAGGAATCAAAATAAAATAAAATAAAATAAAACTAATTTTGTAAAAATAATTATAGAAACTTTAACTTAAAGTTAGAACTTTTTTTAATCGATAAATTTATAATGTGAAACGATTTTGTTAAGAGTTTATCAATGAGACTCAAATTAAGCTTCAGACAATATTTTATTCAATATTTACATTGTTATATTTTTTATTATATAATTATTTATTCTGTTATATATTTTAATTTTATAATTATTACTTATATTATATATTCAAGTTTTTCGATTTCTAAACATTTTCGTTCCAGGCGACAACTCTGGCACTCAAGTCAAAACCGTTTCCATTATGATAATGTAAGTGCACAATTTTCCAACTTGAATGTGCCGCACACCAATACACCAACACACATGTGTGTGTGCGTGTGTGTGTGTACATACAAAGGAGCGAAGCGAAATGCGCTTTGGAAAATTTTCATATCCTGCACATGAGAACATGAAAAACTGCACAAATGGCACAAAATGTTGCACAGCATGTGTGTGTGTGCGTGTGTTGGTGTGTGCGCACGACAAGGATAGGGCCCAGGACATGCGGACGAAGCACATAAAATACGATAACTGTGCAAAGTGCTATGAAAGGTATTTCTGGCTTGTCTGGCAGCCGGGTCCCTGGTCGAACCCCTACACACATACATATACATATACAAACACATATATGTACATATACATATGCAACATTTGCAGCGCAGCTGTGTGAGTGTGTCGGCGTGGGTGTGGCAGCCCCCTATATACATATACATATATGCATGTGTGTGTGGGGCATGTAATTACAGCTGGGAGCTGCCTTCTGTTTGCACCTTGGAGAACCCCCCCCACACACACACACACAGATGAAATATGATGGCATCTTATATAAGCTAGTGCCCTCTCGCTCCCAGCTATTGCTGTCTCAGTCGCTCTGCTAAAACTTTGCCATAAAATTAAGTATGAAATTGAAAAATGACTCGCGGCTCAAAAAGCGAACCGAAAAAAAAACAAAAAAAAAAAATAAAATACCGAAGGAAAAGCTAAGGAAAATAAAAGAAAATGGCAGCAAATTGTGAAATTAATTTTTAAATATTTATGAGCGACTGTTCGAGGCACTTTGCAGCGTATTTTGTTTATAGGAAAGAGGACGGAGGGGGCGTGGCTGGGCGGCACGAGCCGACTTTCCAATTTGGTCAAATTTTATTGAACAGCCAGAGCAGTCTATGTGTGTGTGTGTATGTGTGTTTGAGTGTGTTTTAGTTTTTTACATGAAATATGAAATATTTTTGTGCTTGGCAGACGAGGCGTATGAGTAATGTGCTTTTTATATTGCAGGAACGAGCTTCAAAATAAATTCGATTTGCTTGGCACCTTAAATATTGAAAGGCTGCTCGTCTAAACAGAAATTCGGCTTAAATAGAATTGCATAACATAAAAGGTTATCGGCTATAGGCTATAAAGACTCGATTCTTAACTAACTGTAACTCAGAAGAGAGAAAAGTTGTGTATGATAAAAATATTTATTTATATTGAAGTGCTTATTATAGTTAACTTATTAATATTTATCAAATTTAAACCCATTTTAGTGTTGCATAACGTTTTATTTATTTTTTGTTGTGCTTTTAATAGACTCTGCACTTAATATAAATATTTATTTACATATAAAAATAAATATATGTATATATGTATAATAAATATATTATATATAATTAAATATTAAAGAAATCATTTAGCTTTTAGATTTCAGTTTTTTGTTCTTAATAACATAACTTTTAAACTCTCGTATCTTCGCTCTGATCTTGAACTACCGTTACATGAGTCACACGCATTGATAAACCTTCGATACTGGATAAGGATATGCGCTTGCTCTTAAAGCGTGGCTTTGGCTGCTTTATTTGCCTAATAAGGTCCAGTAGAACAAGTTAAGTGTTGGGATTGAGCTGACTGACTGGTTGATACCCTAGAATTGGTATAGAACCGGTTTTTAGCATTTAAAAGACTTAGATAATTTATCCAAAAAGAATTTATTGGTGGCAAGTGACTGACTAGTAGATACCCTGCATTCAGTATAGAACTGCTATTTTCTGCATTTTATAGTAATGATATATTGTTTTATTATTTATTTATTTAATATAATAAAATATATATTTCCAATTCTAAGACTCTGTCATAAACAGCTTTCAAGATAAATATAGTTTTAGAGCAAAATAGACAATTATTATAAATTATATTACATTTTATATACTTTAATATTTGGGTAAATTCTTCTCCCAATCAATACTCCCCAGTCCCCATCTGCAATTGGGGTATAAACAAAACTCGGGCTCGAAAGTCGAGCATACCAAGTGCCACATTGTTGTTGCTGCTTATGTTGTTGTTGTTGTTGTTGGGGGCACAAGTGCTTAACAAGCTGCTTTGCATGGCGAGCAGATCCCAAAGACCGGTAGCCAAACAAACAATGCGGCTAATGTGGGAAAAAACGTCAAGAATGCGCGTCGAGCATTGCAGCTGCAGCTGCCACATGCCTCCAGCTCTACCCTCCCCTCTCCCACCCACCAGCGTTCTCTTTACCCTCCTCCACGTATGCAAAAACTGGCCTCTGCAGCTGGCTTTAAGGTTGAGGCTACCTGCAAACTGGGCCTGGCCCTCACTTATCTTGGCCAACTTTTGCTTCAGGCACAAAACAATTCACACTTAAAGCCAAGTTAAGGAGAGTGGCTGAAGGGGCAGAGAGCCGAAGAGGAAGAGGCCCACTCGTTGCGTGTTTGGCGGATCATTTGCTTAAATAGCCCAAAGGGGAGACATTGAAAGAAGCTGGAGTCAAGGAACAGAATCTGTGTGTATGTGTGTGTGTGGTCCAGAGATTGGGTAATATGGGTGGCTGCACAAATCTCGACTGTGGGCAAAAAAGGTGTCGACTTTTGCGTGTTTATCGCGATGCAATAAGGTCGAAAATGATTACGTCCTTAATGGCCCGGTGGCCGGTCACAGTCACAGTCACAGTCGCAGTAGCAGTCACAGTCCCAGTCACTGCAACAGTGAACAGTGAGGAAAAAGTGAGTTATGGAACAAAGTAAAAAGTGATTACGAAAAAAATGTATATGTTTGGAAGTCTATGTAACAGATATAGTTATTTTTAAAGTATATTTAGGGATTTCAAATAGGGTTTTAGATAAAGTAGAGAGATAAAGAGAGATGTACGTATATAATACCTGCTAAAGAAAATGGAATTAAACATTTTGAAATACTTTAAGGATAAAGAATCAAGTTGGGTCAAGTAGGCTAGTAAAGAACTAATAAGGGGTATAAATTCTATATCAATTACTTGTTATATTTTTATAATAGATGTGTATTATTTATCATCTGTTATAAGTAAGACAAATTATAGATCATATACGTTTTCCGCATTTCAATAAAAAATTGTATTTTAAAGATAAATTTTAATCAAGCCAAATCTAGCTATAGATTAAAGATATACAATAAAATAATTATAGCATAAATAATATTCCTACTAGAAACCACTTAAAAAAAAACAAAAAAATAAAAAAATATACATTAAAAAAAATGAATTAACAATTTTGATAATTTTTATAATTGTAATAGAAAAAAGTTCTTCTTCTTGTTTGTTGCTTTAGTTGCAGCATTCTTCGCTGCTGTGGCACAACAATGTAATAAAAATGTTGCAGCAGGCGGTTGCACAAGCGACTGCCCCAAAGGCAAACGAGAAAAAAAAACGGCAGAAAAGATGTAAAAAAAATAAATAAAAATAAAAATAAAATAAATATAAATAAACTAAAAGCAGGGAACAGACCAGACTGCGAGTCGGGAGTCGCGAATGGAGAAGCGAGAATCGAGAGTCGGGAGTCGGGAGTCGAGTCTGTGGGTAAATGCTGCTAAATGGGTTCCCCATTAAAGCTCATTTGAAATCAGACACGTCCGATTAAAATCTCATTTCTCACCTTGTGGCTGCTCAAATTGGCAAAGCGAGGCAGCAGCAGCAAAAGTAGCAGCAGCTGCGGGAGAGGAAGAGGAAGAGAGGGAGGGGGGTTGGTTGGGTTGGGGGGTTGGGCTGCACAAAGGGAAAGACAACAAACAACGGCAAAAATCATATTTACAGCAGCAGCAGCAACAGCAACAGCAGCAGCAGCTGAGCCAACAACTTGCAACGTGTGGCAACTGACTCTGTTGGCCATGCCATTGATAGTTGGCCTAAAGCGATAGTTGGCCCAAAGGCAACCACTGGCTTAGCTCAGCTTTAGGCTCTGCCTCTGTTTCGAGTATTTCACGCCTTTAGCCACTTATTAAAATAGGCAAAATGTCTATTAGCCCGAAACGTGGCCAGAAACTGTTTTTTTTTTTTTTTATTATTTTGCCACAGCGTGTGGGCGTCTGCTGTTGCAGGAAGTGGAGCCTTGTCAATGCCCACAGCGGTTGGCAGTGCTTCTTTTCTTGCTTCTCTCGTTGCTTCTCGCTGCCCGCCGCACATTCATAACAATCATTTGCTTGCCCCATTACGATGATCGGTAGCTGCGCATTATCTCTGATGAGATATCAATGCATTATACACAAAGTCCTGCTGCTTGAAGCTGCATACGATATTATGCATGGATATATGAACTAGTGTCCGGAGAACTAGTTCCATTAAGTGATTAGCCTTAAGAGTGCTTCATACCTTTGTGAACAGGTAGTAGTTCGTTTTGTTCAGCAGTTCTTCAATTTAGTTCTTGACTGATTCGTCTTTACAAAAAATATATTGTTATTAATAGTAACATTAGTAGTAGCAGTAGTAGTGGTATTAGTAGTAGCAGTAGTAGTAGCAGTAGTAGTAGTAGTAGTAGTAGTAGCAGTAGCAGTAGTAGTAGTATTAGTAGTAACAGTAGTAGTAGCAGTTGTAGTAGTATTATTATTATTAGTAGTAGTAGTAATATTAGTAGTAGCAGTTGTAGTAGTATTATTATTATTAGTAGTAGTAGTAATATTAGTAGTAGCAGTTGTAGTAGTATTATTATTATTAGTAGTAGTAGTAATATTAGTAGTAGCAGTTGTAGTAGTAGCAGTAGTAGTAGTAGTATTAGTAGTAACAGTAGTAGTAATATTAGTAGTATAAGTAGTAGTAATAGTAGTAGCAGTAGCTGTTGTATTAGTAGTAGCAGTAGCTGTTGTATTAGTAGTAGCAGTAGTAGTAGTAGTAGCAGTAGTAGTAGTAGCAGTAGTGGTAGTAGTAATATTGGTAGTATTTGTAGTAACAGTAGTAGTAATATTAGTAGTAGTAGTAGTATTAGTAGTAGTAGTATATAATTTCAATTAAGTAAGCCTTAACTTTCGAGTAAGTATTCCGGAACTCGTAACTTTTCGTAGTTCAAATTTCATCTAATAGATTGGATAATATTTCACTTTTTATTTCTGCTCTCAGAATTCTGTTATCCCTAACAAACGAATACCCTATAACCCATTCTCTAAAAAGTTGACTTTCATAAACCCCACCCGAAGATTATGCCCAAGCGTTTCCTAGGCTGCGAATCGCCGCGCTTATCGACTCATCGACCATCCAGCACGCAATGCGAGCCAACAAAAAAAAAGTAAGGAAAAGCTTATCCCAACAACAACAAAGGGTACAAAAATTTTTTGCAATTAACTTGGGCAATTTTTGCGATTTTTAAATATTATGGAACACGCACAACAAATGCGCACACACGTGTAAATGTGCGATGCACACACACACACACCTGCACACACACACACACATGTAGACACCCCCGCTGCTTTGGCATAAAGTGGAGCAAGAGCACTTGCTCCAGCCTTGCCAGCCTCGCTGGCTTATTGGCGATCTGGCAGCACTGATAAGCCGGAGCAGGCAGTCAGGCAATTTACAGGCCCAAAAAATTTACAAAACTGCGGCTCGATCCTCGATCCTAACCTTCCACAACAGCAGCAGCAGCAACGGCAGCAGCAGCAACTGTTGCCTCTGTGCGGTCTGATCTTGGCCCAGACTCGTAGCTGGCCAACAGTCGCGAGCTAGTCGGCCAACTGGTCGCAGCTTCCGCTTGCCTCCAACTGTTGCAAGCTCTGCTTTGCTTGTGGCAACAATTTTATTTACGAGTCATGCGCGCGACCGTCGCCTTGCAGACGGCGATTAACTTCTTACCTTCCCCATCGCCAAGCCCCGTTATCCCCTTACCTGCTCGCCTATCTCCCCTTGCTCTGCCTTGCCTTGCCTTGGCTTGCCCCATTCCCATATCCCCTTGCCCCCTACTTATTTATCTCTTTTACCCTCCTACCCCCCTGTTTTCCTCACTCCTTACCCCTTTACTACCTTAGCCATTTTACCTTCTTAACAGCCTTAACACCTGACCCCCTCGCCTTACCCTCGTGTCCAGCTCGTCTTCTTTACCCGCCCAACCGTTTTATCTCCCTAACCCTACCCCCTACCCTGCATTCGCGTGTGTGCGTCGTCTTCTTATTCATGCTTCTTTCATTCATGCCTGCCTTGCCTTGAAGACCCTGTCTTGGAGACCCGCTGGACACGCACCTAATAAGTTTTGATTAGAGATTTCTGCCCCCGCCCCCAGACCCGCTTTGTTTAGCGGCTGAGTTAATTAAAAAACGGTCAATAAGTAATGTGGTGGGAGTTAACAGTAAAGATCATGGCTAGGACGGGATAATGCAGCTAACAGTTAGCTGCTGCCCAGCTAGAATTTAGAGAGAGTCTTATTAAGTTCTGTGTGTTCTAGATTCATTTAAAGATCACAAGATTATTTTCCTTTTTTTCCTATTTTAACCCAACTAATAATGAAAAATATTTCATTAAAGGCTGCAACTATTGAAGGTTACGTAATATGAGTAGAATTTATAGCAGAAGTCTCAATTTATATAAAAGAATAAGGATAATAGGAATTTAAGTCTCTGGAAATATTTCAGATTCGGGTTTGTTAATATCTTAAGCATAGAAAAGAAGGCTTAACCCTGTTTTAAAGTAAATCAAAAATAAAATATCTCCGTCAAGAACTTCATTCCCATTTATGAATTCCAATAATATGCTGCAGGATATTTTATTATAATAGTCGGATAACGTCTTATTGACTAAGTAAGACAAGTGTAATATCTTCACTCAATATTAAGCATCATTTGCCATCCTAATCAAAGGAGTCTACTTATAGACTTCTTCCCCGACTAATCGAGTGCAACTATTGTGGTTTGCCGTCGGCAAGTGAGAGGCTAAGGTCAGCTTTGCAGGAGCTTGACGTAGTCGCAAGGACCTTTAAGCTGCACCACAGCAACAACAAGCCACATTTTGATGGGTGGTGCAAACACCCACGCATTTGATTGTTTCACTTTCAATCGAAAGTTGATTATATTTTCGCGCGAATTCGCGCGCTTGAACTTTTGACTCCAATGACCTCACCGGCCAGCCATTTGATCCCAGCCAGCGTCCAGCTGTCTGGCTAAACGTCTGAGGAACTGTGCTTCTTTGTATGTGTGTGTGTGTGTGTGGGTGGGTGGGTGGTTGGGCTTGCAGGATTTGCGGCATGTCCTTGACTGTTGGCCATTGTATCGCGTTTCCTTCTGCGAATTCGCAGCTTTCACTTTTGTGCTGCCTCATAAAATTGCAAGCATTTAACCAGGCTGCATATCTGTATCTGTATCTGTATCTGTATCTGTATCTGTATCTGTATCTGTATGAACTGTAAATGTAACTGTAGCTATATTTGTTACTGCAAGTTCATTGGCTGTTTGACCTAAACTCTTATGTAAACCGTCTGCCTTCAGTTGACGCTCTGCTTCAGCGGGTTTTGAGTTACAGTTAAACGTCTTCTGTGGACCACCTCGTTGGTTGAAGCCACAACCTGGACTCCAGTTGCCTTAACCCGAAGAGTCCTTGACCCCTTTGCCTTCGGGTCAGCTAAACGCTTGACAATTGACGTAATTGCATATATTGGTAATACCATAGGTAATTGATGCCAATTTGTGGCTACTGCGAAGTTCGCACTCTATAATTAGCCAACTTTTTACACCTAATAGTGCTGCCAAGATTTGAATCTCTTCTGAGATTGTAGCTATTAAATTTGGAATGCAAGCTTAACGATGGTTTTTTTTTTTACCTCTAATAGAGTTGTCTGGATCTTAGAACATTATGTGATTGGAGTTATGAAATGCTGTTAAGTGATAAATGTTATAAAATATGCAATCTAAGAGAAATTTCTAAATCAATTTCTGAAACAAGTTTCTCACAAATTTTGTAAACTCTAGAATTACAAAAGAATTATAACAGATAGTGGATTAAAAAGATTTCTATAATAAATAATAATATTATTAGATTTCTATAATAATTAATAATATTATTAGATTTTATATAAGAAATTTTATTAAATAATACATTTACTTTTATATTTTTAATTTGTTTGATTATCAGTTGATCAACTATAGGTATTTTTCTTTGTTACCTCTAGCATGATATATTTCAGGATCTTTAGTTCGAGTTCGAGATAAAAATAAAGCAATGTATAATTAGTATATCTTATATAATATAACATCTTTTTTAAGCACAACTGTTAGAAGTCCATTAAACAAAATAATTTGAAATAAACTTATATAAAATTGTGTTGTATTTTTCCCTACCTTTAACCAAAGATCTTTCGTATTTCTTGGTCTACTCTTTTTTCTGTGCTGCATGCCGATTGGTGAGAGATGAATTGTTGGCCCAAAGCTTTTGCGTATGCCCTCGAAGGCGTTACCAAAATGCCTTTAAGGCAAGCATTGTTGCTGTTGTTGTTGTTGTTGTTGCAGTTGTCCCTCAATTGCTTCAAAGCTCGCCCAGATATATGTGTATATAGTATATGTATGTATGTATATACACCTATGTGACTGTTGTCCTTCCATGGTTGGGCCTTTCATTGTTCCCGCTGTCTACTTTGATATGCATCCAATCACTGCGTCCCATTTGCTCTGTTTGTCAGTCTCCAGGCTTCTGCTCCGTCCGGCATCTCCGACTTCGGCTCCGTCCGGCATCTCCGACTTCAGCTCCGGCCAGTGTCCACTTACGAGTATAGTTTATGCCACCATAACAATTGTACTTTTTCACATACTCAGGCGTTCCTCGACCAGATTCCACCATTTTTGCCATCAGTTGTCAGCTTGTTTATTTTTTCCCTTTACCACGTTCATGCCCTGCAGCTATAAAATGTGCATGATAGGGTAGCATAATGTTGTGACGAAGAATGTACTTCAGAGTGAAATATAATTTAATGCCTTTGCATACGATAAATGGGAGAGAATCAATTTGCACAATTCAATGTCTTTTGGTAGGCCATTCAATCAATCACTCAATCAATCAATCATTCATGTACGAAACAATCATTAATGTTTCTATTCTAGATCTTTTATTCTTAACTCTTACCTCTTAAAAGATATGAACTGTAAACAATTCAACTTTTTAGCTTTTAAAGTTTAGTCAGTACATCAAGCATCAATCAAGCAATCAAATGAGTCTTAGGTACATGCCACTTTCTAATTTCCTCATTTGGATGACAAAGGGAAGTTTCTGTGTAGAATTTATCCACACTGCACTTAAGATTTAAGATTCGCCTAGAACATCAATCGGTCAGTCAATCAATCAAACTCTCAAACTGTCTTAAATTTAATTTAACGGATAGTAATTTACATCACGTATCGTTCAATTATTAGAGTATATATATATAAATGTATAAAAAATTAATTTAAATTCTTAGCAGCGCTTACAGGGCATACGCTAGTCGTGCATGCTCGTCTCAATCATTCTGCTATTTTTTGCTCGTACATTTTTATTGCATTTTTCAAGCAATTACTTTGAATATCACCAGCAGCAGTTGCAAAGGAGAAGCGCAGTGACAAAGAGCGAGAGAGAAAGACAGAGTAAGAGACAGAAGGAGAAAGAGAGGGAGGCAGCTAGAAAGAGACGGCGTCTGTCTTTATGGTCTGTTTGTCTGCTGTCAAACGCACTGTCAACGTGCGCCTGTCAAGGCATCGGCCAATCTTCTTGCTGATTTAAATCTGCGGGTACAGTAAACCCCCCCTAGCCGCAACAGCTAACTGCGACTCATGGTAATTGCACTGCAGCAGGAGCCGGAGTTAATGTTGGAGTTGGAATTGGAGTTGGAGTTGGAGTTGTAGCTGAAGCTGGAGCTGGAAATGGAGCTCTTTGCATTATGGCTGCCGCCTCGACTTGAAAGTCGACGCCGCCGCCGACGTCGCCGCTGTCATCGTTGTTGTTGCTATTGTTGTTGTTGTTGTTGCTGGCGTCAGTTGATGCGACCTGTCCTGCGTTCCTTGGCCCCCCGTCCCCGTCCCCGTCTCCGTCCCCCATCCTCCATTTCAGTCGTCGCCTCTGTCCTTTGGCTTGCTCAACGTTCTGCAATGGCTTTCGGGCAATTAATGGATGAATACTTTAAGTGAGTGATGGAATGACACTTTTGTGTACTTGTAAAGCATTTTTATACCCCTGCCCCCACCCCTTTTCCTACCCCTTTTGCTGCTACGCCTCGGCTTGCTTAAGAAAAATCCGAATTGTTTGTCTTGCATTAATTGGCGCGTAGAGTCGAGCGCCAATTAGACATCCATTTGGTTTAAATGGTTGGCTTCCTTGATTGGGTCTAAATTCTGTTCTAGAATTTATGAAAATTATGTGAATACGTGGGAAATCTTCAGTTGCAACTTGCAACAATGTATCAAAGCAATTATCAAGGAGTTTAGCATTGAAACTGGTTTTTTTTTCATCCAAAGGAAAAGAAACAGGTTGGAAATGTATTTAAAACCCTGATGTGATAATTTTGAAATTTATATAGAAACGTGTAAAAGTAGTTTAGTTAGGAGTGCCCCATTGGTAGATACATTTATGCTAAAAGTAAAGGAGATATCCTATATAATAAAACACTATTAGAATAAATGTAAAGAGGATATCTGAAAACTAAGATTTTTGTTATGTATCTATAAAATATATGTGAGCTGACATCGAAAAAATGCTTAGCTTTTTGTGCCTACGGAATAGAAAAAACTACATTTTAAGTTTTAAGCCTTTAGTTCTTATACTTTTCGAGATAATCGTATTCATACACACAAACTATATTGACTTTATATACATAGATAGTACTTTATGTAATCAGTCACGCCTTTTTTGCTTGCTAGCTAAATTTGGATATTAGAAAAAAATACTTGCCAACAATTGCTGTTTAATTATGAATAAAGATAACTCCTAATAATTTAAGTATCTGGTTATCGTATTCACGAGTGCAGCTTCTTCCTGCTTATCTGCTTAAGTCACATGAACTATTTTGATAGCTAGTCAAAAACATTCTCAAACTCGGCACTTTGCCTCCGTTCAGCTGCATAACCTGCACTACTTTTTGCACCTGGAGACTTTCCTCTATAGATGCCCCAACCCAAGGAGAAACGATTGGAAGCCAAGAGTCATAATCATAATGAGTGCACGAGAAAAAGAGCCCAAACTCGAATTTGACAGGTCGTGCACGCGTTTCGCGTACTCCAAGCAGAAGCTGAAGCTGAAGCTGAAGCTGCAGCGAGATTGCGAGATTGCGATCTTGAAAGCAGCTGCAGATGTGGAAGCTACTGGGGGATAAGTGGGGGCTAGGCGGCAGCTGTTGTAGGAGTGGGAGCTAGCTGCTGCTCTGCATAGACAGCCCAGTTAGCTTCTGTCTGATCTTCAGTTTTGAGTGCTTACCATATCGAGGCTGACAATCTTCGACTAAGAGTAGACTCCAGTGTCGCACAGCAGCCGGCAGATCCTCTATCCACTATCCACTATCCTCTATCTCTATCTCTCATCTGTGGCCTCATTACGGGGCCTGTTAATGGGATCCAGGCACTGTGAAGATGTCGCGATAAATATGCGCTGATCACGTATCGGTAGTCAAGTTTTTGCCCTCTTTACCCTTTTACTTTTGCCTCACTTTAAAACATGCGTGCGACGCCCTAACTTCCCCTTTCTTCCCACTTTTTCTTCCACTTTTCCATTTTTAAATTAGCTGTAAACAGAAACCAAATTAAAAACTGATTCTTCACGCATTCCTTAAGCGTTTATCATCAGCTCTAAAAACAAAAACAAAAACAAAAACAAGAAATTTTTAAATTCTGATAAGCTTTGAGCTATCAAAAACCAAAAAAATAATGAAGCATTAATGAATTTATGTTCCACTTGTTGCTGATTGGGTTAGAAGGGGGGTTTGTTTTCCTGCAATCTGTTGGACACATTTTAACAATTCTAATTTCCACACAAATCCCCGAATGTTCCACGTAATTTAATTAAAAGCAAATAATTATATGTACTGCCCGCACTTATCAACCATCAATGAAACGCTTCTCAATTTCTTCCTCCATAAGAAAAAACAAAACCGAAAAACATTTTCGTTTATCTATCTATAAGGTGACATCTTTTTCATTTGGGCGTCTATAACTGAGCGGCTTGCATTCTTATACCCTGTAATAGATGTATACAAAGTTGTCCTAATACTAATAATAATATAATTTACAGGGTATCTTTTTTCTATACCCTATACTAAATGCATTGAAAATTGTCTGAGCCGTCATTGAACATGAATTAAAGAGTGATTAAAAAAATGTACGATTTTTTTCTGCTCTCTATTTATAGGGTATCCGCTAGTCTTACATTCTCATGTGATGGAGACTCGTTAATACGCGTTTGCTTATTGTACGCATTATTGTAAATTTAATGAGTTTACCTCACATACAATAAACACACACACTAGCACACACACTCGCACACACACACACACACACACACACAGATACTCAGATACAGATACTTAGGTTAAGATACAGATAGAAAAGTCGTTGCGAGTTATTAATTTTTGTGTCATGTTGTGTGGCCGTGTTACGGTTTTTGCCTCATTGCCACTTATAGACCTGTTTTCTTGTTTGTTGTTTTTATTGGTGACACATTTGTCTAGATCGTAAATACATAAGTATTACTTGCCAGATCTATATGTATATGTAGTGAGCTAGATAAACGCACTCCATACATATTTAACTGCGTGCAGAAATTTAATAAACATTTACTTTTACGAGAGCCTCAGCCTGTTCGCACTGTTAATTAATTTATGCGCTTTGTCTGCGCATTAAAATAAACATCAAATTTTGTCATCTCATTAAGCAGAAGTTATCGATAAACGGGATGAGGTGCAAGGTGTCATCGATAAGTGCAGAAAATGTTGAGGAATGGGAAATAAAATTTTTGTATAGAGGAATGTGAAATATTAGCTTAGAGCTAAAGTTGAAGGCGGGTTAGAACTCGTGTCCCAAAGTTTAACAAGCAAATAAAAACAAAGTAGGAAGAAATTGTGAATTGAGGATTGAGATTTGTTTGCTTTATAGAAAATCTAATTAATTGAGTAAGAGATGAGAAAATATGAATCTATCTATTTATTTTAGTCAAGAGAAAATGGAGGACAGAAGATAATTAAAAAAAAATGAATAAATTAATAAACTGCAGAGAAAAGTAGAGAGTGAAAAATATATTATACTAACCGTGGATTATTATACTAATATTAATACTCAAATTCATATACTACATATTTTGGTATAAGATATTATTTAAGTTAGCACGGAGGACATTTCCAATAGTTGAAAAGTTTACCCCTTGTAAGAGCTGCTGCCCATTTCCTCATGTCTCAGGAACTAATCGACTCGTAATTATTTTGTTCCCAGCTCATTTTTCAATCGAATTAAAGTTGAGAGCGACTTTCATTTGCTTTTGCAATTGAATTTCCGTTGTTTTTCTTTAATCAAATTTAAATTTGCAGCCTTTTGAAGTAGGCGGCGGTCGCAGCTTAAATGTGCCAAGCGGGAAGCAGGGGCGTAGTCTGTAGGCCTTTAAAGGGGGGTTGCTTACAGCGTTTCGTACTGGTGAGTTATTCAGTTCTTCTCTTTGACTGCAGATTGTATTTAATAGCATGTTCTGTTCATGAACTGGTGGACAACATAAAAGTTACTGAACTATTGAATCATTGATGGAACTTATTCTGAAGAATAATTGTATACCATGTGATATATGTGCATATTTTTTATTTCCCCCTTTAACTACGCCACTGTCGCAATGCATTAAAACCCCCCTTTTGGTATCTGCAATTAAACATTAAATGAATTTGTTTGAGCTTCGTGGGAGCGCCAGTTGCCAGTTACTACTGTAGCCATTGTTATTGTTGTTGTTGTTGTTGTTGTTGTTGCAGCTCCTCCGATCTTTCAATTCGATTATATTGAAATAAATGAAACGTTCTTCAATTGAATAATTAGCCAAAAGAGCATAACCCAACCGCGTTGCTGTCAGCCATATCGATTTCGAGTCAGCTGCCGCACGCCCCCGCAACCTGCCACGCCCCCCATTTAGAGGCAAGTGTCGCCCGTTTGTCGCCGTTTGTCGCCGGACCTTTTGCGCACATCTGGGCGTCAGTTACAATTAACTAAAAAGAGGAAGAAAAAAAGGCGACTGTGGGAACTATTTGAGGAGGGGGTTGACAACGACACCAACCCAACCCCCAACCCCTCTCCATCACCCACCACCTTGTTGGTTGACCGCCTATTGATTTGCTTTGACAAATTTGTTGACTTGGCTCGCAGTCATAAATTCTCATTGCATTGCGTTTATGTAAAAAACAAACGACTTTAATTTGTAGCTAAATGTAAGAGAGTGTGTGCGCCTGTGTGTGTATTGTGTGGGTGTGCGGCTGTTTAATTAATCAATTGCCGACGAAAATTCAGATCAGCGACTGCTCGCAATCTCCTGCATTGGCCATCAATTGAGCGAATAATTGATATGAGGGTCATTTAAATAATTGCGTTAAAGGCAGCAGAAAGTGTAAACAGTTGGTAATATATGGAAAAGTTAAGAGGAGTACGGCATTTCAATTGTGGAAGTTTTTATTTGAAGAACAAAAGTTTAAATTCTGACTATTTATTCAGATTTTATATGAAAATACGAATTTTAGTCTTAGATATATTTTTCAAAAATTTTAAATTAATAGTAAACTATGAGTAGGAGATTCTACATATGAAATTAATTATATAATGAAGTTCACTTGACTCAGCTAATATACGAGGAAAATTGAACTTAAATTTTAACCTACTTAAAATCCTACCTAACCCCACTTTAACTCACTTAAACGAACCTAACCTAACTAAAAGTTAACCAACACTTGTTTGCACCATAAATAAGAGAAAAGATTTATCTCTTTTTAACCTAACATCGTTTGCAGTTTACTTATTCATGTTTAATGAAGTTACATATAAATTATTGATATATGGACACGAGTGTCGTAAAGCTGAAAAAGGAGTTCCTAAGTAGTTGAAACAACACTAATTTATGTGTCCAGTTGTCAGGCGAACTGATCGGGCCAACTCTTATCTTTTATAGCATAATTTTGCATTTTCAATGGCATTTGTGTAATTATGCTTTGCTTACATTAAACATTATAAATATTACAAGATAAAAGCAGCATACCGGGCGCAGATAAGACTCCATCCGGGGGGAATCGATGGATCGAACATGGGGATCCGCATCTGTCATTAGAACAACAACAAAATTGCATATCGAGCGCGTTAAACGCATAAATTAAGAAAAACTTCAGACTTCAGACTTCAGACGTTCGGAAATCAAGCAAAAAAGCGAAGCAGCCACTGAATGCAGATACAGCTACAAGAAGAGGGATAGAAAGAGAGAGAGGGAGAGAGAGAGAGAGAGAGAGAGAAAGAGGGAAGAAGGAGGAGAGATGGGTCTTCAATCCGAACACAGGCGCTGTCCAATGGACGTCGCGCTCGCCGGCAGTTTGTCAACTGCGCGGCTGCGTTGCATGCCACGTTTGGCTTTCGTTTTACAGCTGCCTCGGAGTCTTCTAACTATAACATGAGCTTTGTTAATGACAAGCTAAACACCATCAAAGAATTTGACTTATTTATCCTGCTGTCAAATATTTATTCTGGTATTTCAATTAGCAGTGTCAAAGTATTGCGATTAATAATATTTATTCCTGTTCTATATAATCTCTACTTGTCGCTTGTCATTTATCCTGCTGGTAAATCTGACAAGTGTTGCTGACAGCTTATTCAAATACGTGCTTTGAATATACTTGTAAATTTGTATGTTTGATGAAACAGTATATATAACAGTAGTTTAACTAGGGGCTAACATTGACTTAACCTGCCTGATAATATTTACAAGCTGGCTAACATGCAGTCTACCTAATTCCTATAATTATAAATATTTCAATACTAGATTCGAATGTTTGTTTAAGTATTAAAGTGAGGTGCGGAAGTAGATGGTAAACTTCTACTGGGTACTTAATAGATGTCTCAAGGATTACAAACTGTTACCTTCTATTCGAGTTTTACAAGGAACTTCAAGTTCTTCACATATCATATAGAAACCGTCCCAAAATTTGCTTAAAGAAAGTGCATTTGCTGTTCGGTTTGCTGCAAACACCTTCTACCTACGCCTTTTGCACCTTGCAATGTAAATTTGTGCGAATGTGTGTGCATCGGCTGTTGGGTTCCTTACTTTTTTTTTTTTTGCCGAGCTTTGGGCCCTTGCATATTTATGTCTCGATGGATGCCTCCATCTTGTCGGGGCATGCAAAAGTCGGCGGCGACAAAAAAACTTGATTGATTGGCCTGCCAAGAGGCAAAAGGGCCCCATGTGGACAGCAACAACAAAGAAGCAGAATAAGAAGACAGGCAAAAAAGATGCAGAATGCAAAAATCACAGAGACAAATACAAAATGGCCGAAATGAACTTTAAAGTGGGGAATTTCGAATGGGGAATTCAGAGCCGAAAAAAACAAAAAAAAAAAACAACAACTTTGAACTGCTTCGAGTGGCATTTCCGTTCTTCAAGTGCGTCAAATGCACTTCACGATTATTATAGAGTAGGGTTTGTTTCTTTTACATGTCATTTTTTTTCTCTTTTTTAGCTATTGGGGCGCTGCATTTCCCAGAATTTCAATATTTGCTATTCGATAAGCGCAGGTGGCAGCGCGTCACCTGTAAATATCGTAAAATAAATAACGCAAATGAAATAAATTTGTTTATGCATTGAGACGATCGATGATAACATTTACAAGTCAGCTCTCTCCCTCTTATCTAATGCTCTGTCTCACTCTTCCACTCTCTGTTCTTTTTCGTCAAGCGGATATTTGTAGGGTATATTAGCCTTGGGCAAGCAGAAGGAGATGTTGTAGAACCTATCAAGCATATTTTTTTTTCTGATTAAAGGAATTTGATTACGAGGCAATCTGCTTTGTAGATCCCGTGAATAATAGAAGAGACCAGAAACTTTAAATATATATTCCTGTTTATCGCTAAAATTTCTATTTAATCCTTTAGAAAGAGCCACAGTTTTAGATCTAGTTTGTCGTTATATAAATATAAACTATGCATAATCCTCAAATATTCAACTTTGTATAGCTCCTAGAGTATCAGCTAGTACAGCACTCCCCTCTGAATCACCGTCAGTTATTTTTTATTTTAATTGCTTGTTGCCTAAAAGACATTTGAATTGAATTACGCGCTCGATTATTAATATAACTTTTTCCTATTTATTTTTTATCAGTCAAAACACTTTTCTTGTATTTATTTAGGGCAATACCTGCTTCTTCTACTACCTCCACTGCCTCTGCTTCCTCTTCTTCCACTTTTACCTTAATGAATTTGTGTAGTTTCTGTGATATTTGGTGATATTTGATGATATTTTATGCATGATATCACAATCGGTCACTTTTTGTAGCTCGTATATCATCAGAGTTCGGTTATAAATTATGGTAAATTTGTTTAGATAAGCACTGGAAATAGACTTTGAATGATGACGTGCCCCAAAATAGTTTTATCGATTCGCTTTGTAGCACTTGTTATCGAATTTGTTATTCTGGATTGATAACACCGCTCTTTAAGGCTTGATTGCTAATTTGTGCATTAATTTCTTTTGAATTTTCGATTTCTATTATAAATGAGAAGTTCTTTTAGGCAATTAACTTATTTCAAGCAGTAGATGGTTCAAGAAGAAGAGAGAAGGGAGAGAAATCAATAAGCGGAATCGAATTTGAAGATCAATTTTCCCTTAATTTTGACCTCTATAAATAGACTTAGCTCCAAAGTTAAGACCAGTTATAAGTGCACATATGTATGTATGTATGATACAAGTCGGTTATTGAATATGGATCATATAATAAATACGCCAATAAATATTTATGTATTTATATAACTGCTGGCTATTTGCCACTTCACATTTTATTTGACCTATCCAAAAAAAAAAAGAGGCCCCGCCCAAAAAATGAAACGTTCAGTGGGTCAGTGGACAGAGTGTCTATCAATCGGGACACACCTAGTTCGATAGGACAGAGTTGCGGGACGAGCTAGGAATCATGTCCTATTTACTTAGCAAATTAACTAAAAAGCAAATGCAACTGGGTGGACATTGGGGAGAAGAGGAAGAGAGTGGGGAGCTTGAAGCAATTTGAAATTGAAATTCAATACGCGAATCGAGCAAATAAACGGGGGAGGAGTTGGAGAAGTTGTGGGCGTGGACAGCGGAAGAAGAAGCGTTGAATTGTAGTACAAATAAATTGAAAGCGATAAACGCGGCAATCAAAAAGGTGGATGCGCCAATAAGGATACAACTATAAGCAGGACACGCCATGCGATACGCTTTTTAAATACCCTATTAAAATGAGCAGAGGGGTTGTATTGGCAATGCGGTTCTGTATGTTAGAGGAGGATAGAGGTGTGACTGTACTTTGTATACCTATACTTGGGTTAAGCAGAAGAGTCTTCTATTCATCCGTCTGCTTGAATGCGCGTTTCTCGAGAACTAGTAGAACGAGAGGTCTGAAATTTGAAATATATATTCTCCTGTATTACTATTTAAGAAAACTCAATTCAGAATTAAAGAGCGAGAAACTAATTTAGATAGGTAGGGTAGAAGGCGCAGGCAAAGATCATTTACATTTTGGCTGGCTCTCCTTTGATTCAGGGTATCTGCTAGTCTGGCACACCCACTGAGAGCACACTTATTTGTTTTTTTTTTTTTTCTCTGTTGTCTTCTGTGTGACAATTAATACGCTAAACGTTCGTTCGTTCGGCCGAAAGGACAACAGAAATTCTCACGAAAATTGCCTCAGGACACGCGTCGCTAAAACTGAAATTAGTTCGGAAATTACGACTGAAAATCCGCTGGCAACCCGCTTCTGCGGCGAGAAAGATAAAAAACGCAACCGCAACGGGAACCGCGTGGCCAGCCCCTTGGATAATGACTGTAATAAGGATTCAATGATTGTCCTCGCTAGCAATTCCTTTATAGAAGCGACCACCCCTTTCGTCGTCACGTTTTGATAGGGCGTCCGTCGATCTACGAGCTCCAGCTCCTCCCACCCCGTCTCCTGCTGCTCTTTGAGGGTGGTTGCGGCTCAGCTCGTTAGCCGAATCCTTCGTCCTGGCGCGTGCGTCCAGGCCACATTATTGGACGGGCTTCTCTTCCTTTTTTTTTTATCACTTTTTTATACGCGCTTTGCATGCAGCTGATTTTCCATCTCATTTTCCAATTTACGACTATATTCCTTCTCTCCCTGCGCCTGGGAATGCATTGAAGATCCATACAAAGAGTATGTATATATAGAAAAATGCAAATCATGTCACTTTTCTGACTCGTACTTTGGACCATTTAATGGTCAATTGCTGAAGTTGGGATAGGCAACATTTATGATAAATGATGTGGAAAATTTGTGTTTGATCTACGAGAAAATCACGTTTAATATACATTTATAGAATAACATATAGAATGTGCTATATATAGTATATATTATATAAAATTCAACAATTTCTTAAAAAGGGAAATCAGAAATATTATCTCCAACCCATTTGCCGACGGAATTTGAAGCAATTCCATTGACAGCTTCATGGTGCTTGCCTTTGCAAAACTCCCTTTCTACTCCAAACTTATCACTAATGAGAGTGGGAAGTCATATTCAAATTAGGGTTACGTGCAGAAGCCGTTAATTTAATTAAGCAAATTTCGTGAGTATTCAAATTAAGTGAATCAACGCGCAAGAGCTGAAGGAAAGTTGTCGCTAATATGAGACTCGTTTGTTACGGTTCGGTAAGCGTGCCATGGCATAGATATAAGTCGGAACAACTGTCACAATATACACATGTACACATGCATTCATATGTATGCATATATATATATATATATATATATATATATATGGACCCCTATCCGAGTCACATGACTAGGCGAAATTGTTAAAATTGTTTGCAATTAATCAAAATTTACTGTACGGCATTTACATGGCATTCGGAATGCAATTGACCATTAAATCGAACTGTGACTGGGCCATAAATCCCAATCACATGATTTGCATTTCTTTAGCAGGAAGTACGAGTCGAACAGTTCCCCAAAGGAATTCACTTTTGTGTTCTAAAAATAAATGGAAATCGTGAGCAATAAAATAGAAAATTTGTCTCTAAATGGAAACTATTCATTTGCGAAACTCTCTTTTATGCTGAGAGTGGTTTATGTACAGGGTATCACTTATAGGGTATAATGTAGAGGTATTTATAAAGGGGTTAATAAGTAGGAATATTATAATTTAGTTAATATATAAAGAGTATTATAGAGAAGAAGATGCCATTTATTAAATACTGTACATATATTCTTGAATATCATCAATTATTGACATATTTTAATTTGTCATTCATATTTCACATTTAACATAACATTTGTTCAACTCCTATGTTTAGATCTATGTATAGTCCACAAATATATTTGTATATGTACATTTTTCCTAATTTATATCTTAATCATATTTCATATAAATATTCTTAATATTTATATTCCCAATAATATATTTATAGGATTCTCAACATTATTACCTAATATCTCGATTAACAGACTTTAATTCAAGTTCGGATCTTTAGTTTATAATAACTTTATATATGTTAAAATTATTGTTATATTGAAAATAAGTTTTTCCATGTTACTTAATTGAAATCCTTGTTGTTAAATTGTCTTACAGACTGGGTCAGGATATAGATACATATATATAAGGTATAGATATGATTCTCCCACATTTATATAACTCACACGATTTCTTATTAACTCAAATATTCAATTATTTACTACTAATAATTCCAATGGAAGCATTCGCGTGACTTTTGTTAACGGTTCTAAAGGTATAAAAAAACGAATGCAAGTACTTTGGGCAGAACCGCCAGCAACAACAACAACAACATACGACTAATATACCCTATTTCGAAGGTGCAGCTGTCGATACGACTGGTGTTGTTGTTGTTGTTGCGTTTCATTGGAACAATATGAATAATTGGCATAACCAATAAAAGTTGTTACTAAACACCCAAAATGATTGACAGGCCAGCAACAACAGTTGTTGTTGTTGCTGCTGCAGTTGTTGTTGTCAGTCCGAATGTCAACACGTCAAATAATGAACAGCAGGTAATCGTGTAGGAGGGGGAGAAGGATGACGAGGAGGAGGGGGTAGGAGAAAGAGGGGAGCCTCAATGTTTGCCTGTGGTCAAAGCAAATTAATTTTCCTGCAAGTTGAAATATGTTTATGAATTATTACACAATTGCTGTTAGACACACCTGATCGATTATCTATATACACATAGATATATAAGGTAGATATATACGTATACGTATAGGGTATATTAATGTTGTGCAAGTGTATGTAATGGACAGCAGAAGGTGTGACTGACCGCCTAAATATAGAATAAAGATATATGATAGAGAGAGAAGAATCGATCTAGCTATCGATAGCTATATCTATTTGTCTGTCTACCTACAATTTTTTCTCTCTTATATGCCATACGCATCAAAAGTTTATCCTCTGCTAAATTCATAATATAGTGAGGAATTTAATTTGAAGTATTTTTAAAGACTCAAATTTTGATATATTTTGAAATTATTCTTATTGCCATATTATAAATAGAACCAGATATATAATAAATGTATACACAAGCAGGACATCTATCAGTCTTGAACACTTACCTCTCAGTTGCAAGGGTATCTGCTAGTCGTGCACACTCGCGCCTTCGCTTCTGTTTTATTATGACATATTGCATGTTTGTACATAATTTTGTGGTTTAGCCAAAGCGCAGACATGAAAATTGTTATTAATATTTCCGTTTGGGCGCAAGGATCGCAGCGAACTCCATATAAAAACATACATATATATAATCGAGGAATATACATATACATATATATATTTATATATATATGTTTGTGTCTCTGTGCAATTGAAATTCAAAAACCAGTTGGGGCGCCAGCTTTGCGGCTTTGTCCAATTGAAATGCCAACGAGCTGCCACGCCCCCAACAACGAGGCTGGTCTTGCCTGGAAATTAATTCTTTGCATATTGTATAAATTAAATTTGTTTACAGCGCCACGCCCCTTGCATGTTGTTTAGCATATAAACGCCCACTGGGCCACGAAACGAGTTGCTCCCAGCTTCAGTTTTGGCTCTGGCTTTGGCTTTGGCTTTGGCTTTGACTTTGGTCGCATCCTTTTTGTGGATCTCGCCTAATTATAGCTTATCATATTTCCATAGTCGGGAATCGAGCTCGTTTTTCATCTTTGTCATTCGAACCCCGGACTGCGAGTTCACAATCGTAATTGTTGGTTATTCCATTGCGCACATAAATCAATAAATAAATTTGCTGTCCAAGTGCGGAACCCAACTTTTGCTCCTTCAGCTTTATATATATATATATATTTTTTGTTTTGTTTTTGTTGTTGTTTAACAAGCTTCAGCTTCGGCAGCAGCTTCTTGACCTTGACATTCATGCAGACTTTGATTTAGCTTTACCGTTAACCTGCTGCGCCGCATAACTTGGTCGATCGATACCTAATTGCCATATGCGAACCGCACATTCCAAAACCGAAGACGGAGTCGAACAAAAAATGTCGCAGACATCGGGGAATGCAGCATTGGATTCCCTCATCCCCCCCACTTCCCTTCTCTGCGCTTCTCATCTCTGCTGCTTTGCTTTTGCTTCCACCTTTGTGATTTTTCTGTTGGCCTTTTGCTATTTAAATTTTGATGGCATTGTGCACACATTGGCCCAATCGCCGGCTGTTGGCCAGCTTCAAAGGATTGCCGCTGCGCGGTGTGGCAACTCTGGCGGGGAATACGGCAGCCGTTTTGCAGCGGCTACTGCTTTGGCTTTTGCATTAGCATCAATCCGTTTGATGGAACGCGGATTTGGCATTTCATCATTGCAGTGAAGCCTCACTTATGTGCGTCAGGGTTGTCGAGCTAACCAAAAATAGACTAATTTAATACAAATTTTGCTTTTAATCATTTAATTATTATATTTCAGACATAAAGTCTTTTTTGGGTTATCATAAATATTTAAGTAATCAATCAGTCAATCAGCTCGCAATTATTTTTGATTTTATTTATTATTTTATTTATTTTATTATTATTATTTTATTATTATTTTTTGTAAGATTACAGAATTTTAATTCTGTAGATTCCAAAAAGTTTTTCAAATTTCTTTAAAAAAATTAGGAACCTTGACAACCCTATGGAAGCATTTGCGCCTGCCTGAAACGGCAAATGTTAGCGATTTAAATTTGTGCCGCAAGCCGCTGGCAACAGCCGACTACAAAAGAAAGTTGCCACAAACAATCGCAACAATCAGCAAGCAATTCGAACCGCGGACCAAAACTCCAAAAGTTCCGAAAGTCCCGAAAGAAAATATTTATGCATTTTGATGCGGCAAAATGAATGATTTGACTTTGACGATTGGCGATTGCCGATTGACGATTGACGAAAAGATGTCAAGCCAAAGGCGGAGCTGCAGATGAGGTTCAGCGGCGCAGAGTGCAGAAGAAGGGGAAGAGGAAGAGGAAGATGAAGAAGAAGAGTGGAGAATGCATTGGGGACGACAGTGGCGACGCTTTTTCGGTGGATATTAGCGCAAAGCCTTTGGATCCTGCCGACAATTTAAATGTGTGTCCCAGCCACAAAGCCGAAGCAACTCTCGAGTGGCAAACAATAATCAGAACATGGTCCCCAGCAGCAGCAGGCCCAACTCCTGCCCCAACTACTGCCCCAACTCCTGCCCCAGCTTCAGCTCCAGCTCCGAGTTTTGCCATTGTGGCAAATGTCGTCAAGAGGCAGCCGCTTGATGAAAGCGTCAGAAATTGATGGATGTGAATGCTGCCCAGTAGAAGCTTATAGATGTGTGAGTCTGTGTGTGTATTGTTGTTGTTGCTTTTCCTTTTGCAAATCTTTTGGCTACTGAACTGAAGCTGAGCGTCGGTTTTGGCCCTTTGAAGTGAATTGCGGTAGCAATTTGTGCTTTAATTCGAGTTTAAAAACTATGCACAACTTGCAGTTCCATTGTTAGTCGGAAGCTGCCCAACTGCTGAATCTTCTGCTTACCCGCTCAGCTACTTTTTCACACAGTTGCCAACTCTAGAGCTTGCCGCACTGATTGCTGTTATTTTCATATCAGTTATTAGTATTGTCAGCGCTCAAAGCGTTTAAGCCAAATGCGAACGTTAGAAGGCAGAATTTTAATTTAGAGAGAAGAAAGTGCAGACTAGAAGATACTTCACAAATAGCTTTATGGCTATTATCAATCAGTCAGTCAGTCAGTCGACTAGAAGATACTTCACAAATAGCTTTATGGCTATTATCAATCAGTCAGTCAGTCAGTCAGTCAGTCAGTCAGTCAATCAAGCAGATGACTCTTAACCTACAGTTCATAATGTTTCTATTGTTTTATATGTGAATTGTTTATCGATCTGTTAGTTAATCAATCAATGTCTCAATTATACTTATCGATATATAGAAATCTTTCTATAATCTTTGTTTTACCCTACTTAAGTTTATAGTTTACGATCTGCTAACAGTGTTACTTTTTTCTATACTATTGTATATATATATATATATGTAGAACAATAATATATTCTACAGTATCTCCTCTTCCATAGGGGATCCCACATATCAAATTCCACGTCTGCCGCTTTAATAGTCTGTTAGTTCATATAGGTTGATAAATATGTATTTCATAGTATCTTAATAGTTGGCAACTGCCTGCAACTTGATTAGGCAGGGTATCAAGAGGAAGAGCGAAAAAACAAACCAAGTTGTTTGTGTGTGTGTGTGTGTGTGTAGCTAGTGAAGTTGTCGTACTGCCAAGTACTGTGGGGCTGACAGAGTCGGCTGCCACGCCCACTTGCAACGCCCCATTTATCAATATTCATTTAGTGTCGTCGTCGTTGTATCAGTTGTTGTTGTTCTTGTTGTTGTGGTTGTTGTTGTTGTTGATGATCATTAAAGCTGAAACTAAAACAAGACGAGGGGAGGAACAAGGTGGGGTAGGAGGAGGAGGAGGAGGAGGAGGGGGAACAGCAGCCGCATCGTCTAAATTAATTGACGGCTCATAATGACAGTTTATCTAGAAAAAATTGTTTGCCTCGAGTGTTGAGTTTTTTAATTAAAAATTATTGGATTACGTTTGCCTGCGAATTGTCACGCATTTGCCATTGGCCAAGAGCAGTGGCTGAACCCATCTACCCGACACCTTTCTCTCTCTCTCTCTCTCTCTCTCTCTTTTCATAAACAGTTGCCATTTTAGTTATGCCTAAGCATAAGCCAAAGCATTTAATCATTTTAATGGCAAGTCGAAACTTGGGCTTCTCTCTTTTAGGCCCTAGCCCTGCCCCTCGACCACGCCCCCTTTTGGCGACAATTGTCAGGCAGGGCATGCCGCTGTTTTCCACTTTTCCACGAGCTGCAAAACGACTGAAAAGAAAACTTTTGCAAAAAAGTAAATTGAACCTTTTTTTTGTTGGATTGTATAAAGAAGTTGGAATACTCTGAAATGCTGATAAATAGGTTTCCTATAGATAAGTATATAGATGTATTTAACTAGGTATATATAAATAGAAATATAGATTAATACAGACTAGTTAGTAGAGCTAAAGAAGAAATATTCGAATTTGATAAAGCTTAAGAATTTTTGCCAGGCAGTTATTAATACTATTATGATGTTACCGTTACAATTCCTTGATATACTGTACTATATTACTTAGATATACTTCACTCTATAATCTAACTGTAGTGATAACCATTTCAAATTAGTCTATGAAAAGTATATTAATAATATTAATATATATTATTTGTATATTATATTAAATTATATTTAACTCTAAGATAAGACTGACCTATCTTGTGACGAGGTATATGAAAGAGTCATAAATATTATTGATTTTTTTTAACCACCAAACTGACTGTCATTCTTATAGATCTATCTACAAGACAACCTAACTGAGGTACTCTACAATCAGTTTGTCATAATATAAAATAAAATTTTATACAATATTATTTATAATAAAGTAGGCTAAACTCTCACATAGCTAAGGGACTCTCATATATGTAGAGTATCTGGAAAAGTCACAATTAATATGGTTCTTATTCGTATAGAACTATCTATAAGACAACCTAACTAAGGAACTCTTCAATCAGTTTGACTTCTAACAAAGTCATAATATAAAATAAAATATAAAATATGAAATAGTATTTTATATAATAAAGTTAGCTAAACTCCCGCATAGCTAAGGGACTCTCATATATGTAGAGTATCTGGAAGTCATAATTAATATGATTCTCATTCGTATAGATCTATCTATAAGACAACCTAACTATGGAACTCTTCAATCAGTTTGACTTCTAAAAAAGTCATAATATAAAATGAAATATGAAATAGTATTTTATAAAATAAAATTAGCTGAACTCTCGCATAGCTAAGGGACTCTCATATATGTAGAGTATCTGGAAAAGTCATAATTAATATGGCTCTCTCGCCTCTCGGTTGTCTTTGACACTGGCTGCCAGATTGGCTGCTTAGCCACCAACTCTTCGTTTATCCAGCGGCGCAGTTGAGCTCTGTTGACAACCTCATCATGGTGACTGACTGGTTGACTGACTGACTGAATGACTGACTGACTGACGAGTTGACTAGCTAGCTGGCTCATCAAAAGGTGCGCCTGTTCGGGCTTTTGCCTTCACTTTGAGGCCCTTTTTTCAGGTTTTCCGACTTTGCGATTGTCGGCCTCAAAGATTTTGATCATGCGGCGAGTTATTCCTTTCTGCTGCTTCTTCAGCTTATTCTTCTTCTTCTTGGTTATTGTCGGCTGGCTTTAAGGAAGCCATTACACGCATATATAACAACAACAACAGCAACAACAATTCTTATTCGAAATGGGATTCGCATTCGGTTTCGGTTTCGGTTTCGCATTGCGCTTATGAACTGCAATCATTTCTGTTGGCCAACATCGTTTGCTTGTCGTCTTCTTCTTCTTAACTTTTTGTTGCCCTCTTCGTTGCCAATTGTCGTTACGCTTTGTTCTCCCTGTTGTTGTTGCAATCACAATTTATTACAACAAATTTAAATGTTTTGCTTTGTGTTTGGCATTTTTATGGCGTTCGTCGTTGTCATTCAATATGCAAATGCTAAAAGCCAACTGCTAGAGAGATAGAGAGAGAGGTATAGAGAGAGGGAGAGGCAGAGACAGAGACTGGGAGCGAGTGGTATAGGGAGAGAGAGAGAGAGAGAGAGAGAGATTGGAATTTTTAAATGATTTTTATATCAAATAAATTAAACAATTTTTTTCATTGTAATAATTAATAATTAATTTAAGCAGAAGAAAGAGACGATAGATACCTTCTCATACATTTAAAAGGTATTTTTACAGATTTTTAATTATGTTTCAATTTGTTGTTTAAAATACCCTTTACCCTACTCTAATTACCTTTAATTTCAATACAATAATATACTTACAGACCTAAAAGATCTCTTAAGGGTTTCGTTTTAAAATGATATTTAAAAATCCGTACAGCTAAAGAGCTGCACTCCAATTCTCTTAAATTCCATTAAACGATTTTACTTTTAGTTGCTTTTCTCATGTCGATGAGATCTCTTGTACTCCCCATCATACATATATTATCTGCAACACTGTCTAATAGCCCCCAGAGACAATCCTTTATTTCTCTGCCGTAACCCTTTCAGTAGCTGGCAACAATTCTCTTTTACCACACGTTACAACACATATACATATACATACACATATACATACATATACTTACACATATTTATATCCACACCCACACACACACACTCACAGCTTTAGACACTTAGGAACCGCTTATTAAAACCTTTCAACACGCGCCAAATGTCATAATAAATTGTTGTGGAAACAACGAGAAAACTCAGGAGAAGGGGGAAGAGATGGGGAGATGGAGAGAAAACACCCTCGCATTGGGTTTAGTTGAAGTGAGGAGCCGAGTGTTACGTTTATTTTCTCACATACAGAATGACAAAGCACTTTTGATATGATATAACACAAGGGCAATAAAGGCGATCGCGATAAGGATCGGAGGGATATAAAGGACACGCCACAGTGAGAAATTAAGAGAAGCCTTAAACGCAGCGTTTAGCGGGGTTCGAGTTGGTTGGTTAGGTAGGTTAGGTAGGGGCCGTCGAACAAAAGGACAATTCACTGGGTAGGGTTATGGCTATGGCTATGGCCATAGAGATAGGGTCCATAGTAATATGGTCTATATAGAGATGAGCATAGGGGCAGGAAGCGTGCCAAAGCGTGCGTTGGTCAAATACGAATGAGGGATGATATATATAATGCTTGAGGATGACCACAGACTGGATCGCAATGATGATCCCATTGATGATCATGACGATCGGGATGATGGTGATGATGCTGCTGGAATACTTGGAAAGGTGTGGGCTGACCTCGAGTGGCATTTAGTCCAAGTGCTTGGACGCCTACACAATGCCATGGAAACCAACTGCTGCAAATAGAATGCAGTTGTCACGGCCTTTTTCACATGAAAGGGCGAACATCATAAATCACGAGCAAGATGGATAGAGAGGGAGAGTGTGTGAGAGAGCGGGAGAGCAACGTTTTAGAGTCCCTTTTTTGCACCTGGAAGTCTTGTGGGCGATCCGCACGGTTTTCGCTGTGCTGCAACAAAAATTACTCAACAGTTGCTGCCGCATTTTGTTGCACGCTCCATTTGACACAAGCATTGAGACAAACTCGACTAAATTGTATATAGAAAATAGACAACTTGATGACTTTATTTAATTTTTATTGCAACTCGACACAAAGCCAAGCGTTTTCCTCTTCATTGTGTTTCCATTGTCCGCCATTTGGCACACTCCACACATGCAATTTTCTCGGCCATTGTCCGACAGCCGAAAATAGTTAAACAGTTTTCCTCCAACAGTTTTTCCCCCCGCACTCAAAATGTTGCCAACTACTGCCAAGAATTGAATGCAACTCCTGCAATTGGCAAAAAGGCTGCCGGAAGCGCACAATTTGGTTGTTCACTGTAGCTGGACTAAAAGAGAATCCATTCAAAAAGCAAACTGTGGAAAATTCTGTCGTAAATATAAGAAATTACAATTAAAATATAAAAATATGCATAAACCAATCGAATGAGAGTTTTATTCGCATATACTATGTAAAATAAATTTAACAAAGTAACTTTTTTATATATGCAATAATAATATAATATATAATAATATATATTTATATATATTTCATATATATTATAAATAAAACATTCAATTTTCCTTTTAAAGTTTTGGTTTGGTTTTTGGTTTGATATTGGGGTTAATTCGTAATACAAAATGAAGTAAAATCTGTTTAACATTCGTTCAGCTTTAGCCTTGATTTATCATAATGGAACTTGGCGAACGACTCAAGAGAATCGAGAACCGGAACTAAAGATTGACCTGCAACAATTGTGAATGCTAAATACAGTTCTCATTAACACTCACACACACATTTACACTCACATTCAGAGTGGCATTCACAGTTAAGTGTAGTCGACGCCACTTGGCAATTAAAAACGCAAATTTTTGCCATTGTCTTAATTTAAATAAATTAAATTTTATGACACTTGCTGCACTTGCAGTTCGATGGGCTTCTCTTCTTCTTATTCATCCTTAATTGGTTTCATCTGCACCGCCAGCGAAAATTCTCGGTTCGCGATTCTCGATTCCCGGTTCTCAGTTCTTACTTTTCGGTCTTATCGAGTGTGTGGGAAGAATTTATTCGAGTGCTATTCGCATTATTCACAATTCACAGATTTTGAAACTTAGAGCTTACAAAAAAATATATTCAATATTTTAATATATTAAAAAACATATTTTATGCAAACAGAAATTGTTTTTTTTTTATAGCTTGCGTGTTCAAGTTCTAGATTCAGTTCCAGTTCCAGTTCCAGTTGCAGCAGTTCTTCAGGCACAAAATTTACCCCCATTTTGTTGTCTTCGCGTTCGTTTCTAATCCACGTGCAAAATGTTATTCACTAATTAGCACAATATACTCTATATATGTGTTTTATAATGCAGGGGAGCGGTAACCCCTTGGATCCCTCTCGCATATGCTAAGTCGTAGTACCCACTGACCATAACCATGGCCGATACCCAACAATAATCGTAACTACGCCCATTTCGCACTCGGTTTTAATGTCTGTGTGTGTCTCTCTTGATTATTGCAATCGTAAAATGTATATTTGTTCGCTTTGATGAAGTTTTCTATTAACACGATTTGGCTGCCTGAAGATCCCCAGCGATACGAACTACCTAACATTATTTTATTTCATTCCGTTTCTTTTTGTTCCTATCTGGGCTTCAACAATGTTTTTAACAAGACTTGATCGTTTCAGGCATAATGCATTACGCCCCATCTTCCTGTAGAATTCTACTGTCAGCTTAAGACTTCTTTTGGGCTGGCACAGTGGTGCAAAACTAGCGGAACATTATATTAAATTTATAAATAATAATGATAATGAATCTGATAATGACAATGATGATGATGATAACAGTAATGACAATGATAATTATAATGATAATGATAATGATAATCACAATGACAATGACAATGACAATGATAATAAATGTGATAATGACAATGATGATGATGATAATAGTAATGACAATGACAATGACAATGACAATGACAATGATAATGATAATGATATTGATAATGATAATGATAATGGCAATGATAATGATAATGATAATGATAATGATAATGATAATGATAATGATAATGATAATGATAATGATAATGATAATGATTATGATGATGATAATGATAATGAAAGTAATAATGACAATGATAATGATAATGATAATGATAATGATAATGATAATGATAATGATAATGATAATGATAATGATAATGATAATGATAATGATAATGATAATGATTATGATGATGATAATGATAATGAAAGTAATAATGATGATGATAATGCTAATGATAATGATTATGATTATGATGATGATAATGATGATGATAATGATAATGATAATGATAATGATAATGATAATGATAATGATAATGATAATGATAATGATAATGATAATGATAATGATAATGATAATGATAATGATAATGATAATGATAATGATAATGATGAATCATAAATAAAATAACTAATAGATATAATCCTTTTTTTGGCCGCATCTGGCCCCACTGTGCATATTATGAGGCATTAGCCGAGCGGCAGTCGTAATGAAGTAGGTGTTGCTTTTGGCTGCCTCGGCATTAACATGCTATCGGGAGAGCTCGCAGTCACCTGCGCCGTTGTTCTACCTGTGTTTGTTGCTGGCAATCACTGCCCGAGCGGCAGAGACATTGGTGCCGCGCATAATGAGGGGGCCAGAAGTCAGTCGTAAATGAAATGCACAAATAATATGCAACAAGAGGCGTCCCAAGCGACGCCCACACCCCCACCTGAACGCCTGCTGTCAGCTCTAGCGATTGCATGTTGCACGTTGCGCGTTGCAAGTGGCAGGCTGCAGGTTGCACGTTGCACACTGCACACGTTGAACGTTGCACGTTTGCCTTTCGAGTGTGGCACATGCAAAGTGGTTGAGTGGCAACCACTGGGCGCCACTTTTGCGCTTCGCCAGTCCCAGACACTTCGTTATAAAACAATTATATTTTGTAGCCACAAAAGAACAAAAAAAACCGCTAAAAACAGCTAACAGCCAACAAAAAGAAAAACAAATAGTATCCAATTACAAAATAAGCTGCGCAATGCAAAGAAGCGAGCAAAATATTTACAAAACTAATTTATAATTAGTGGCCGAGGCAAACTAGCTGGCCCCCCTCTTTAAGCACCCTCCTCCTTTGCCACACCCTCCCTTAAGCCAATCCCCGGCGCAGGAAATGGGAAGTGGAAATCGTGAAGTTTGCATGCGCGACCTTTTTGGTATAATTTACAAATTGGCTCCAGGCGAAAAACCGTATCCAGAACCCTAACCGCGGACCCTGAAGACAATGCAATGAATGCTAATTGCCCCCTTTTTTTTACTATTGCATAATATCGAGTCGAACAGCAACAAAATAAAGGCAGTTAATATGAAACACCTGCAGTTATCGACTTTTCGAGTATCTCATTTAATTTATTTCTTTGTGGTGGGTAGTTGTTTTTTCTTATTTACTTTTTTTTTTTTTTAATTTCTAGCCATTCGTAGTTGCACTCATTAAACGCACGCAAATGCATTACGAATCGAACCGATTATTCATATTGTTCACAAGGTCAATATGTCTATTGGTCATATCGGCTATTGGGCAATTATATTTGGTAGCAGTCGTTATTAGACTCGAACAAAGGGTTGCTGCATGCGACTCAATGCAAGAACTCGCATAGTCAGATATTATTTAAGAAAACATTTTATATATAAGGTATTTTATTTGAATATGTAATATATATATAATATATTTAATATATAATAATATACAGTATTTTAATTGAATATCTATAATACTTAGATAATTAATAAATTTAATATAAAAATATATTTAATATATAATAATATACAGTATTTTAATTGAATATCTATAATACTTAGATAATTAATAAATTTAATATAAAATCTTCAAATACAATACATTATTTTATTATATTTTATTAAATTTTAATTTTTTTTTAAATTTTATTAAATATAATATCGTAAAATATTGTTTTTCAAAATAAGGAATACTAAATTGTTCTATAACTGAGAATTAATATTAGAATTTTTTTAAATCTTAAGATTCTTTGATACAATGAATACATCTGAATAAGATACATAATATATACATGAGAAAATTTATTTTTCTTATGATATTTGTATGAAATCTTACATAAATTTCTAGTATTTATTTAAGACATGATAGAAATAATTTAATTATATCACTTCTTAGTGTAACAAGAATAATACTTAATGTATCTGCATGCAATTTCTACATCTATCTTCTTTGCATAAACATTCAAACTTTTAATTGAGTTAAAAAGCCTTTGTAGATCAGCAATTACCGTAGATATGATAAAAGGTGCCTTAATTATACGACTAGCCTGATAAACTATTTCACATACATAGTACATAGTACATAGTACATAGTTTAAGAGAAGTGCAACATAAATTAAAACAGTAGCTTGTACAAATAAATATTTTGCGGCAAGTATGCAGCTCGCTTCGATAATGCAATTTATGTATGGATAGTCCCGCACTCTCCCTCTCTCTCTCTCTCTCTCTCTCTCTATGTCCCTGTCTCTGTCTAAAGCCTAGCTGAGAGACTGAGTGCAAAGCAGTTGGGGTCCATTCAGATTTAGTGTAGAAATGCAATCCGTGAAATGTGAAATAAATATGCAAGTAAATGTTGCATGTTGCATATTCATGGCCGCAGTTGAGATGCCAACTGTGTGCTGAACTGATAAATTAAACAATCCTAAGTTTTAATGCAATTGCATTGCAAATTTGACTTGGCTGGAAAAACGCGACTAGAAAGTCGCAAATGCGAAATGCGAAATTGCGAAATTGCGAAATTGCGAAATGGTAAATGGAAAATGGAAAATGGCAATGGAAATGCAGCTAAAAACTAAATTTATGCGCTGTACTCGTTAATTTTGATGTCTTTGATGCCACCTGACAGACGACAGGCCAAGAGGCGCAGGGGGCGTGGCCCCGGGGTGGCGCTGTTGTGAAAATGGGCTGGGGATTAGTTCAGTCAAGATTCAAGATTTAAATGTGACAGCGAGGGAAAACTGGGCTAAGAGTGTACAAAGATTTCATACCCTGCAAAAATGTTGTTTGCAAGAAAATTGGATGAAATAAAATTCTAAACATTTTTTTTTTAGTTCATGTTGCAATAGACTAATCTAGGTCTGATTATTATGATATATATGATTATTTTATTGTATTTTATAATGAGACCCAAAAGCTATAGTAAGCCGATCTGACAGTCTTATAAATATGTGTTAGTATTAACCAAGAGAAATAATTCTATCAACTTTCAACGAGCTAATTTGAAAACTAACCGAGTTCACAAAGATTGTCAAATAGATGGATAGATATTTTATGGCTAAGGCAAGCAAATCAAGGTATGATAGCTATATGCGCTCCTGTTGCCTCTATCAATGTGTTACACATTTAATAGGGTTTTCGAAATACTCCTTCGGTTAGGGCATACGCCAAATGTTAAGCTTGGCCCACGATCCGTCAACCGAAAGCTATAATTCTCGCGTCTTGAGTAATTAGATGCGCCTTTTTGATAACTCAATGAATATTCACAGTTCTAGAAAGTTAACACCCTGGGAATGGACCATTGGGGGTCGTCATGTGAAAGCCAAACAGATTTATGCCAGCCAACAAAGTAGCTGCATAAGACTTGAGGCATGGAACGCATTCCCAAATGCAAATTCGCAAACATAAAAAAAAAGGAAAAAGCAGACAACAGAAAATAGCGAAATTCATGTGAAATCGTCGTCGTTGTCGTAATTACGGGCAATTTTCCATGAATTTATTAACATTGGCGGCAGCCAAAATGCACAGCTGATCCCCTATATATAATACCACCATCTCCCAAACCTTCCCCACCCCTCCACTTCCCCATCCATACCCTTTAAACAAACAGACCATAAATAGTATAAATTTCCACATGACACGCGATGCGCTTTTCATGCAAACAAGTCAAGTGTCTGCTGAAACATCATTTGCGTACAGCTGGCAACTCTTAATTGCTCAAAGCCCAAGCGACAAAGCCCCTCTTTATCACCCCATTCCCCACCGCCCCCCTCTCTCACACTCCACCCGTATATATGGTTCTTAAGGCAGTTCCATACTCAGTGGCATTCTCAGCTGTTCAAATCGCAGCGCTTTCATTTGGCAAGTGCGACAGAGACTTCGTCGGCACTTCATTGATAGCCGACTGTCAGTATACGTGTGTGTGAGTGTGTGTGGGTCATCAGCACCCCCCTCACCCCCCTCACCCCCCTCACCCCCCTCACCCCATTCGCACTGTAAGCCTCTGTTGCATGTCATGCGCGCAGCTCATCTGCATGCTCATATCTTCGTCATCTTCGGCCTCAGTCGCTTTCAATTGTCCCCTACAGCCGGGTGTCTGTTTCTTATTAGCTGAGAGGGTCTCAGCATGGTACCGGGCGAGGGGTACGAGTGGGGGGGTACGGTTACTGGGCAATCAGTAGGCAAAAATTCCATGAATTAATTTCAGTTTTGCATGTTGTTATTTATTAAAATTTTATTTTGCGTTTCATTCAAAGCCGCGCGCGATTCTCTTTTATTGCTGCCGCTTTCCATGCCACTCTTTATACCCACTTCTGTATGTGCGTGTGTGTGTGTGTGTACACTGAACTAGTTATTTTTCATAATTTTTTTGTGATTCTTATCATTTGGCTGTCAGTCTGAGCTCTTTGCTCTTTCTGAATGGATTGCTTGAACGGACGGAAGATAAAAGATACTTTAAGATTCAAGCAGAGCTTCAATAATTTGCTTTCCTCTCGTAACACCCAATTTGATCTAAATTATTGGCATCGCAAATATACACAAAATAAATCTATCTATTGATGAAAATATGTGTTATATATGTCATAAAATTATTTCATGTTTTCTAGAAATTTTAATTAAGAAAAAAAAACAAACGTTTCAAATTTCTTTGATAATAATTTTTATTTTTATTAATTAGTTTTTATATGTTTTGTTTATACATTTTAAAATTCTATTAGTACAATTTTTTGTTTAAGTGTTTACTTTTTATGGTTTGCAATTACAAATGTTTGTCTTGCTGATAAATTCAATTGGTTTTCTGTTACATTTTTTAATTTTTTTTATATTTTATATATACTTTTAAATTAAAAATCATTTAATTTTTTAGTTATTTAATTGTTAGTTTACTTGCCCATAACATACAAAATACCGCTAATTATATAATTATCAATTATTGTGTTTTGTTTTGTTTTATTTTAGGTTTTTGTTTAAATTAAAATTAAAAATCATTCAATTGATTATCACAGTATTCACGAAATAAAATAAATATGCTTTAAAGTTTTTTATATGAACATTCTAAATATTTCCTTTTTATATTTTTTGCTTTTTCTCCTTTTTTGTGGTGTTTTCTTATTTGTGAAGTTTATTTGCTAGAAACTGTTTTTTTTATGCTGACTTGAAAGTTGATTTTCACATACACTCAAAGAAAAGTCTTAGGCTAATTTTACTTAAATATTAATCATACGCCATGTAGGATAGTTTTCTCAAATACAAATTCAAAACAATTGCCAGCTGCACTTGCTGCAAGCAATTGCGTTGAATTTAAGTCCGAAAATGTGGGTGCTCAAGTGAACTTGGAACTAGCTCACAGTGGTTCACTTGAGCAGTCGCATTTTTGTGCTAGTTTTCTTACTGATTAGTTTGTTGTCTATATTTAGTTTGTTACAATAAATACCAATAATAGTTAACATAAAACAAACCACAACGACATATACATATATACATACATACATAATATACATATATATATATGTATATATATGTGTGTGCGTGTGTGTATGTGTGTGCGATTGGTGTTTGAAACCGAATCATAGTGAAGAATTATGCTAATATTTGATGTGTTTTGCGACTTGGAACCTGCAAAGAGAATGAAAAAAAATACAAAGGAAATGTTTAGTAAGGATTCTTTAAATAATTATGAATAATGAACTAGTTCATTGGAGTAATTTAATATTTATAAGCTAGTTACTATTAGTTAACTTTTAAGGAGTTATATTTAAAGGCAAGTGCAACAATTTAAATTAAAAAAAAAAATATATATAAAAATAAAAATAAAATTTATATGAATAATGAACTAGATCATTAGAGTAACTTGTTTTTATGTCATATTTAAAAGCAAGTAATACATTTGCAATTTAAATAAAATATGGAAAAAAAAAAATAATAATTTTGCAAAGTAAGAAAAAATATATTTCTATATAATTTTTTTTTATAGTCTGTTTACACACCTGCTTGAAGTAAGTTAAGCTGTGCGCTGTCGCACTCAATGGTCTCCGCACATTGCACTGTCTGTTGCCCCATCTATCAGTTGCGTAAGCCCCATTTCTAGTGGAGCATGTAGGATGATTCGTCGTCGTCCGCGCCCGTTGGACTGTCGAGGGAGGGATTGATGCGCTTCTCCTTCTGCCGGCGATTGCAGAACCAAACGCGTACCACCTCCTTCTCCATGCCGAGGCGGTCGGCCAGCTGGCTGATCTCCTCGGAGGTGGGCTTCTGGTTGGCCATGAAGGCCTTCTCCAATGCCCCCCGGATTGTCGTCTCAATGGAGGTGCGCTTCTTGCGCCTGCGGCCAATGATCTCCGGCGTGCTGACCGTCGCCTGCAAGGCAGCCGGATCGAAGACTCCGCCGGTGGCTTGAATGGTGCGATCGGCATCGTCCAGCCACTTCTGGAGCAGCGGCTTCAGCTTGCACATGTTCTTGAAGCTGAGATTGAGTGCCTCGAACCGGGAGATCGTCGTCTGGGAGAAGTCGTTGCCATAGAGCTTGCCCATGGCCAGGCCGACATCGCCCTGGGTGAAGCCCAGCTTGATGCGGCGCTGCTTGAAGGTCTTCGCGAACTGCTCCAGCTCCTCCAGATCGGTTGTCTCCTCCGGCGAGGGCTCGCCCGCTGCCCGCGCTGCCGCCGCGCTGGCGACAGTCTTCGGCTGCGGCGTGCTGATCGACTGACTGTGGCCATGGGCGTGGGCGTGGGCGTGGCTGTGGGTGTGGCTGGTGGGCGTGCTGGGCGTAAGCATGCCGCTCAGCTTTAGGCTGGCCGCGGAGTTGGGCGGCGTGATCTGCAGCGGCTGATGCGGCGAGCTGGCCGGACTGCGCACCAGCGCCGGACTCCGAGCGTGCGGCGTCGAGCTGCGCGGCTGCAGCGGCGACTTGCACAGGCTCATCGACTCCTGCTGCTTCTGCAGCGCCTGCAGCTGCTGTGTGGCCTGCGCCAGGGCCTGCAGCTGGCTCTGCATTAGAAACTGGGCAGCGGCCACCTGGGTGGCCAGCGCCGGATCATCCTGGGCCATTCCCAACGAACCGTTGCGCAACAGTTCCATGTAGCTGTTGAACTGCTGCTGCAGTGCCACTTGACGCTGTTGCAGCAGCTGCTGGAACTGCACAAAGTCCTGCGGCGAAATGGAGCCGGCCAGCAGCGGATTATTCAAGCCCAAGCCGGCGGCCGCCAGTTGGGGCGAGGACAAGCCGGGCAGCGCCATCAGCGGTTGCATGCCACTGGCCACGCTGCTGGCCACGGCCGCTGCCGCTGCGGCCGCCGCTGCCATCGAGGTGGGCGTGCCCACGGTGGGCGGCAGCACAGGCGATATGAGCGGTGCCGTTAGCTGACTCGGCGGCGTCGCCGCCGTTGACTTAACCGAGCTCTCCGGCGATTGGGTGCTGTGCCTCGAATTGTCGCTCGTCAGATTGAGAGCTCCCCCATTGGCATCCTCGTAATCCTCATCCGGCTGCTCCAGCTTGTAAGTCTGCTGGTGGTTGTGACTGTGACTGTGACTGTGATTGTGATTGTGATTGTGACTGTGATTGTGGTGGTGCGCCGGATGCGGTTGCAGTGAGAGCAGCTGCCGCTTCGCCTGCGGCTGAATGGGCAGCAGCGCCGGACTCAGAGGCGAGCGACAGCGATCGCTGGAGGTGCCAACACTGGAGTTGTTGTCATCACAGTCGGAAGCTGTAAAAGAGCGAGAGAGAAGGAGGGAGAATGTTGCAGAAATTGTCATAAATTGGGGTAAAGAGGGGTATAAATGTTGAGCTAGAAAGAGCCAAAAGCTAAACCATAGAGTAAAAATGATTAAAATAAAATAAAAATATAATGTAAAAACTAGTTCAATTAGAGTGTAAAAGGAACTAGTTCTAATGGAACATTATGGTCGGCATAGTGATTAAAGTAGACAAAAGTTAATCTTCTACAATAGAAATGATAACTAGTTCAATTAGACTGTAAAAGGAACTAGTTCTGATGGAGCATTATGCATGGCTAAGCTACAAAAGGTGGCAAAAATTAAGCTCATATATAGCTTAGTCTGTTCTACAATAGAAATGATAACTGGTTCATAAAAAGAGCTAGTTCTGATGGAACATTATGCATGGCCAAGCTACTAAAGGCGGCAAAAAAAAAACTTATATGTAGCCAAGTCTATTCTTAAGTAGAAAACACATCCAAGACTCCCCAAATGCTATTTAAGAATCGATTAAAGACGGCAGCAACTAACTGCAAACTCCACTAAATTAACCATCCCATCCCACACAGGCCATCAACTCAGGATTGTCCTTTGCATAACTTGAGCATTGAAGGGAATGCGTTTGCATAATTTTCGATACAATTTCATAGTCCGTTGAGTTTTTGTGTGGGTGAAAGGATTTCGCAACCACTCGGTTTTCCCTCTGTTAGGCGAAAAGTGTTTTTGCTCACCCTCTTGGGCTGTAGCTGTATAGTTTACATAGTTGGTTTACCTTTGCGTACATCAAATGGAATTCTCGTGTTTTCTTTTCATTTTGGCTGCTTTTAAGTGCCATTTTAGCATTTCAAATGCTGCGGCCAACGATTTGTATAAATTTGCCATTTCTATGCATTTTATTTGCACAAAGGCGTAGGCAAAAGGGTCAAAAGGGGGGCGTGGGTTGGAGGGATGGTGGCCATCCAATTGATTTGCAATAATATTTAAATGCGGCAGTTCATTTTTAGTCAAAACTTTTCCCCCTACTGGAAAATGTGGCAATCAAAAGTTGAAACCCTTTTCAAAAGCAGCTTCTTTGAAGTATAACCCACACACACACACATACACATATACACACACATGCACACGCTAGCCACGCTCCTCTGTTAAAATCTCAATTGTGGCATTTCCATTTCCCAATTTCCCATGACCACACATCCTGGCCAACCGGTCAAGGCAGCTGGGTCCAGTCCCAATCGAAATTTTTGCATATGTTTGGCCACTGAGGCTGCTTTATGACTTGTGGCTCCGGATGGTGGTGGTGGTGGTGGTGGTGGTTGATGCTACGTGAATTTGATGACTTATTCGGACGAGTGGGTGCCCCACCGTCATCTGCAGCAGAGTACATATTCTGCCTTTCTTATGTGTATGCTGTGGATACGTGCGGCCATTTGGTATTCAGATGATGTGCAAATTCGATTTGTATGGGTTGTGTGAGGAAGTGCGGACAGTGGCGTAGGCCAGCCAATTGCGGGGGTTCTAACTTGCTATTAGCTGCTCGCATATGTGGCAGAAATTGCAGATGCCTAGCTCAGCTATCAGCTGAGTTACAATAGCTAACTGCAACTGGGGATAGTGCTTGACTATGAAAAATTAATTACCTTCCTAAAATTTACTTAATAGTGAAAATTGTATATTTCTAGCTCTTCTTAATGTCGAGTTACAATAGTTAGTTCTGTTATTAGTGTTGATATTAAACCGAAACTTGATTGTATTGAATTTTAGTAGCGAAATACAACAATAAATACGTATTTGGGTAATCTAACTAGCCTAGCAGCCGAGTTACTTGAGATAGTAGCTGGTATCTATCCCCTGAACGACGCCTCTGCGCTTTTAGGCAACCAATAAAAAGCCAAATGGTCAGTTTGACTTGCACACACGGCCACGGCTCCCACACTCGTGCATAACGGCATAATTTTTGCATAAAATATATGTAAATATGTGTTCATTCGGTAGCGAAAAAAAAGGGAGCGAAAGAAATCACAGCACAACTGGGTCCCACACAAGCACACACATACACACACACACACACACACTTACACACACACTCAGGCACACACATGAAAATTCAAATCAAGCGAAATGCTGTCAATAATATAAAAGCAGGGAGCCCAAAAGAGTAGAAAAAAAAGGTTGTCCAAAAGGGCAGCCAGGACCTCGGACCTTGGACCGAGCCGTGACTAACGAAGTTCGAAATGTGGGCGTGCCAAATATATACATAGATATGGCCAGCATTTCATGACGATGATGAAGCCAATGATGTTGCTAATGATGATGCTTTCGATGATGATGTTGCCATGAAATTTGTAAAGTGTGAATTGCAAATTTTACGCAATTCAGACACACAATAACGAGTTATGAATAATAATGAGTATTCATGAATACTAAAACGATATTTTAAATATATAAATGAGAGAGAGGGCCCAACTGTAGTTCGATATTGATAAGAGCTGGCAACAATTAGAGGACGATACTCTTAACTCTAAATCAAATACATATATGTATATATATGTTATCTATATCTCAAAGTCAAAAGTGATAAGAGCTGGCAACAGGTCTTCAATTAGGCGACAACCCTGTTCACAATTGTCAGCTAATGCACTACTTAAGAAGCTGTTAATAAGACATTAAAATCAACTTGAAGATACGCCCAGTTTCTCAGCTCCCCTTCATGGCAACTCCCTAAATCACAGACTCGACGAAGTTTTGACAGCCATTGTCTACAAAAGGAGCGAGAGAGTGAGAGAGCGAGAGGGAGGGGAGAGGGAGAGCTACCCTATTTCTAACCCTAACCCTAACCGTAACCCTAAATCCAGAGCCAAACCCTAGGCGCAGCGCGTGGCCGGCGAGTGCGGAGTTTTGATTGCAAGGGTTGCTGTGCGGGGTTCGAACTACCCGTCTGTTTTATTTTATTTTTTTGAAACTGATGCCCGGACCGGGCAGATGTTTCGCTTTCCAAAAATATATATGTTTTCCTCTCCACAGTGGACATATCGTAAATTCTCGGACAACAGCTGATGCCCACTAATGGATAACCGAATGTTTCTTCTCCTTTTCTCTGTTTTGGATTCTAGGTTCGGATTTGAAAGAGTTGTATTTAAAGTGCGGCACTTACCGTTCGACTGCAGCGGCGACGGCGAACGCGACAGGCGGCTGATGTCTGCAAGAGAGTGAGAGAGAGGGAAGATAGTGCTTGAGTTAGTCAAATGGAAATATGTTGGAGTCAAAAAGGCGACAGCACGTTCGCCGAATAAAAACACAAATATCAATATAAATATATATGTATGTATGTAGATGTGTACGCCTTGTATATAAGGCGAGTAATCGAAAGAGCAGCCGAACTTAACATTAAAGTGGAGTCGAAGTTGGTTTTGGGGTCTAGTTAAATCGATATTCGATACATTTTAGCTAACTGACCAAATGGCTGCAGACAGGACACGCTGCTGCATAAAAGGATATTTTTATGGCACACCTGGTGCACAGTTCCTTCTGCTCCTCTTCCATTGCCCCTTGCTCCACCATTCAATTTGAATTTGAAATTTTTGTACACATTTTGTCGAGCAGTCGAGTCGAGTGCATTTTATGGCCACATATCGAAACGAATTTTTGGGGCGCGTCCTCAGCTGAAATTCTCCTTGGGCTAATTTATGTGTCTTGTGGCAACATTTTGTGTTGCATGCAACTCGCCACAACTGCAATTCGCTTTCTTAGCAACATTTTTACTGCCCAATTTTCAAAGTAACGCAATGACTAATCGATCGGCTTAGTGGGGGAAAAGTATTCGTTGGATGAGGATTACATATTCTGATTAAGATCCGAATAGAGACGGCATATAATATATATAGACATATACACTGCCATTTAACTGTATTTGACAATATTTTAAATAAATATTAGAATATGCTGCTGCCTTATATGCTGCATTAGTTGCATTATATCTACGTATATATAGTAAAATATTTGTATTCTCTTAACAAATAATTATAATTATTACAATAATCAAATTTGATTCTATTTGCAAAATAATTTCGTTTGCTTGATTTATGAATTTTAAATATTGCTTATCGATTGATCATAAAGTAAATGTCGTTAATCTTTTTTAAGCAAGTGTGATCATAAATAAAGTTTTGAATGGGCCAGGGAATACCCATGGCGTGTTCTGTCCATCCATAAAGATTAACTCAGAGTTGGCTGCGCTACTTTGTTATGGCCAAGTTATATAATGATTCAACTACGAAGAAAATTAAGTTTTAATTTGATTTTTGTACAAATTCAATTAAATACCAAAAATAAAATTATTTATTTTATTACATATATAAATGTTAAGAAAGCATTAGGAATCTATGCCTATGAGTAGTTTATAGATCTTGAGATACTTTAAAAATGTCAATATCATATCTTCAGATACTTTGAAATGTTGTGCCTGAAATATTCATAAATTCTAATGCCCAAACTCTAATCTATAGCTAGTCTAATGTCCAACTGTTGTTCTACATACACACACATATATGTATATATATACATATATATATATATATATATTAACACACTTCTGGCACACGTTTCTCTCGCCTAATTAAGCGACAACTGTTGTTGTTGTTGTTGTTGTTGTTGTTGTTGTTACTTCTGCCACACTTCAGCAGCAATTCAAGAACTCGTCCACTCGACGAATGAAAGAAAGATCTTGTGATCTGCGCCGATATTGTATATAAGTGTGGCATATGTGCCGTGAAAGCGTGTGTGTGTGCGCCTTTAGGGCTACCCCTGCCAACCCTGCCACGCCCCTCTCGCCCTCTGGCTAACCCAATCAAGGCGCAAGGCACTTAAAAACGATTGCGAGCCAAACTAATTTTCAAAAACTGAGCGTTAAAATGCCACATAAATTATGCAACCTATTTGGAAAAGCCACCCCCGCTGCAGCTGAGTGCAGGGGTGGGGGAGAACGCGTGGCATGCAGCGGGTCAAGCTGCAAGGCGGCAAAAAGCGCAACATTTGTGAAAAATGAAAATGAAAATGAAAAATTCAATTTCAAAGCCAAAAATTGAGCAAATGCAAAAACCGCAGACGTTAAGCAGACAGCGGGTGGCCAAGAGAGAAAGAGAGTGAGAGAGGGGGAGAGATTGGTAGAGAGCCATGCTGTAGGAAAGAGAGGGGGAGGGTTTGTAATGGGAGCTGCGAATTGCGAGCCTTTGGACGCGCAGATAAAGATACTTTTGCACAATTAGTCAATGACCTCGACAGCTGTGAGTGTGTGTGGGTGTGTGTGTGTGTGTGAGTGTCAGTGTGTATAAATCAACTTATGTATGTGTGTGTTTGTTTGTATGTTTGTAGCGCACACATCACGTGCGCAGACTAACTATCGATTGAGTCGTCGCCGTCGTCGGAAGCTGCGTGTCTTGAACTCTTGACCCCGCCGCTTCGCTGAAGCCGTGCATGTTGTGCCTTTTGCTTTGTGTGTATATACGTAGCAAAACAAAGCAACAAGAAAGCGTGTGCGAGACTGCGATATGCGTGTGTATGTGTGTGTGCGAGGTGTGCGCTGCAACGGAAGTCGATTTCCGCAGCGATAACAAATTTAATCGATATTTTCAGCTATATATTTGTGTTTGTTTTTCTATAGTCAAGTACTTCACTATACTATATATCATATTAGATTATCGTATACCTTGAGTATATCGGACTAGACAATCACATATTTCAGGTATACTCTATATATAGTATATATATTTATAATATATTAAGTATATGATAGTCTAGTTTACTATATATAGAACTGTATTGTTCTATTATTTGTATCTATACTACTCTTTACTGTATTATATATTATATTAGATTATCATATACCTTTGTATAATCTGATATTACCAAGATATATTAACTGTATGATATTTAAGTTAGCTATATTTAGAACCGTTAAGCTCCAATTCGCATTGCTGAAGAGGTCTTGAAACAGGTCTTAATCCTTATTTTATCATATATATTATGTATATATATATATAAGCTATACCTAATTTCATATAAAAGCAAACTGTATTCTAAATTTTCTACTTTTCATTGGCTTTCAACTTTTACTCCACATAAATGTTGTATTAATTCTATTCTATCTTCCATGCTCCATACTCTATTATAGACCTAATCGGTATTATAGCTTGCATATTTGAGATGTTTGTTTTTTATAGCCTTATTCGTGGAACTGGCCATAATTGGCCATAATGTTCGACACGCCCACTTTCTTGACCAGTTTACTCCGGTTCGCCGATAGCTAAATTAGCCTTGTACTAATTCTTCTTCTTGTTGGGGTTCTTATCGCGGGTTATGAGCTCATTCGATGACCATGACTATAAAAAAGCTCAGAGAAAGAGAGAAAGAGAGAAAGAGACGGCGCGAATTGTCGTCAATCGATCGAAATATAAATCGTAGCATATTAATTTAAAACTTATTGTCGAATCGATTAATTTATTGTAAGTGGTCGCCTATGACGAAATTTGTTTACCAAGAAATTCGGAGCATTACGTGTAGTTTTCCAGTGCAGGTGTGCCGAAAGATAAGCGCGATCCAGATAACCAAATCGGTTCAACTATATGGAAATCATGGGACTCGGACATATTTTTAATCGCTTTCTTAGATAACCAGAAGTAGAATTTTAACTGGGAGTCGGACGATTTGAGAGCTCTTCGTTTTAAAGGTGCTCCAGGGGTTTTTTTTCGTGAATACCATTTATGTATTACTCATTAGGCTAGTTTATTAGGAACTGATTATCATTTTCCTATTAATTTAAGCAAAATGTGAAATTTCTTTTAAAAATATTATATTATTACTATATTATTATAAATAATATCTATTATTAAAGATTATTTATATATCTATTATTAAAGATTATTTGTGTATCCTTTTTGGAATGATAAGCACATGTGGTTTATTATATTTATGATCTATATGTAACCAAGATTTTTCTGAAATTAGTAATATTTAACATAAGCTATATTCTAATACTTTATCATATCCTGTATTCTACTTATAATATAATATAATAATATAATATTATCTTATGTTTATATGTTATCTACAGGTATTCCATCAATCCTTAACTACTGTATACTTGAATTATAAATACCGAAATAAATACCTATAGATTTTCTATCTGCTCCCTATGCATATTTTATTATCACTTTAGTTAATCTTAAGATCCACACTATATCACATATTTATCATAATATATTGCAATCTATACACATTTTAACTGCCCTTAATTTATTTTCAATTATTAAACACTATTGCACAGTCCATTAACAGTGTTGACTAACATTTTACAACGCTCTTTGCTTGACATTTAATCAGATCTGATAAGAAACTAGAAAATCGTTTAGTTTTTTATAAGAGGCTTCGATTTTTAGTCGTTCATTTTTCTTGTTAAGTTGTGTAAGAAATGCGTCTTCAATAAATATTGTTTGTTCTATTTTTTATGGCCAGCATTCGTAATGCCTGCATTTACAGTTAGTTGTGGTCGAGTAGCTCCTAAGTGGGTCGCACCTGTGACGAAGCAAGGTGAGGTGGGGGTGGAACGTGGTAGGTGGTAGGTGGAAGGTGGAAGACTATATGCGATATTTATAACAGGGACACCTGTGCCTCAATCAAAGCAGGTGAGCCAACTAATGAAAATCAAACAATTAAGTTACAATAATTATTTGATTTATTTATAATATATATAACAAATTATTGGGTATACACAAAAAAGTTTAATAGAAAAGGGAATAAAGAAAATAAAGTGTAATACTAAATATATAATTTATGTAGATCAAGAAGCTTTTAGATAAAAATAAATAATATATGCATTAAATATATGTTTTTTTCAAGATTTACTTCTATTACTCTTCTTGCTAGATAGTTATTGAATATGAAAATATATAGGAATTTTCTAAGCAAATATACTCAGGTAAAGCGTTACAATTGGAAATTAGAAACTTCTCTTTAGAAACAAATGAGATACATTTTTATTCCTATTGATCAAGATTTATGCGTATCTCAATATAGATTATGCTTAAATTTCTATTCATCAAGTCTTCAGCTTAAGTCTCTTGCTATATAGATTTTGGAATATTTGTCTGATTGTACACTTACATCGATTCTGCATCATGTCTCGAGCGCTGTTGTTGTTGGTCTTTAATAGATCATGCTTCAAGGAATTGTTATTATCCTCGGGACTAGCTGTGCGCCAATGTAGCTCCGACATAACCATTTTCAGCTCAATAGATCGGAATGGTATGGTAATATATGATGGAGTTAAGATTTGGTTTAATTTGTTGCTCAGATATGTTTAAGAAGATGTTTTTGTAATTGTCTCAATTGTCACTTGCAACACTTGCAACACTTTTGCACTGCATAACACTGGCTACAAAGTTTTGTTGTCGCTTAGATATTATAAATATGTACGCTCTATTTTGTGCTTGAGTTTCTATATAAGGTCGGTTTGTTGCGCCGGCCTGCGTGCAAACGCGTTCGTGTTTCGTTTGAAACTGACTGAAGGCAAACGCGGCGATGCGACAGGACGACTCTCTTTGTATCTTTGTATCTTATGGATAATCGCTGGGCCTGACGACGATGGCGATAATGATGATTGAGCTAATGATGATGATAATGACGTTGATAGTGTTAGACTGCCGGTACTGCTGCTGCTTCTACTGCTGCTGTTGACTATCTTTCCCTCTCTCTGTCTTTCTCTCTCTCTCACTCGCTCTCTTGCGTTGCCGCTCACTCAACAGCCGGCTTTGACTTTGTTTGAGTGCGAGTTTTGAGTTGAAAATTTGTGTTTTTGCGCCCAAAAGAAATCTGTTGCAGGGGAAGGTCTGTGCTATACGCTGCACACCCCTAGAGGTAAGGGTTGTTTTTGTGCCGTTCTTAAAAAAGAGCGTTTGGGCTTTTATTTATTTATGCTTCGGTTTTTTGCTATGTTAAAAAACACACACACGACGAGCTGCACGATGTGCTTCAGCAGAGGCAACGCGTTTAACTGGTTTCACGTCGGCGCGCCAACTGCATTTGGCTCCAAAAAAAAACGCCGCCAACTAGTGTGCGAGTGTGTGTGTGTGTTTCGTGTGAGCTTAACGAACGAAAGCGCGAGGTCTCTCGCTCCCTCGCTCGCACGCTCGCTTGCGCTCTCTATGCATGTGTGCGCACTCACTCATTATTTACCGTTCTAGGTTTGAATGCCTGTTAGAAACGCGTTCCACATTCATTCTCATTCGCTGCTTGGAGAAATGAGCAAGCACGCGCTTGAGTGTGTTGGTGAGTGAGTGAGACTGCGTTTGCATTTGAGCGTACATCCACGAGAGTGTAAGTGTGAGCCAGTGTGAGCGAATGTGAGTGAGTGAGTGTGTGTGTGTCTGTCTGCTCCAACATTTTATACGTTTTAAAATTTTACTACAATGTCTTGTGTGTGTAAGTGTGTGTGGGGTCGTTCGTGTTGTTCGGCTCGGCTGCCGTTCGTTGAGCTCCATTGTTAGTGTGCGTGTGTGTGTGTGTGCAGTATGCGTGCGCTTATTTGGGGTGTGGCTTAAAATTTAAATTTAGCTTTCAAATGGCGTTGGCGTCGACTGCGACGGTGTGTGCGTGTGCGTGCGTGTGTGTGTATGCATATTATTTTATGATTGGCGCACACGCCTCAAAACCAAGCATATGTATGTATGTATATATGTGTGAACATGTGCGTGTATGCGTATGTGTGGGCTATGTAAAAATATTTTAAAGCTGCGTCGACGTCGACTGCAGCTGCCAAGCAGAAAGCAGCGAGTAGCTCCCATTGTCGTCTGCTTTTGCTCTTTGTTCTTCCTGCTCTCGCATTTATTTGCCATTCATTTATGCACATATTCGTTGTACGCTCGCTATGCAGACATCGTCCTGTGGCCCCCTCATCACCTCCTCTCCTTCTTTCTCCACCTACCCCAAGTTAGCCGCCTCCTCTGCGACTGCCTCCCACATTTTGCTTTGCCTTTGCGACTCTAAATTTATTAATTTGATTTTTTTATTAAATATTTATAATTTTTTGGTTTTATATAGTTATGAAAGGCATAATAATTGTTTTTTATATATTTAAAAAAAATTATTCTGATTTAATTAGACAGTATTTTTTATTTGCTGTCACACAAATTTTTGACTTTTTTATTTATATATTTTAAAGTCAGATTTTCCCTGTTAAAAGGAACAGTTTTATACATCATCTGATATTCCCGGAAAGTTGAGAACAGAAAAAAAGGCAAGCGAGACAAACAAATTATAACGAAAAGTCAAAATCCAAGGTGAAAAGTATCTTTCAGATACATCTAGTACATATGCATGTGTAAAAAACAACTTGCCGCAGGTAAAAGATTCACAATTTTTTATGGCCAAAAAAAAAACGAAATCATAAAAAATTGTTACAAAGTCATAAAAAAAAGAGAAGTCAGGTAAATGAAATCGGACAAATTCATTTGTCCTGCCGCAGCGTTTAACGCCCAAAAGGCGCAACGCTTCCGACACTCCGATAACCACCTAAAGGGAACCCGAGTAGTCTCTGTGACGAGGTACTCCAACTCATGAATACCCAGTAATCGCTAAAGTGGGTATGATAGCTATAAATTAGGATTGAATTATATTAATTTGTTTGTATAGATTAAATTTACTACTTACAGGGTGTGTCCTAGTCTTGCATACCCAACTAGGTAACTTTGAACTTATTTTTATTTTTTTTTACATTTTACAAGGTATCTTCTAGTCTTCGCCTGCCTAGATGAATCTTTTTTAAAAGCTTAGTAGTTGCCCTCTTTGATTTTTCAATTTCTATATTTTACAGCGAGTCATTTTTACTATTTGATGAGTATCTCTAGTCGTGTATACTCCACTAGAGCACATAGTTTTTTGCGCTGCTTGCGTTTTTTACGATGCGCTGTAAATTGCGGCGATTTCCACGTAAATCATAAAAAATGTAGATAGACCTTTTGTGCCGCATACCCTGTAGGAGGCGAAGGATGCTGACCGGGCAGCCTCTACATGTTAATTAGGCTCGAGCCGTGGCCTGTTTGACTTGGCTACTGGTTCTGGCCGCGGCTCTCACGTTCGCAAGGACACGCTAAAAAGGCGAAGCGGGATTCGAGCCTTTGACTTTTCACTGGCTGACTTTTTTATTTGCCAGAGACAAAATATGCTAACCAAAAGCAAAAGAAGAAGAACGGGAAGGTAAAGGAAGGTCTCGTAAACCTCGCTCATTGCCGAGAATTGGTTAAGTCAATGCAGGAGATCATAAAAGAAGAGTTTGAAGCCTTTTTTATTGGGGCAGCCGGAAAATATTAAAAAATAAAAGGAAAACTAAAAAAAAAAGGTCAAGAAAAGGGAAATTCGTGCATTACAAAATTTGTGCTTGTTGGAAAAAAGAAAAGTACACGCAACTAAAAGTGAAATGTCTAATGAAGACATAAAAAAAAACTACTCGCAGGTATTTCGTATAGCTGCCATCCTATTTCCTATTCCCGAGTGGGTTCTTAAGCATATTTTGTGGGCTTGTGTTGCGGCTTCTGATTTTTTACTGCCCATAAATGTGGCAGAGGGAGCGATAAACCTCGTGATTTCGATCAAAATCAACATTAAAATGAATGAAAGTTTTCGTCAGAAAAATAAGTATTAAATATAATTTGTAGTAAAATTAAATTTTTTTTTTTAAGAATAAAAACAAATATTTTTTATTAAATTTATAATAAAGAAATATGTATTAAGATGTATTACATATGTTAATCAACTTTATTTTTGTTTTAAAAAATAATTTTTCAATTATATTTCTTTAAATTGAAATTTTGTAACGATATCTTAACTCTTTTTCATAAGAACAAAATGCAATATTTTATAGAAATTTATCTTCGTTAAATATTTAATATTACATAATATAATTATTTCATTTAGCCATAACAAAATAAATCTTAAGTTTCTTATCAATTTTCGGCATTCCCTAACTTCCATTTTTCCCTCACATTATCATCTTTTCCCTCCTTTTTAATTTTGTCTTATTTATTGTTTTTTCTTACCTAAAATTTGCATCAATTACAACTCAAACTTTATATTGAAATTTGGAAAAGAAACTATTTTTCAGGATCCACTCCATAATCTTAAGATTTTTCTTGAACCTTAAAACTCGTGGGAAAACCCACCCAAAAAATGAAAAACGACCCAAAAAACTCTCAAGAACTGCAAAAATAAATGAAAAATCTTTTGCAAGTAAAAAAAAAACAAAACGCAATTAAAAAAATTTACTGTCAAGAAAAAGTTCCCTAAACAAGAGAAAAAACCAACCCTCAACCAAAAAAAAAAGAATGAAAACACAAATTTTCATGCTAAAAATTGCATTGCAGAAAAAACTGTAGTGGGGGTAGGTCGGAAAAGCGGGAAAGCGGGAAAGTTGGCCCCGCATTTAAATTGTATGCATATGCGATAAGGACTACCTGAATGTCCTTGCGAGGGGTGTCAAATGCACGCCAAATGCCGTAACGAGGTCCTTGCCGATGCTCCTCGTTACCTTTCTTTGTTCTCACTTCTTTCTTTCCATCTTTTTAAGGATGTTTTCTTATCGAGCGACGCAATTGATTTGAGTCGTTTTTTACCCAAAATAAAGAGGAATAAAAAGAAGAAGCAGCCGCGGAATAGAGGCGAATCCCTGATTTCAAAGGACATAAATAAAACTCCAGACGTCATCGAATGTCATCGTCGAGTCGATGCTTCATCAAATTACCAGACAAAGCCGAATCAAAACTGTTATTCGAGCTATACAACAGCTTCTGCTTCTTCCTTTTCAGATGTTAAAAAGGAGAAGCCGTGCATAATCATTTGCAGGACTCGCGCCAAAAAGAGGATATTAAAAAGATGCATTGAAAAAAAAAACCGCCAAGCAAAATGAAATAAAAATAATATCTTAGAAAATACTCTTAAAAATAAAGAAAAAATAAAAATCAAACTCTAGAAAATAAATAAAAGTAAATAATAAAAGTAAACAAAATTTTATTTCGAATTAAATTCGAAATTTTTTCTACAGAGTTATTTTGCGATTAGGCTTAAGATCTAATGATTAGAATAAGTCGCACATTTAATTAACACACACGCACACACTTATATGTGTGTATATACATATATTTAAAATTGAGGGTGAGTTCTTATAAAGGGGTGATTCACACCCCAAATTGCAAATATTTGGCAAATGCTCGAAATTTGCTGACAAATATTCGATTTTTATCGTTAGAAATTATTTTTGACAGCATTTACGAATTTCCAAATGAGGGAGTTGATGAATGGGTGTTGAGTGGGAGGGGAAGGGGGTAAAGAATGTTGATTTATGTGTGATATACATATACATATATATATGTGTTTACAGTGCTCATATACTATATAAAAAAAGTTCAGCTTATAGAAAGATATATTTGAGAGCGTAAGAAATTATAAAACTGGGATATAGAAATCTTAACATTTCTTCTTCATTTGCTTTGGTAAAACTTGCTGAACTTAATGGGTCAATCATATATCATATGGAATAACGAGGTATATGTGGAATGCAATTAGATAAGTGTTAAAAATGCTTTAGTTGACATATTTGAATAATCTCTCACATACAGTGAAACCTCGATGTACAAACGATTAATAAGAATTCTGTTTTTCCCCACAGATTCGTTACACTTCATTGATGACTTTGTATACTCATTCCGTTACCATCTTAAATCTTAAAGTTTGCACTCACCGTTTTGTGGCTGCAGCTTGAAGCTCTGCTCCAGATCGCGCGCATCCTTGGAGCTCTGCTCGTAGAGTCCTTGCCTCAGATCCTGTTGCTGTGCGTCCTGCGGCAGCTCAGCTTCGGACTTCAGGCAGAAGGATGACAGCAAAGTGTCGCAGTCCCTCTGCTCTGCCTCTTCCTGCTCTCTTGTATATAACTTCTGCTTAAGCTGTGCCTTATCCTGGCCATTGTCCTGTTCGTCCTGTTCGTTCTGTTCGTCCTGTTCCATGCGTGTGAAGCTCCTGTGTCTGCGATTGCCGCTCACATCGCGCATAATTGTGTCCTGCGGCTCGCTTTTAAAGCCAACTAAAGAGTGTGAGAGAGAGAGAGAGCGAGAGAGAGGGAAACCATTTTGTCAGTGCGTTTTTTATTGTGATTTGCATGGATTACATAAGAGCCAATCAAAGCGCAGTCGTTATCAGCGAAAGGGTTGGCATTTACATAACACTATGAATAAATTCCCCATCCGAAAATCTCGGCAACCCTTTTTTTACGACCGCCATTTAAATAAGCTGAGCGCATAAAAAGGTAAAGGGAAAACACACGCCCGCCCCTATAAAAAAAGGGGGTTGATTTACATAATAAAAAAGTGGATTTCATTTTAATATTTGCCTCGAGGGAAACGGAAATGCGCAAACTCCAGGACTCAACAGGACGAAGGACCAAAGCCTAAGGATTGGCTGAAGTGGCTCGCAAGTCGAGCCGGGAAAATTGTGCAAATGATTTTCACTGCGAGGCGTTGAAGCGTTGCCTCAACGAAACGGCAGGACATTTCCTTATAAGCTTCGCATGTCCTGGCATTTCAAAAAGGACTCCAGCAGCAGCTCGCATGGAAATAATTTTTGATTTGCTGCACATTTGAAGTGCGAAAGTTGACGGCTTGAAATATAAGAAATGGTTCTTGAGAGGGGCTACCTATAGAGAAAGCTTGACTAGGTATGAGGGGGGAGAAAAGTGAAACTAAGAATTATGAGAGAGAATTGATAATGAATTACTTTTATAGATGAGAATATATGATAGTTGTAACTATTTATAAAACACATTTATATATTCCCGTATAAAGTCTAAAATATTTTCATCTTCATCTAGTCTCTGAGACCCCAATAAGAATGCGGAAGAAGAAGAATACGTAAGCAAAGACTCTCTCAATTATTGCTTACTAAAGAGTATCTCAATATTGGTTGATAAAATCGATTTCCTTATTGTATTCAATTCTATTCTATATTTAAGATAAGCCACAGATTTCTTTCAACTCTTGGTTTAGCGAATCGCAAAAATATCTCCGAAGTTGCGGTAGTTCTGACCGATTTCTCGCTTGGCTGAACCAAAAAACAAAAAAAAATAAAACCTTCGCTCAGAGCCTGTTGCGCAATCTGAGCTGCGAGCTCTTCTAAAGGATGCGCCGCCAAGGATAATGCAACAGGCTGCGAGACACAAAAAATATAAAAATAAGAAAGAAACGGCAAACGAATTGCCGTTAGACAGAAGCAGAGAAGAAGTGAGAGAATCGAACAAAAGCGATGAAATTATTAGATTTTTTACCGTTTGACAGCAAAAGGGGAGTTCGAAGTGAAGCATTGAAGAATTACAAGGAAGTGCCACCCAAAAAGATAACCAGAAATCAACACAAAGAGAGACAGAGAAACACGCATAGTTAGAGAGAGAGAAGGAGATAGCAAGAGAGGGCCATAAATCTGATGTCAGTTTTGGGTTTTAATTACGTATCAAAGGACCTCAAGGCACATCAAAAGGCCAACCTGCAGCATCAAAATGTTCGTGTTTTTGTGTGTGTATGTGTATGAATGTCCTTTGGCCAGGTGTTAAGGTGCAATTGCAGTAGCTGCAGCGTGGGAAGCGCAGCTTGCGCAAGGACAATGCAAACCAGCAAACTGCACTAAGTGCCATTTTGCCATTGTTTTGATTTTCTTTTTCACTCAATCGTTGCCCGCTGCGTAACGGTCACAAAACGTAACTGTTGCAGTGCATTGCGCATCAAAATGATGATCGCTCGCATTGTAAATGGTGATTTGTTTGCCCATTGACACTTGTCTCTTTTGTTCAAAGAGCGCAATTTATTGCATGCACATAGATCTTCGTGGCTCTCTTTTGTCACATAGACACACTCACACACCCGCACGTATAAGTCACCCTACAAATGTTCTATACAATTTTTTTATTCAAACTTGCATGCATGTCTGCAAAAGCTCAGCGCTTTGCCGCTGTGCTCATTTAAATAACGGTATTTGTTCTCTTTTGTCAGAGACACACACACATTTAGTTATACAAATGCCCGCCCAATGCATGTCTCAGTCGTCAGGCCAAGCATAACATATCCATAGCCAACAGACACACAAGCTTATTTATACTTGTGTGTGTATGAATGCATGCAAAAGCTCAGCACTTTGCTACTGCGCTCATTTAAATAGCGGCAGACGCTCTCGTGCTCTGTTTAATGCACTAACGACACGCAATACGTTGATCCCCCTCCCTTTTTATAGCTTTATACTACAACTGCCGTTCGCTACGCAATTAGCGCTTTTAACTTGTGATGCGTCGGCGTCGGCTTCGGCGTCGGCGTCGGCATCGACTGCGATAAGTGCTATGCTCCTTTGCTCTCTCTCTTGCTGGCGCGCTTTACACGCCTTTCTACACTTCGCTGCTCGTTTGCATAAATTTCGTGCCAGGCACTTCTTTTCCCCTCTCCTCTTTGACGCTTACGCTCATTCACTCGCTGCGCTCACACGTTTTGCATGCGCAGGTGCAGCGGCTCGTGACGTTCGCCGTTTCTTTTTGTTGTTGTTTGAATTTTTTTTATTCGCATTCGCTTTGTGCGCGCTTCGTGCGTTTTGTAATTGCAGTTATTTAGTCCACAGCAAAGAGCAATTTGAAAACAAAAAATACACAACAGCAACAAAAAATTGCGTAAATTTATATTAAATACATATATTTTGTTTTGGTTTTTATTTGTATTTAAATTCGAAACGGTGGAAATTGAGTGCAAAATGTGCGCTAATGAGTGGATTGCCTTTTAGAGATGGGCGAGGATCTGTGGGCGATCTAAGCTTAATTAGAAGGCGTTAACCCGGCTTTAGACTTTATTTATCTTATAAAAATGTGAATAAATTGAATTTAGATGGTATATCATTATCATAATTGCGTTTTAAACGCATTTATTTAATATCATTAACGAATTTTGTGTGTTGCTTTAATATTTTTGTTGCAGTTAAATTACCTTATTATAGGAATACGAGGAATACGATATATACCTCAATGAACTCAGGTACTACTGGAGCTGGACAAATGAGATTTGGTATAAACGTTAGTTTGCACATTTGTATTGTAATGTAAAGCTCAGGAACTACTACTACAACTTTCAATTTTGGTATAAGAGTACTTAAAGTCATTTAGTTTTCATTTATATTAAAGTTTACGAAAACTATGCACACATCTTTCTCAGAACCCACGTTTTTCATTTATTTGCTTTTTAGAAACTCAGCAACCCGCAACTTATTAATGACTTTTCGTTTTCCCCATTTTCTATACTTTTCCAACAATTTAAAACAGATTTTTACCCATGAATAAAACCATATTTATGCAGGCATCCAAAATTTATAGCATTAACAACAAAAATACGTTACGAAAGAAATGGCAAGAGGTTAAAATGTCACTTAAGCGGATTTCGAACGTTCTATTTTTTTCTTTTTTTTTATCCAAAATATTTTCAATCAATTAGTTTTTACCCGCTTTTTCGCACGTTTTTGAAGCAAAAATTGCGCGCAAAATTGGAAAAATAGAAATTTCATTGCAGCTGCCAGATTGTTAGGGCTACAAAAAAGGGGTGGAAGTGGAGGACGTTATAAAACGAGTGCCTCGAAAATCATTTCAACCCTGTTTTGCATTTAAAACAAGCTTCGCTTTAAAAATGATAAGCAACAAAGTAAAAAAAAGGATCCCAATCAAAGGATCATAAAAAAAAAATGGCTGCAAGGCAACCTGAATGTGGGCAAAAGGGGTGCGGTCTAGCAATCGGAAATCGAGAATACAAAATCGGAGTAGCTAAAATGATAAAATGTCTATAATATGGCAGAGAACAGATATCATTGTGCGCAGCACGCAGGCAATAAAAAAACCAAAAAAAAAAAATAAAAATTTTAAAAGTTGAATGAGATGGAAGGCAGCGCGTGCTCAGCGCGCACCTTTGACATATGTTTAAAAAGAAGAAGAGTTCCCGAACCCGAATCACGAGTCCCGAATTCGAAGCCGATTTTCAGAGCGTGCGGCGCATGCGCCCCGCTTTTTGTTTGTTGTGTAACCCAATCCGCGTGTTAGGGTTACTCCATATACCCCTCTCGCTCTCTCGCTCTCTCTCTCTCTCTCTCTCTCGGTGAGTGTGATTTTTGTCGCTAAATGTGGCGGAACTTCGTCAGCGCATTTATCATCATTAAAGGCGTTCCACAGTCGCATTTTTCAGTTTCTCCTCCCGCACCCTTTGCCACTGCCGCTGCCACTGGATCTGCCTCTGCCTCTGCCGCTGCCTCGTCCTGCGCATCCTTTCACTTTTGCTTGAAAGGCTTCTGCGGGTTTGGCAGCTGCCTTTTGCCTTTTATTTGTATAGAAATCTAATTTGACATGCAAACATGGAGCAGAGCACAAAGAGGAAAGGGGTAAAGGGGAGAAGAGAAGTGGAGAGGAGAGGAGTGGAGAGGGTAAGAAGGGGGCGTGGCAGACGGTGAAAGGATTCTGTCAACAGACGACGGACATCCGCTTTGTTTCGACGCGTAACTCGAGTCGAGTGAAAGTAATTTGTGACAAATTTTTCATTTTCCAGCAGAGTTTTCCATTTCCCCAAAGTGAAAGCCATGCAAATGGTTTTTCTTTTTTCCAGCTGCAATTTTTGCGTTACATTTATTTGTTTATTTTTATTTTCGCCGCTGCTCCTCGTTTTTCGTTTTTCGTTTTTCCGGCACATTGGTCGGGAAAATGTGGAAAAATCTGTTTTGCAGGCGAAAACTTACAAAATTTGTTCACTGAAAATGTTAACAAGCAAAATTAATGAGGCCTGCAACATGAAAGTTATTTATTAAATTACGTTTTACCATACTTTTGTTGTTATTGTTGTTGTTGTTGTTGCAACATAAATTTAATTTAGATGAGATATGTGCTAAGTGCATAATTATATGTTGCCTGTCTACAGGGTCTAGCGGTGGGAGGGGGGAAGGCGGAACCAAGGGAGGAGGAGGCTTGCATAAGAGAAAAGTTCACAAGCTACTTGAGATTCTGAGAAAAGGTAAGTTAGGAGTATAAGAAATAATACTATACAGTATAAGAAGTATATAGTATAAGAATAATAAATTATAATTTTATAATATAAAATTTAAAATAAACAAACATGAAAGCAAATACTAAGGCATAGTAGAAAGATTCAGATGATATATTAATAAACAATCCTCGAGACAAATTCATTCTATAAAAATTAAAATTTTATAATACCTTCACAACAGTAAATATACTGACTGTGCCATAAATTTGTATAATGTTGTCTGTTCAACATCAATAAAAATAATTGAAAATTGAAATTCAAATAAGTTTGGGGATACAAAATATATATAGAGTTTCACTCTTGGTTGATTGCCATATTCAATTACTCCACACTTTCCTATGTAAGATGCAACTATCCTTCTATATAAGATTACGAATCTCTCTAGACATTCAAACTAGATTAATTGATGTCCAATCTTTGTAGGCGGCATCTTTTACTGGCCCTCTACCAAATCAAAGGCAACAAAAGTCGATTTGTGCCCGAACTTCCCTTCCTTTCAACTTCTTTTCCTTTTCCTATTTATATTTCTATTTTTTTTCTAATTCTTTTTCAATTAGAACTGCGCAGACAATCAAATTATTGGCTCAATATCCGCTCCAAGGAGACGAAAAATGGACCCACGCATTTTTTTCATTTTTATTTTTATTTTTATTTTAGAATTTTAGTATTTGCTCTATAGGAAGGGTAGTTTCCTGCGTCGGCATTGTTAACGCAATCATTGCTGTTGGCCAAAATACAATTAAATTTCGCTTAAATGCAACTACACTTGGCTCAAAGTAGGGGCCAAATCCTAAGATACAGTGCAACATTTTGCTGGCAGTTGTTTACATTCCCACGTCCCTTGTCGCAGCACCTTGCTGCATATTCACAATATAATAATCATCCATAATAAGGAGCGTTCCTCAATAAGGATAATGCGAAATGAGTTCCAGATCCTTTCGACCCGATTTCTCGGCTCAGTCGAGTGCGAATAATTTCGAACGACAGTAAAAGTCGTTCGAGCTCTACTCTTTGTCCTTCTTCTCCAGAACTACCTGCATTGAACCTACTCTCCCTCCCTCTCTTCTTCTTGCTCTTTGCAGGTGATCCTTTGTCATTGTCCTTTGCCCTAGCGCTCGTCATTTTCCCAGCCTTCTTTACGAGTCTTTAGGCCAATCTTATGCAAAATCCTTGAATAATTTGCATGGGAAAGTGTTTGCTTATGCATTGAAATGGAAGACGAGGAAATGTTCGGGTCTGGGGTTCAAATCCCATTAAAAAGGAAAGTGCAATTTCATGCTGACAGGTTGCAGGATATTAGACATATAGGAGTATATTGATTCTGGATTGATTGATTGTGAGATATAAAAATGAAAGTGAAAGAATGTAAAATAATAAAAACTCAAACCTAGACTGTGCTACAAAATATTTAAGATTGAATTAAAAATGAATCTAATATGGAAATTATTAAATAAAGAGAATATTATATTATAGAATATTATTTTGATAGGTATACAACTTCTGCATAGACTTCAAAGATCTCTATAGCAGTTCTTAAGTAAGCCCAATAAGAAGTTTTAATATATAAGTATTATAGCTCTCTAAAATATTGAACTGTTAATAATAACTGTTTGTATACTAATATTTTACATTCAATTAGTAACTCCCTTAATGCCCTTTCACATAGTTTTTAGCACAAAGTAAAATTCAAATGCATTTTCCCGCAGTTTTTCACAATCTGAACCTTTTAGGCATACAAAATTCTGCTTCTAGTTTTCGCATAAATCTTGCCCGGCATTAACATGCCTGCTGCTGCTTCTTCTAGCTGCTGTTTGTCTTTCTATTATTCATAACATTGCTCACCCGCTCTCCCTCCAACCGCCCCCTTTCCACTACGCCTCTGGCATTAGTCATGGTAATTATCCGCAATGTAATTGCAATAACAATTAGCACAATTATTGCAATTTACCTTTGTTGTAATTTCAATTTGCAAACGCGCCGCTCATTATTTTTTTTCTTCTTTTCTATTATTCGCACTTTGCATTCGCATTGGAAAATAAGCCAGAGTATGCCAATCGGGAGTGCCCGACTGTGAGTTTGCTTTTGAGTCAATTAATGCGTGCTACTGGAAAGTTGGTTTATATAGTTCAACTACAATCCTTGAGCTTTTCTACTTTCCGAGATATACCCTTTAATACAAAGAGACAGATGGACAAGAAAAGATCAACTACTAATGCAGAGTATAATATATGAATGTATACGTTCACACTTCCTTCTATATTTTAAAGTATTTTTATTTGCATTCCACCAATATACCCCTTTTATGCACATTCAATGGGTATTAAAGCAACCCAAAAGCTGTTTTAAATATAAGCAAAGCTTAGTTTAGTTTTTCCTCATTGTATTTGAATGTGATTTACATTGTAAGTCGATACAAAAACTCCCTCTTCTGCTATATAACTCGCTCAGCTCTTCTCTCTCCCTCCCTCGCTCTACCCCTCTCCTTCTCTCTTTCCTGTTATTTGTTTCAATTTTTCTTGTAAGCTGGCTGGAGTTTTCGCACTTGGCCAACGTCTTGCATTGGCAACACGCAACTTTTCTATAGCCAGAGAGGCGAAGTTAATAAATTAACTCCCCCCCTCCCAGCACCCCTCTCTGCACCTCTGCCCACCCGCTGCGGCTTTTGCTTTTGCATATTTACAAATGCAAAGCGCGCGCCCCAATTCGTTGCACTTCATAAATTTTTACTAGACAGCGGCGAAAAGGGAGGCGACTACGACTCGATTCCAATTGGAGCAGCCTCTCTAATTAGCTTTTTACTGTTTGCTGCGTGCTGCAAGCTGCAGCTGCAACAATGCTTTTCAACTTTGCCGCATCGTGTGGCAGCTGAAGATCAAAGTCAAGGATCAAAACTCAACGAGAGACATCATCACAATCATTTCTCTCTCTCTCTCTCTCCCTCTCGCTCTCTCTCACTCTTATTGTCTGTCTCTTTCTGCGCTTCAATCAGCCGCAAAATGTGGCAGAAATCAATGCGGCAAACAAGACACAAAATGTCAAAACGCAAAACACAAAAGGCCGAAAAAGCCGCTCAACGACTTTGACTACCGGCCAAGTGGAAGAGTTAAGAGGTAGACGAGGAGGGGAAGGGGTGGGGGAAGCTACAGTTGGAGGCTTCTCTTTATTTCCTGACTTTGTGGCTTTCATTGTTTTAGCCTGCTTTTCATTTCGGGCTTCACTTTGTTAACGTTTCGAATCAAATTGACTTTGATTATTTTATTATTTTATTTTAATTATTATCGTTATCGTTATCGTTATCGACATCGTCACGCCATTGTCAACAACAACAACAACAACAATAGCAACATTCAAATTGCGATTTTATTCAAAACAGTTGAAATTTTTTTTTAAATGCATTTTTCAATGAATTCTTTTTTGTATATTTCTTTGCCTTTGGCTTTGCCTTTGCCTTTTAAAGCTGACATTGAGCAGCCTTTTTATAGCTAAAAATAAACCTTGTGGCATTCGCTGCAACTGTTATGGAAATGTCTTCATTTATAAGCAAGCAGCAGGTTATCGAGGCTTTGCTTAACATTTTTAAAAAGGTTTTTCAAATAGTTTTTAAGCACATTTTTAATGAGAATTGAAGAAGAAAAAGAGTTTCAATTTGTAAAATTTGAATCTAAAATTAAAAAAAAAAACTTATCTTTTAGTATCTGAACCCGTGATAAGTTACTTATATGTAATATAATAAAATATTTTAAATTTAATTTAACGCATATACATATTTTTTAAGTTAATTTAATGCATGAAAATATTTATATAATTATTTTTATTACAATTTAATTTTTTCATAGTTGTTTTGCTTTTGTTTATTAGTTTAATAGCTATTAACGAAAGCTACTAGTTTTTGCTTTCAAATATTTGTATTTTATTTTCAAACTTTTTCAATTGCAATTTGTTAAGGATTTCCTATAATTAATTTTGCACACATTGCGAGGCTATAATAATAAACGAGCTGATATTAGTAATTAGACGCATTTCAATTGGAGTTAGCCAACTGCTCTTAGCTGCTACTTAAAGTGAGGACCAGCAACAGTAGCAGCAATAACAACAATAACAACAACAACAACAACAACAAGTCGTCACGAAATGTACGCAAATCAGCCAAAGGCGAAGCAAAAGTTGTAATTTTTCAATTGAATGCACACTGCAACTGTTGTTGCTGTTGTTGTTGTTGTTGTTGTTGTTGCACGCACATTCGCAGTCAAGGTTAAAGAAACAGCAGCAGCAGCAACTACAACAACAACAACAGGGTAATTAGCATGCACTGCGATTAACATATAATTAATTGTTGAAATACAACAACAACAAATGCCAGCAAGAGGCACAAATGAAAATTGCTACAAAACAAAAAAAGAGGAAAAATAATAATAATAAAACAAAAACAAAATTGCTAGAAAAAATTGTATAAAAAATTTATCAGCATTTGGCATCGGCATCGCATGCAAAATACATTACCCGGCAAAAATAACGCAACAACAAAACAATTGGGAAGCCGAACACCGAATACCCTTGAAAAAAGTGATTGGCTTTGTCATTAACAGAATGTTAAAAGGACAGTTGCCTTACCATAAAGCTGTTAACATCATAACAGAGTTGTTAACACTTTTCTAACTGTATATTTTAAAACTGTTAAACTGTTAAGCTTTTTATTAGTTAACAGAAATTTTATTAGCAGAGCTTAAACAACATTTATTTTACTTTACAGTTGCAAATGAGCTATAAGCAGAGAGCAGAACTTCTGTTAAGCTTGCAGATGTTAGATTAATGTTTGAAGAAGGAAATTCAGACAATATTTGGGTACGCATTAGGTACACTCTGTAGGTACATTTTGCTTGGTACAGGGCATAAGAAGTGCTTGTCAACTTCAGTCTAACTTTCTAGGTACGTTAATTATAACTTATAAAATTGAGTACAAATTTGGTACACCTGTAGGTACACTTTCATTGGTACATAGGCAGTTTTTGTGAGTGTAAGTCTTCGCTTGGTACATTCAGGTACATGCATTATATTAGGTACACTTTCTGTTAGGTAAATGTTGTATAACTAACAGAGGGAAGACCACTGATGAAAACTAACATAGTACATAGTGTTAGGTACACGCTGTAAGATTCACGCTGTTAGGTAGATGACAGCTCGGCTGTAACTTTCGTAATACCCCCTTTAGGAGAGAGTATTGGCAGAAAGAAACAGGTGCACAGAGCCGTGTGCACTAATTAGTTGCACAACAGACCGAAAAAACAACAAAAGATACGCAAATATTTTGCCTCGCATTCGCTGCTTTCATAACTGCAATTGCGAACGTGACGCGAGCAGCGACGCTGGCTGCGACGCTGACTGCAATGTCTGTGGCACGCAGCATTGAGGCAGCAGTTTGTCTCGAAAGTTCAATTAACGCATTTTGCTGGCTGCGCCGCCGGCTTTGCCTGTTGGCCACTTAATCGCTCAAACAGGCCAGAACGTCTGCAGAAAAAAAAAATGTAAACGAAAGATTGAGGCAACGAACTTGCCACTCGCTGCGACTGCGACTGCGACTGCAACAGCAATAGCAACTGCAACTGCAACTGCAACTGCAACCGTGGCATGCCACACTGTAATCGATATGCAACTGAGTCGAATCGAATGGAGTTCGCTGCATATGCAAATCTAGCCATAAATCAGCTAAAACTCTCCCGCTGCGATAATCGAAATGAAGTTCTCAACGCTCGCTGCATGCCCCACGGTGTGGCAGATCGCAGCCTTTGTCATTGCCAAGGTGTAGACTTTATGTGGCAGCTACGCTTATAGTACTAATTAGCAATTGTTTAATTATAGTGGAATAGTTCGCCTTCTGTACGACTTGCCACACGGTTTCCCCCCTCTTTGCCCCTTCATTGCCTCCTTTTTGGGTTCTTTGCCCCGTTTGGCTTAACTAATTGAGCCAAGTCGAGAGAGCCAAGACAGAGTGACTGTCTATGAATGAGTATTGTTGTTGTTGTTGTTGTTGTTGTTGTTGTTGTTGCCACATGCTGACACAATTGCCTGTCAATTGTAATTAGTTGTGCTTTTTGAGCATTGCAGCGGGCCCGAAGGCGGCGTCTACTAAAGTGCAGTTATTTAAAAGGGTCGATTTTTTATTACATTTCTTCTCTTGTCTTTACTTCGGAACAGCTAAGAGTCGCAGTTAACTGTTTTGCTATTTGGCTAATTAGTACAATAAGACATCGATTAGTATTCAGCTCTAATTAAACAAATTTTAAACAATTTTACTTATGAAAAGTTTAATTAATCAAAAGTTTAATTGATGTGTATCATATAAATAAATTATTTAAGGCTTTTCTGTTTATCTACATTTATTTAATTTTTGTATTTATATTAAATTATTGTATTCTGCACTATTGTCTACTAGCACGCCATCTAACGTCCAGTAGTGGTACTATTTGATTTGGATTTAGGTTTCTAATAAGCAAAAACAGATTTTCCCCTATACGAAGGCTGTCTTAAGGGTTGTTTAGAGCAGTGAATTTTTAAACGAAATTCTGATTATTATGGTTTAACAAATAAGAAACTGAAATTTACGAAAATTAATAAATAAAAAAATGTAGTATATAAAACTTGCTTGGATGAAAACTAGTTGTGTAGCAATTATTTATAATTGTATAATAATTTGATAAGCATTTCAAATAAACAAATGGAATTTATGATAACATTAATTACAAATATAATTTATATTACTAAAGCACAAATTTTCTATTAAATTTAAGAAATATTTCTTAAATACTTCCTAGCTATGTGTGATTATATCTATGCATCAATATTTAACTAGCTTTAAATTGTTATTAGCATCTGACCATTTAAGAGAAGCACTGCAAAAAAATGTTGCAGCAGCAGCAGCAGCAACAAAAGCCGGCAGCAATGGTTGATGATTGTCTGCGAGTTGTCTGCAATTGCCATTCAGGTGCAAAAATCAGTTAATAACTCTTTATAACACCAGCCAATAATGCCGGCAACTGGCGACTGGCAACTGGCAACTGGCAACTGGTCGGCAGCGGCAACATGATTCATCACGCAGACAGCACCAACAGCAACAGCAACAGCAACATCTACAGCAACAACAACAACAACAGCAACAGCAACAACAAAGAGCCGAGAAAGATCTCGTGACAGAAATTGCTGCAATTGGCGGCACAACAGCGACATCTAGCGGCGGCAAATGGAGTGTTAAATAACAATTACAACTTTATGAAGTTATTTGCGTTGTTGTTGTGTTTATGGCATTGCATAAAAGAAAAACAAAACAACCGCAAGGCATAGCAAATGTGCGAGGAAAAGAGACAGCAAGATGTTCAAGGCAGAGGCGTCGAGTAGGGTGGGGGGAGGTGCAAAAGGCAGGGGGATGAAGATCTTTTGGCTAATTAGTGCAGGCAGAAGAGCTCGGATCGAAGCAAAAGGGTTTCCAAAACTAATTTCAGATATGCATCTGCTGCTGTTGTTGTTGTTGCTGTTGTTGCTGCTGCTGTTGTTGTTGTTGCTGTTGCTGTTGTTGCGGCTGCTGCAGCACGCCCTCCATTGTGGCCAAGAGGTCGAGTAATGCGGTCCAGGCTTCTGTTAGGTAGATCGACTGGCAACTCAAAACCAATCACAGCAACATGCAAAAGAATCTGCGGCAGCAACATGTTGCTGTTGCGATTGTTGCTGTTGGTGCTACACCGATTTTTCTTTGGCAGCGTAAAAGTTATATACAAAAGTAATATTCGTCATAATCATAATGATAGGCTTTCAAAGCGTAAAGCAACGGCAACAGCAACAACAACAACAACAACAGGAGAAGCAACAACAGCAGCAACATCTCAGCAACAGCAGCAGCAGCAGCAGCAGCCGCCATGCCAGTTGATTATGATGATGACTCGAGTCCTCGCTGAGGCCCACAAAGTAGCCGCAACAGAAAGCAGGGGCGTAGTGGAAAGGAGGGGTGTGGCAGAGGGGGGGGGGGGGGGGGCACAAGCAATTCAGGCAAAGTCGTCGTCGTCGTACGACGTCCGCACGATCCATGCAAATTAAATGAAACGTACGATGCGAAAACAAAGTTCCCATGACTTAAGACTGAAGAAGAAGAAGGCGAAGCAGAAGAGGACGAGGTGGAAGTGGATGGAGCGAGGGGGTGTGGCACAGGTCCAACGTGCGGTCCGACTTGCTTGAACATTGCTTTTAGCTGCGCCTCATTTTCCCATTCATGCATTCAATTTGTTGTTGCTGTTGCTGTTGTTGTTGTTGTTGTTGTTGTTGTTGTTCTTGTTGCTGTTGCTGTTGTTGCTGCCCGCGTTCAAGTGTCATAAATCCTTTGGCTTAATAATATGCACCTTGCCTTGGCTCCAGCTTCGACTTTAGCTTCAACTTCGACTTCGACTTCGACTTCGACTTCGAGTTTGAGTTCGACTTTTTGGACGCTTGTTTCATTTGCTTCCAGATGTGAACCTCAATTATGGATCCCCGCTGCAATTGTTGCTGTTGTTCTTCTTCTTCATTTTAATGTGTTGCAATTGTGGCACAAACTTATTTAAAGACATTTAATTTGAGCCAAAAAATGTGGCTTACAAGACAAGGCATTAAAGTGTTTTTAATGCCACACATTGAAAATCTGAGCAACAATTTTCAAAATTTGAACTTGTTTTGAAAGTTCTTTAAGCTTTAATTCAAGAAAAGTTTGGTTAAGATTTTAAAATTGTTTTTGTATTTAAGAATTTTATTAGCTTAATTAGCTTCATTTTCTAGATTATGTTCAGTATTTTTTAAAGAGTCTTTCCTGCAGTTAAATACCCTGTTTTTATTCCAAATTTGTATAAATTGAAACTGAATTTTTTTTTAAAGAAATTGTTGTTGCGTTTGTAGCACAATAAAGTGTGGGAAATGCACTCAAATATAGCTAATTATATTATTAAAATTTGTTAATTAAAATTTGTTTTGTAATTTGTTTTTATTGATTTGTGAGAAAGAAAGGAAAAAGTAAAAGGCAAATGGTCTACATTCCATTAGAAGAATGTTCTATGTCTTTGTTTTATTAGAAGAAAGCCTATAAAAGTGCTATTCCTAGCATTTTACGATATATTCTAGCGAGTTGATCTCATAAGTTAGTTATGTGGATTGCAGCTACTGTTATTCGAGCATTCGATACGGCTTTTAGGCCCATTTGCTGCAGTTGGCCGTTTGCAGCAGTTGGGCCACAAAAGCCGCCCAGTTGGCAATGAAAAAAAATATTAAAAAAAAGAACAAAAAAAAAAAAACAAAATAAAAGGCTGCAGCTGATGCGTTGCATTTGGCCATTGGCCGATTCGCAACGTCACGTTTGGGCAGTTAAATTTGTGGCCATTGGAGATGACCAGATTGGACATGGGCCACTTGGCCAATGTTTACCATAAAAAATGGCAAATCTGTGCTACGTTTTTTTTTTTACTTCTCGAAATTCGTGGCGCTTAAGAACTGCACATCGAGTATTTCCAGTTAACTGCGAAACATAACTCATACGCGCCATGGGCCGCAATTTAAGAGCGCGAGAGTGTGAGAGAGAGAGAGAGAGATAGAGGATGAGAGAGATCTTCCAATTAGCAATAATAAAGTTGGGACGTGATATTTCATTTGGCGAAAATTTGCCTACGTCCCATAAAAAACTAAGAAAAACAAAAACAAAAAATACTGAACGGTGTTTCCAAAGAAAGGCAGCTGCCAAATTATATGCATAAATAATAATTTGATGGAGAACCCGACCTGAAAAGCAGAGACAGAAACCGAAAGGAAATGCGAAACGTGAGACCGACACATCCTTGTATACAAATATCTATATATATATATATATATATATATATATACAATATTTATTCGTTTCAGGATATATGCTTTATGTTTCATTTGTGTTCAGGTACGAAACCCTATCATTAGCATTTCCGCTTTTTATTATTATTATGCCAGGCTATATGTATATATGCCCTATAAGATGATACGAGAGAGTGCCAGATGATCATACTTAATCATAATTTAAGCCTCAGTCCGGGCCATTCAAATTGCTGTTGTTGTTGTTGTTGTTGTTGCTTGTCATATGAAAATTGCAGCGCCATTAAAGTCCGAGTTAAAGCTGCGGCTGCGGCGGCGACTGCGACTGCGGCTTCTCTTCCAAGTCGAGAGTCCGAACGGATATGTTGTCTGAAAATTGTTTTTGTTGCTGAAATTATCAGCGTTCGAGAATTTTTGGGGCCAAAAATTAATTGAGTTTTGGCCAAAAGGTTGCGCGTAGGCAAATTAGCTCGCCCAAAATTCTATTCCGTGAAGTTTCCTGGGAACACAATTAGGGCCGAACAGTTGTGGTAGAGAAACAGCCAGAGAAGAAGAAGAAGAAGAAGAAGACGATGCGGAGGATGCAGAAGGAGAAAAAGGCGTTAGTTGCGACTGCTCGCTTTTACAGTTAGCTCACAAATTGAGTTTGGTTCCTAAGTCTTTTGCTACACTTGACGAAAAGCAAGGTTAAGCATCGATCGGGCTTTTGTCATGGAGTTGGATGTATTGACTACGAAATACCACGCAATTGGGGAAAATTTTGAGTTGTTTTGCAAATACAGTTTGAGAAAACTTTTATATCACGTTTTGAGATTTGTAAAGTTAAATATAAGGACTAAATTGGTGGTATTATATTATTAATTATTTTTTTATTATATTATATTATTATATTTTTAAATAAGTTTTTTTTTAGGAGAACTTCTGCTAAAAATGTAAAGTACTTTACTTTTATAGGTCTTGAGATTTGAACTTTAATGCATAGCTTAGTTTAACAGATGGAAACCAATATTTAGTTGGACTTGTCTATTGATATTTTTTTACTAAGCTTTTCGCTGAGTGTAGCTGCAGGCGCACCAAAAACAATTTGCCTGGCCTACAAAGATGAATGGATTCCGGACTCAGCGGCGATCCTTTATCTTTTGGGAGAGGCACCACACTAATACACAACGGCACACACATACAGGTTGAGAGTAAAAATTCAGTGGCGATTGCTTAGACAGTTCCTGGTATTAATTTCAAATTCATAAGACGAAATTCATTTCGGGAGCCGTCGAGCTATCCACGCCGGCGGCACAGTTCTTAACTTATATTTTGTAGTTTCTTTTTTAAATAAAGTTCAAGCTCTGACAGCTTTGCAGTTGACCTTCAGCGGTTTTCAAAGGCGCCTCGCTTGAAAATAAGAAAAAAAAAAACAAAAAAACAAAAAAAACAAAAAACAAAAACAACAAAACGAAACCCTTTGAAGGAGTTCGCTAACTGCTCGCATATTTAGCCACAGTTGCAAGCCACATGACGCCGACTTCGACATTTACGACCAACAGCAACAGCAACAGCAACAGCAACAACTACAATAAGAGTCCGTTGTGTCTGCTCTTGGGCCCTACCCCTACTCCTACCCCTACCCTTAGCCCTTCTGCTTTACTTTACAGCTAACTTCCTCCCTCAAGTCTTTTGCGGTTATAAAAATTGTGCCAACATTTTTATGACTTTTCAACACTTTGGCCTAAAGCACTTGTTGGTGCCTCCGCTGCTGCTGCTGCTGCTGCTTCTTCTTCTTCCACACAACTAGCACGTTGTTGTTGTTGTTGTTGTTGTTGGGCGCCAGTTTATTTGAGTTTATTGCCTGCTGCGTGGCTAATTTTGAACAACAAAAAAATATGATTGATCGTTCAGTTTTTTAGCTTTTTTACCTATATAACAGGTGATAAGTTTTACGGTACAGTGGTAACTGACTATGAATGAATTTTTACGACAAATAAGTAAGGCTTTTAAATGTGAACCTGTAAGAATTTGCATTTTACAATTTTCTTAATTGAAAGGATCATAAATTTAACAAAATCATAAGAAATTATAGCAAAAAAACCGTTACAAACTATTGCTTCTTATATTTTGTGCTATAATTTGTGTTTGATTTATGATCAGATATTTGGTAAAATTTTCAGATCCTAACTTTCTACTTAATAAAAGACTTATATGCTATGAAAAACTTTTTCTTCTATTAATCCTATTTTAAGGACTAGTTTCCAATATTATGAAATATTATATATGATTGATCATTTCTTTTATGCGTGATCTTTCTATTTAATAATTCTTTACTTTAATTTCAAAATGAATTCTCTTTCCCATTGATCTTAAATAATACGATTAAAAGAGTTGAATATAAATGATATATGAATAGAATACTTAAGAGTATAATAATAGCATTTTGTTTAATAAGCTTAAATGCTTTTAGAGTTCTATTTAAAGCTGAGCTGCAGCTCGCTTTACATGTCTGAAAGTCTTCGTTCTTCGGTCTTCGTAAATCATGTTTGAACCACAAAATCTTCTAGTAAGTCGCTCAGTCATTAAGTTTGAGCAATTGCCCGGCTAAATGGGAAGTTGAAGGCATTTGCCAAAGTTGCAAATTGCCAGCGAGGGGGCGAGAGTTCAATGCGCAGATGCATGCCACATAAGCGGAGCCGCAGCAGCCATTAAGATGCTGGACAGAAGAGGAAAGGGGAATGGGGAAAGGGGGGAGGCGGGAGGATGGAGGAGGGTACCCCTCTCTGGTTAACTCGGGCTGAGAGCGAGGCTGACAACTGTCAGAATTTAATGGCGGCCACAATTTTTATAACCAAAGCACGACTACCGTCGAGTTGCAACAGCAACAGCAGCAGCAGCAACTTGCAACTGGCAACTGGCAACTGGCAACTTGCAACAGCATTCATCAGAGTCAAGTTCAAGTTTTCAGAGAGATTACGTGGAGCCAATCTCAAGAGTTGGCTGCCAGAAATGCAAACGAGTCAAAACTCTGGCCAAAATGCAGATTTCAAAATCACGATATGAAGGGAGGGAGACCGAAAGGGTGTTTGTGTTGGTGTGTGTGTGTGTGTGCAACATGCAACATGAGTTCCCACAGTTTTGCTGCTGCTGCGGTTGCTCTTTGGCAACGCCTTCCAAAGCTGATGACGTTGTAAGAGTCGAAGATGGAGACGAAGACGAAGTCAAAGTTGGAGCTGATGATGCCACAGCCTCCAACTCCAACTCCAGCTCCAGCTCCAACTCCAGCTCCAGCTTCAGCTTCAGCTTCAACTCCGGCTCCAAATGCGACGCCAGCTTCTAGCTCATATGCATGCCAGACTCTTGGCTCTTGGCTCCATCATCCTCTCCCTCAACTTCTTCGTCTTCTTCTTGTTCTTGTTCTTCTTCATCTGGACCAGCTTCGTCGTCGTCTTATCTCACAAAATTTGATCAACGTTTTTCGCAATTCGGGAGCTCCGCCCCGAAGGTATTTTCCATAAATATTCTTGGCCAACGTTTCATTTTTTTTTTTTTTTTTTTACTTTTTTTGCCTGCCTCAGTTTTAGCTTTTTACTTTTATTAGCCATTTGGTGTTGTTGTTTTTGTTGTTGTGCTACAAATAAATTAAAATTATGCATGCTTAAGCATGGGAACTCTTTTTTTTTTGTTTTTGCTTTGGACTCATGGGAAAGTTGTTTATTTTTTGGCTAACAAATAAATTTTAGTTCGATATTTTATGTGTGGGTGTTTTTTTTTTGTTTCTAGCTAAACGGTCTGTAAACTTAAATATAGTAAATTATAATAACTAGCTATAAATTTGTGTAGGTTGCATTGCAAAAGATTGGCGCAGATTAAATTGAAAAATTATGAATATTTAATTAAAGGGCAAAGTTTAACTAGAAACAAATGAAGCTAAAATAAGGTTGCATATTAAATAATAGTTGGACTCATTATAAGCCGTGAACTATATGAATCATTTATTTGATTGACAAGTTCATTGATTCAGTGGATTATAAACGAATAGTTTGCTTACTGAACTAGTTCCAATTGATCAGTGGAACAGAAGTCTAATAAATTTATTTTATAAAAAAATATCTACATTTTTTTAAAAATATTTTTTACACTTATTATTTAGTTAAGAAAAGTTGCCTTGGTTTATCACAGCGTTCCCTCCCGAATACCCTGTAATGGGTGTAAGAGATACACTCAATGCCACAAATTCATTTGATTCGACGATTAACTTGGCTTAGATGTTTACCTTGACAACGATATCCGTTACGTTTCGAACGATTCAAAATGGATCGGGGACTTGTGGTAGCATTAGTGGTAGCTATCAGTCGAGCCGCTCAAATTGCTACTGCCGAACAGGGTAGCGGGCAGTAGAGGTGAAGCTCATCTTCATTTATCATTTTGAATAATAATCAAATCATAAAAGCGACGAATGAGGAACGCGTCAAAGGCGTCAGCTGCAGCCTTTGCTTGACAGGGGAACAGACAATCAGACAATAGATGGAAGAGCTGGAAGAGCTGGCAGAGCTGGATGTGGGTACGGGGATACGGGGGTACGAGAGTTGGATGAGTGACTGCAATCAGTGTTGAATGAAGAAAGAAAAGCACTTCGGTTTGGGTTATTAAAAAGGAATTTGCATAAAAGGCACGAGCTCGCATTTGAGAAAACCACAAGGATTGAGCCATAAATAAGCTGAAAGAGAGACAAAGAGAGAGACGGAGAGAGAGAGAGAGAGAGAGAGAGAGAGAGTGAGAAAGAGAGGGGGACGGAGCAGCTGATTCCTATGAAATTATATTCAAATTAGTTTGAAGTTTTGCCGTCTATACAAATGCCATAATTATGGCTAACACAAAGCATTCAAGAGCACTTGAGTTTATGCTAAATGCCAAATGGATGAGGTGTGCGCTTCCAGTTACAGAGCTCAGCCTCTGCCCCACTCTCTGCCCCACTCTCTGTCCCACTCTCTGCCGCAGCTTTGGCTCCATCTTTGAAGCTGCCTCCAAGTGTTGGGTGCAGTGGCTGCCACTCATCAATTATCCACGTGCTTACAGCTCTGGCAATTTGTTAGATGTTGTCTATGCCTCACCTGAGACTGGGTCAGGGGTGCGTAGGGGGGGGCAGGGAACTTACTTTTGACACCTTTTGCATGCCACAGTCGGAGGCTGGGCCGCAGCCAACACCTCTTGACGTGATTATAACAGTTTTACGGTTAGTTATTAATGATCCGCTATTCAATAGATACAATAATACAAAGAACTCTCTTCCTAGCCCCGCTTCTCCTCTGGGACAGACATGATAATTAGCATGGCCTCCACAATTGCCATTCCGAAAGGAATTATAGAGTCTTACATTTGGAAATTTTGGATTAATATAGAGAAAGTAAAAAAAGTTGAATCCTATTATTTAAACAAAATTATCTCAGAAATTATTCTTGATTTTCATTCAGAAAGCTTTCTGAGCTATAATTGTTAATATGAAAATCGCAAAAAAAGGCGGAGTAGAGAGAAGAGGAGGGAATTGAATAGCACAGAAGAGTAGAACAAAAGGGATTGTTCTCTCAGTTTTTAGAACTGAGGAAGGAAAAACAAAAAGAATCATGAGAATCGCAAAGAAACACTTAAGAGTAAGGCATACCTAACAGACATATAAGTCAATGAGTAAAGATATCAGTTAAAGTATGTCAATGTTAGACAAAGTTAATTAGCAATAAATTATATATCTTCCCTAAGAGTTGGTCAAACACGATCAAACTGAATGAATTATAATTAATGGTCATCAGGAAGGCGGGCATTGCAAATAGTTTTTGGCCTTTGAGCAACAATTATGCTTCAATTTACATAACGAACCGATTTTTATCGCTCTATAGAATGATATATTCATACATTTATATATAGATATACTGATATATAGTTATAGGCGACATGCGATATTTATTTAAATGATATCATTTCCTGACTTCGTTTCCGAAACACCTCGCGGCATGTTGTGCTATGTAAATTTGTATGTGTGTGTGAGTGTTAGTGTGTGTGTTAGTGTGTGTGTTTGTGTGTTAGTGTGTGTGTGTGTGTGTGTGTGTATTTTGCTGGTGTCCGTCAACAATCAAGTCATTTATCAGAGGCAGAGCAAATATTCAAAACAGTCGGCATTATGCATGCGATGCCATGTCAGCGAAGCTTCTCTTTTGGCCTGGCCTAAACCAACAAAAATATTGCGTGCAGACGTGGCTAATAATTTCATAAAGAAATTCAGGGGCAGCTTAAGAAGAGGAAGCAAAAGTCGGCCAGACGATTGGGCTGATGGCAGCCACAACAACAACACCTACTACAACAACAACAACAACTACAACAACAACAACAACAACAACAGCAATGAGCAACACTCAAATCATGAAATGATAATAATGATGTTTCAGTCAGCGAAATGATGGGGGAGGAGTAGACGGAAGTGCAGCAACAACACCAACAACAACGACAGCAACAACACCAACAACACCAACAACAACAACAACAATAGCAGCAACAATAACAACAACCTGCCTGCCCGCTGATGAACCTAACGATAACTATGAAAATGAGTTCGAGTCGAGCAGATGACACGACACACTCCGTTGCAAGGCAGAGGCGTAGAGACAGACAGCCGAAGGGGGTGCGGGAGGTTGCGAGGGGGAGGGGGGGGGGGTGCTTTTCGTTTATGAATGAACCTAAAGACCGCCTTATAAATCAAAAGACACACACGTTGTCTTCGAGCCGCTTCCAAAACAGAAGCGTGTCCGGACAGGAAATGGAAATGAGTCCGTAATAACCCCCACAAAAAATGAAATATTACAGATTCCTTATATGCATGCTTATGTCAATCTATACTATATCGCAATATCATACAAAGTTTGCATTAATACGCTTAAAATATATGCAATATTTCTTGCTTGAAAAATGTGCATACATTTTTGTACCCTGCACCCATTAAAAATGGGTAAACAGGGTATGACTTTTTGGTCGAAATGTATGTAACAGACGGAAAGAGGCGTGACCGACCCTATTAAGTATACGAGTATATACTCTTGATCAAGATTAATAGTCGAGTCAATTGGGCCTTGAGAGTCGGTCTCTCCGTCTGTCTGTCTGCCTGTCTGAACGCCTCAATCTGAGCATCTAGAAGATCTTGAGACTTAAAATTTTACATTTAGATTCTTCTATAGCACGCGCATAACGAGTTTGTTTCGAAAAATCGATAACTTATTCCGTTTGCTTGTTATCGATAATAAGTTTTAGCGTTTCGAGCATATCTCGTACGTCTTAAAAGCTAGAATCATCAAACTTACTGCACACATATCTATATATTCAGCTAAAGGAGATAATCAATTTGAATACTACGGAATTTGGATACCGTTACCCATTGATTAATTTTCGTTAACTTATGAAGCGAACCTCGCAAGCAACTTGCTGACAGAAATCATAATAAATGTATGCAGATATATATTTACATGTATATTTATATATATCTATATGTGTATATATACTTCAAAACTTACCGACTGCATTTTGCATGTTGTTGTCGTCAACATCTTCGTCATTCGTTTCGCTTGTTGTTGGCGCCGGCGATGTTGCTGCCGTTGCTGCCGATGTTGCTGCTGCTGCTTGTTTAGTTGTTGCTGTGCTCTGTGCTGCTGCTGTTGCTGTTGCTGTTGCCGCGGGCGCTGCATCATTTTGTTGTAATGCAACTAATGAGGCGGCAAAATTGACGTGTTGCTGCCGCGTGAAGTCGAACACCGATGCAGCAACTGTTGCTGTTGTTGGTGTTGGCGATTGAGTTGTTGGCTCGCTTTTAATTGCTGCTGCTGCTGCCGCTGCTGCGGCTGTTGTTGTTGGTGGGCAGCGCTGCTGCCAGTACTCGGCGGTTATCAAATGTTGCAAGCTGTGCGTAGGCAAATGCTGGCCAAACAGATTGCTCAGATGTTGCAGCGGCGAGTTGCTGGCGACATGTTGCTGCAGCAGCTGCTGCTGCAACAGCAATTGCTGCTGCTGGTGCTGGTGCTGCTGCTGTTGCTGATGATGATGATGATGATAGAGCAGCGTGGCTGCTGCAGCGCTGTCGCTGGCATCGCTGTTCAATTTGTATTTGGTTGTTGTTGTTGGCGTCGACATTGTTAAAGCTTCCGCTTTGGCCAGCTGTCGAATGCTGCTGCCGCTGCTTCTGCTGCTGCTGTTGTGACTGCTGCTGCTGCTGCTGCTTTGATTTGTGTTGCAAGCGTTTTTGTATTCAAGTAACATGCCGTTAATGCTGGCAGCCCTTGCAACTGTCTGCTCTCGATGTTGCTGCTGCTGTTGTTGCTGCTGTTGCTGTTGCTGTTGATAGTAGTTTGCTAGCAACAATGGCATAATCAATGTTTACAGCTAACTGTGACAGCAGCAGCAGAGACAACATATACATAGATCTCAACACTCTTCACTTGGCCTTTAACAATGCGATGAAGGATTTTTCCACTTTTCACGTCTGCAATTGGCCAAAAGAAAATTCATTTAGTTTCTAGAATGTTAAGCTGAGGCGTGGTCTTAACCATATTTTTTCTATTGTAGGAGTACCTAATTAAAATTTCAAGTTCACAATGATTGGCTAGAATATATCCTGTGTTTAGATAAGAAATTCAAAAAAATTCTAAAAATAAATACAAACTACTTTAATTCCAGTTGATTGACTTAAATTTATTTTGTTTACAGATTAAAAGAATCCAGCCTTAGCGTACTTAAGAATTACGTTTATTCTCATTGCTTTGCTAGAATATACCCTGTGATTCTGTGCAGTACTGTGAATTTTCTATTTGTATATTTTGACTTATTGCTTTTCTCATCATTTTAGGTAGTTCTACAGAAAATATTGTAATACACTTTAAATGTATTTTAACAAATAGAAATTAATATAAAATCAGCTTTATAGTATACTATATACCATGGAATACACTATCAAAATTTTAAAAATTATATGCATGGCTTATCTTAACACTACACCCCTTGGAGTCTGTCATAATGCCTACAGGGTATTCAAAAATAAATCACATATAATCATAGTGAAAATAGTGAATCGAAAATTCATGCAACATCATCGCAAGGCGTCAAATTTGATGGACATGTGAACCTTGCCCATTGGCCGCTAAGTTTTTCAGTTAATCATCTTGGCTAAGTTTTTGTCATTTTAATTAGTTCAAATTTTGGTGTGTTGCTTGTTTTTCGGCCTAGGCGTAAGTCGCAGCTCATATTTTCACCTGACAGCAGCTAGAAGATGATGAAGAAGAAGCATAACAACATGACTTTGGGCCAAATTATATACAGAAAGTGCGCAATCATCGTGATTTTTTTCACCCTCTGTTTAGCTTATCGAAACATTTTTTGTTGAAGAGAGGGGGGCAATTCGGAGGGGGCGGGGGGCTGGGTACAGCTGAGGCTGTCGACAGACCGATTCGAAGGCAGTCGCGAAGCAAGGCAATTGAACTGAATATACATAATCGCTAGAAGAGTCAAAAAATACCGAGCATTGAGCAACAACAATACAGAAAGAGAAAATACACTGAGAGAAAAGCTTTCTATAGTTGAGAGGCAAGAGCTATATGAAGTATGTCGAATTTGAAATATGTATAAATAGGTCAAGAGCTAAATTTTATGAATTCTTTACAAAATTCTGCTGATGTGGCAACTCTATTGTAACATAACTTTTAAAGTTGATTAAATATGTATTATATTAAGTTGATATTATAGCAATGTTTGGCAAATATTTTAAATAATGGCAATACTTTTGATATGGCAACATATTATCCACTGATATGGCAACACTGTACATGAATTATATACAGAAGAAAGTCTTTTCACAGATTTAACAATTAACTTAAACAATTTACTATAACAACTAAGTATTAATCTTACCAATTGCCTATAAACTTTATTTAAGCCTATCGTTTAACAGTCACAAATTGATTCGAAGTAGCACATAAATTTCTCTAAGTGTCTCAATTGATATGGCAACTACGTACAATGGTCGTGGAGTTAAATGGCTCGGCTCGACGCCGAGTCGGCACTGAGTACTATAGAGCGACCCGGCATTATAATTACAAGTCATCTACCTGATGTTTTTGACCATTTAAGCTACAAAACACGAACAAAAAGCCGTCAAACAGAAGCTGAAAGAGAGAGAGAGAGAGAATATGTGGAAGAGGAGGAAGGAGGTGGAGAGGGGAAGTGTGGTAGCCAGACTGTAATCATATAAAAATAAATAATAATCACACAATAAACACGCCTCGCGTTGCCAGATAGCAACGAATTTCCATTCTTGTATCGACATTAACGCGCATAATTGTTAATAACATTTAAATGTGTCCAAATCATGTTCCCCGATTCGAAGACCGTAAAACAGTTTAGCAGGAAGGAAGAGCTCTGCACTATGTAGAGATTCGGACCCCGGCCCGTGGAACTGTTGAACGTGACTTGGCCCATTTCTATTTTAGATTCTCCTCGATTTAACTAGTTTAACTCCAACTTTAAGAGCATTATCGTCTTTCTTTCTTCCATTTTTTCTCTTTTTTTTTTTTTTTTTTGGAGAAAATGGGAACGAACTGTTGATAGAGTTTACAGTTTAATCAGTGGAAATATTTAAAGAAATTATATTAATGAACTTAGAGTCTGTTTATGCGATCATGATTCAGCTCTTGAAATAGTTCTTCGCATGAATGAATGCTTTTTATTTATAAATAACAAATAATTGTGGACTTATGTGATGGACATTCAGTTAACATACTTAACATTTCGATAACATTTCATGGATTAAATGAAATAAATAAAAATGCACACTTAACATTAACATCACATATGATATGTTAATTAAAATCAAGTGGTTAAGGAAATGTTTAACTTAAGTTAAACATAACGTTAGTTAATATAAATCAAGTTAACAAAGCTAATGTAAACATATATTTAACGCTTACTAAATAAAGCCCATTCGCTCTGTATGTAATGTTGTTGTCAGAAGCTGCATTTTTGTTTTACATAAAAATGTAAATGAAGTAACAGAAATGTAATAACATTAACAGTGTCATAAGAATCAAGTTTGGTAATGTGACAGGCAATGCAGTAAATCTGATATTTAAAAGTTATTCAGTTCAATTTATATGGAATTTATATAGCTCTATATAAGTATAATTTTCATTTATAAGCTATTACATAACATATCTTTTTTTTAACCGTTTTCTTAAACATTTCTAGCATTAACAGAGTATGTTATGCAATGCATGAAAAGCTGATTTGCTTTAAATTGGAATACTTAACTTTAATATAGTTCAACAATTTCGGACTTGTGTCCATTCGATTACAGATATAATGTGGTCTTAAAATTGAAGGCAAGCAATTACCAATTAGTAATGATAATTGGCGCATTTAGCTGTTGACTACTGTATTTCTATGAATTGCATTTGCCTTGAGAGTTTAACATAAATTTATAGCGTAAATTGTATGGAACACACATACACACATGTCCATAGTTGCATGTAAATGTTGATAAACGATTGAACGATTGAACGCTTGACCGATTGAAGGATTGAGCAGCGTGGCTACAACCTTCAATAAGTCGGAGAGGGTTTTGGAAATAGTTGAGGGCAAGTAAATATATATATAGACATAGTTTATTAAATATGTATCTATATTTATTTCGATCAATTCGATGTAGTTTTGGTCTGGGTAATACATTTAGTTGGGGACTTTATCGCAGTGACAATAAATAGAAATACTTGTGCGATATTTATATATTTATATATATATATTTTGAGCATGCGACTTAAAATGCTAATTGAAATTTAGCTTAAAATTAAATATTAATTATCTTTAATGCATGGCCAAACAACATTTTCGACATTGGCAGCTAGCGCCAATCGATATATGTCACTATATCTTTGCACTTCATGAATAATGGCGCCTCATTCGTTAAGTTACCGACTTATAGAGTCTTAGCAACCCACACAATGGGTCATGAAGCAATTGTGACTTATGCACTAAGACAAATTAACCCAATTACAGTGTGCACAGCTTAAGAATTACTTAAAAGACAAATTCACAATTGGCCACAAAAAAAAATTGCTAATTAACAATTTTTCGATATGTATAAATGATTATTCAAATAAATTCTTAATGAGCTTTTAATATTCATTTAATTTTTGTGTAGTTATTTATTTCATGCACAACTAAAAAAAAAAAAAGATTGCTTTAAATTGTTATTTGGATCTTAGACTGATTCAAAGTTCATTTCAACTTGACTTAAGCAGAAGAAACTTTATAGTTTTTTATTTGCTTGTTATGCTCAACCACTCATTCTTTCTTTTAGCACCTGCATTACCTTTGCGATCATAATCTTTATCGTGATGATCATCAATATTGATTGACTCATTTCCATGCGATATCGCGCGCTGGTCTCTTGATAACACAGACCCACTCAAAAGTCTGTTCAGATTTGACTGTACTAATTGACTAATGAATGGCGCTCATTGTATGTGTGTGTGTGTTTGTTTTCCTCGTCTATGCCAAATGCTGACAGTTTTCTTATTGTTATTACTACAAAATTTATTGAACTCAGTTTCCTAGAAAACACCTTAAGCTATAAATGATAATCACGTGGTACAAACTTCCACTTATCATATATATTTGTGTTCCCTATATACATATAAACTACACTCAAAAGTATTATGAATGGTCACTAAAGGTGGCCACAAAGTGGGGAAACCACAGAAAATGCATAACATATAGTGCAAAGTTCGAGATTGTGAAATTGTTTACAATTACTTTTAAATATTATTTGCGCGAAATCTGAAATTCAATTGAAATAAAAAGTGAGATTATTCGTAGATTATCTCTTTTATTAGGAACTATATATTTTATATTATCGCAATACGTGAGAAACGCAAAAGTTATCTCTTATAATAATTTTCATAATTTTCGGGTTTAACGTACTTTTAAGATCATAATGATTTATTTCATTGTTTTACTAAACAAAAAGTTGAAACAAAGTTGAACGTAATTATACGCAAAATTGGAGATATTCGCACGTTCGCGGCAATCAAACATTTTTTAAACATTTATTGTTAGGTAAAATATTGTAGATCAACTTTTATATATGTATATATAGCAAATTTTTCTAATACTTCACATTCAATCAATTTGTTCTTTGATATTTTAAATAATTATTAATCACAAATATTGAAAATATTTTGACTAAACTTTTGTTGATAATAAATATATATAATTAATTTAAAAGATATTGCCAATGAATATATTCGATCTCGGTATAGACCAAACTTGATTTCTATCAATTATTTAGCAATTATTTTTAGGATTTTACATATCATAACGTGCAATTAAAAACCTTTGATTAAACGTAGTTCATAATCATAACCTTGCCCAAAATAATACGATTCAACAACTTACGAGTTGTCTATCGAGTTAAAACGTGCCCCCCGACTGGCTTATCAAAAATGATAATGATCGAAAGTTCGCACTTTGACCAGACCAATATCAGCATCAGCCCATAAGTTTGTTTACTCTCTGCACAGAATTCCTGGAAATCGGTTTGTGAAGTGCACAGAAATCAAGTGAATTTAATAAATTCTAATCAAAGATATAGAAATAGAGAGAGAGAGAGAGAGAGAGAGAGGGAGAAAGAAATGGAGAACTACAACAGAGAATGTTTTATAAGCGCGTATTTTTGTGCTTCCGATTGCGAGTTTTGAATTGAAATACAAATTGATTAGGCTTTTATGTTCTTTTAGATACCCTAAACAAGACGCGAGGCGCGAGGTGAGTTTTAAGACTTTGTCTTATCAGAAGCGACAAATCTATGAATATACGTATTTGTGTTTGTATTTGTATTTGTATTTGTATTTGTATTTGTATTTGTATTTGTATTTGTATTTGTATTTGTCGCTCGTATTTGTTACCCTCTTATCAAATTTGTCGCCAGTCCCAACTGAATGACGGAATTGTGTGAGTTCGCTGACAAATCAACTACTTGAATAAATATTCTGAATCATATTCAAATTACGACCCATAGACTACTTTGAATGCGCAGACGATAAGATTGCAGTCCGACTCGATATCAAAGTCTGCTCAAAGTTGACTAATAAACCAACTTACCTAAAATCATATATGTAAATATCCTCAGTCCGTTATTCATAATTTTACCGAGTAGTCACATTTAAACACATTTAAATAAAAGTATAAAATACCGCCGCTTTTTTCAATGTCAATTGCTTATCAGAACAGTCATTTCTTTTTATATAACAAATATTAACTACAACTTATTTAGTCATCATTTTTAATCGAATGTTGTTAATCTAATATATCTTTTCAAAAAGTGTCAGCTTTGAAAATTGTGAGTTGTGATTGAAGATCTAAATAAGAATGTGGAGAACTGATCGTAGTTTGATTTTGACAATAATACTTAGAGTATATAAGATTTCCTTTCAAGAAACAAGATTTGGTTCTAAACTTAATTCTGTAAATCTAATTTGATTATAAATATTACATTTATAGAAATAGAAAAAATAATAGGATAATAGAAAATGTAAGTTATGAAATTTATTTTAAGAAAATCTTCAATATATATAGTATTAAAAATTATTTGAAATTTTGGAATAAAATGTTTCGATCAATAATGTTTTAAAATTATTATATAAAGAAATAAAAAACTTTAAAAATTAATTCGTCATTCTTAATGCAGAATCAAATTATGATTAACAAATAAATAACTTTGGAAGGCAATTTTTATATATTTTCAAATCGTGAACTCTTATATAATAATATAATATTATTTACAGAGCATGCGCTAGTCGACTTAATAGAAATAAATTTGATTTCCGTGTGCGTCGCCTTTCGATTGATTATTTTGTTTTTTAAGTGTCAATTTATATTGTTTTTGTTTTATTGTTTCTCGCCTTTTATGAACGTCGGCGTTGATATGCAAAGTGTTTGTGTTAAAGTATTAGAGGGTTTTTTTCTTCTATTGTTGTTGTTGTTGTTGTTGGTTTTAGTGTGTAATGTAAGGCAAGGTATTATCTGGAACACCTTTACACAGTCAATGCCTTATCAGCTGGTGGCAAACAAATTGAACTCATTTCTTTAAACAGCTTCGACGCAATTGTCTAACTTTAGACATATAGATACAGCTATAGCTGTAGATACAGATATAGATACAGATACAGATACAGATACATAAATATATATTCCAATAAGTCTCCACTTGTCGCTGTGTTTGGCTCTTGTCGCCAGTTGCTAATCAGTTCAAGTCGAATATGGTAAATGGGTAGGAAAGAAAGCAAGCAGAGATAAAGACAGAGAGAGGAAGAGAGGGAGTGAGAGGGGAGTAGACGGTAGACGTGCAACGTGTGGCATACATATAAAGCGCGGTACCATTTTTATCTAATTAGGCTAAGCAGCAGGCAGAAGAAGTGGAAGAAGACAAATATTTATTATTGTGCAAACAAGCGAAGCGCAGTAAAATAATCAATCACTCGATCGTTACAGCAAATGGACTGGTATCTGTATCTGTATCTGTATCTGTGTCTGTATCTGTAGCAGTATCTGTGTCTATGTCTGTATCGCTGCGTGTATCTGTATCTATATATGCGCTGCAGCTAACGGCATTTGAATAAGGTAAGGAAATGCAGTCGCTGCTGCAGTCAACAGATACAGCTACTTATAAAGACAAAGATACAGATACTTTGCTCGTGCCTCGCTCGCTGTTCATTCAACGTATCTTTTGTATCTTTTGCAGAGCCGCACAAGTGTTATGCTAATAAAACAAATCGAAGCAGGCTTATCAGCAAATACATATATCTTTATTTATGTATATATATATGTGTGTGTGTGTATATATAGATTTTTATGCCATATTTACATTTACAGACGACAATATTTAAAGTGTAAATCGATCGATTTTTCTTCTTCTCCTTCCCTTATTTTTTTTTTTTTTGTTTTGTTTATTGTATTTATTTCAATTTCAATATTATTTATCATTTATCAGCGAGTGGTGCGCGGTGGTGCTTGCTTATTGGTGCCACATTGCGAAAGCCACTTCAACATTTGCCTCGACTAGTGTAAACTTTGCTGTTTACACTAGACTTATGGCCTGCTCTTTTTTTATATATATATATTTTTTTTTTGCTCCCCTTTTCCCCCACCCCTGCGGGACAAGTGTTTGGCATCTGAGGGAAGAACTCGATAGTTATGTTGGAGATTGGCTGATAAACAATTTGGCACTTGGCATATGGGAATTTTGGTGTAACGCATACCCTGCCATCGATACCCTTTGAATTCCTGTTAAATTCATTTATGATTATGACATCATGATACGATACGTAAACATAGCCTATCAAAAGAGAATCTATATATATGAATTACACATGTTTCATGCAGATCTTAAGATCAGCTGATGTTATTTTCAAAGACATTTTTGGTGTATTATTAGGAGATAGTTTATATATTCATTTATTATTTGTTTACTATATCATATTTTTTATATAAAGTTAAGATCAGAGAAAAAAACCTCAATATAACAACTAGGAATAAAAAATAAGGAATTTAGCAAGAGCTTTGATGAATAAAGTTTTTTTTAGACTTATAATATCACAATAAATAAAATCAGTTATAATAAAAAAAAAACTTTTAGGTCTTAATTTATTCAAACATGATTTCAAATTGATTATTGTTATATATTGTAAAGAGTTGAAGTAAACTTAACTTTTTTGTTTATTATAATTAAAGATCTTACAATGGAAAAGATTATTATTATTGTTGTTATTTCCTTTCATATTAAAATTTCATTTATTATATTATTTTTTATGTTAATTGAAAATAAAAATAATATTTTACTTTAAAATTTTTTTTTGTTTTCTTTTTGATATATTTAAAATATTATCTTCCCGTATTACATAATTTGTTTAGTATAAATAAAAATAATATTTTTCCCTAAATTCATTATTATTTTTTCTAAGAACATTTAATATCTTATATAAATTTAAATACTGAAATTTAACTTTTGTAATAATTAGATTATCATTTAAGTTTTGTAATATTTCGTAAGTTTACCTTTAGCTCTGCAATATTTAGGATTTAACGGACTTTTCAATTAAAACTCACACCGAAGCACAAAATTATTTCATTCTATTCCACGCGCACTTTTGCATAACTCTCAACCAAAGCGAATGCAACTGTTAAGTACTTAAGACATAGAACACACAAACAGTTTTATATTACTATATGCATATATACATATGTATATGTATATAGGTATGATCCGATATATCGGTCGATTTGTACGCGTTAGCCGAAATCGCGAAAAAGCCGTCGTTAAATAGCGCTGGGGAAAAAGTGCAGAGCAAACACAGCGCAGCGCAAAACTGAAACTGAAACTGAAAACGGGCAAAGCTGAAGCTACCTCAACGCACGAAACACGCGACGCGAACGGGGGGCGTGGCAGCAGGAGGAGGCGGAGAGGTGGAGCTGGAGGGGCAGCTGAGTGCAGGTTCGAATCGAGTCGAGTCGAGTAGAGTTGGGAGCTGTTGCCAAAGCTAACAACAACTAAAATACGTAACGTAACGCGCGCGCGCACTTGAGTTGCAAACACTGAAAGCCAACTGAACGAACTGTATCTTAAAGATGCGCAGATCAAAAGCGCAGCTCGACCGCCTGGCTGCCTGGCTGCCTGTCTGCCTGCCTTCCAGCCTGGCTAACTGCGTTGTCTGTGGGCCAAAATGCGAGGCGAAACGCAGCAACAAGTTTCGCGATACAAAAGCAAATAAACAAACGGCGGCAACTGCAGCGGGCGACACAACAGCCAGCAGCAGCAACAACAACAACAGCGCAATGTATCTGTATCAGTATCTGCATCTGTATCTACACACACATAGACAGTCGTTGGAGCATGCAACACGCGAGCAGCAGCAATTGCAACCTGTTCGCCAGAGAGTGGGAGAGCGAACGTGCTTGCTTGATAAGACATTCGCTCTCTCTCTTGTTGCAAAATCCACTCTCACGTACACCAGTGCAAAATTGCGATCGAGCGCTCTCTTAGGTTCCACAAAAGCTGCGCAAGTGTGCGTTCCGCTCTGGTGCGAGCGAGATGGCAGCTGACCGCCGCCCGCGCTCGCAAGCTGAACGAGATTCGTAAAGCTTCACAAACACGCATAAGCACACTAGCGCATTATTCAAATGAGGCATAGTCACATCTCGCTCGCACTGCCATCACAGCCTTAGCTTTTGTTTCGCTTTATTTAAATTTATGATTAGCGCTGCTTGGCTATGCATGTGTATGAGTGTGCTTGCTTTGCTTTAATCCAATTGGAGGTGGAGCAGCCGCTTAGCATGCTGCGGCACTCTTCTAGCTCACGGTAGCTTACTGTCTTCTGTGGTGGCCTTTGGATACATGTATTTTATCTACGCCTGCACAACAAAAAAAGGTTATCTGTCACAGCTTGTGATTATTTTTAACGTGTTATCCAATTGGATTTGTGTTAACTGTAAACTGGTTTCGCCTCTGCTACTATTGGCACAGTTTACCTAATGCATTTCCAATTAAATTCTAATTGAAATAATAATTTTTTACATTTTTAAGTGAAAATTATATAACATTTAGTTGGTTTCATGAAAACTATCTGTAAACTATGCATACTAGGTTAGATAAACTGTGTTACATTGCTTGACAAAAGAGTTTATTATTCAGAATTAAAGGTAATTTAAATTATAAGCTATTACTATTGCTGGAATTTTTGAAAATAATAAAACAATTCTAACTTTTGTTAAATCGAAAAATTTGCTTTTTATTTTATTGCACATTTTTATATATATAATGTATCTCTAAGTATTTTATGTAATTAACAAAAGAATAAAATACAAAATGCTTTAACAAATATATTTACATTTTATACTGCAAACCTAGAATCAAATAAAAACAGATAAAAATACAAAATATTTAACGAATTTACAATTATTATAAAACAAGTTCTACATATTTATCATTGAATAGAAATCAAAGAAATATAAAAGCATACTTTATTATTTATTTTTTTGCTCTATAGCTTTATCTACTTAATAAGTTTCTAAGTGATTATTATATTTCAATTAATCGTAAAATAATATATTAATTTATCCTATTGATTCTCTTTTGTCTCAGCATTTGCATGCATTGGTGTAAATCTCAGCTGCAGCTGTAAAATGTCATTCTTAAGCAAGTGTATCTGTATCTTTCGCTTGTATCTGTATCTTCCACCTGCACTTGTTGACACACAAAAAATTAATCAACAATTAATCAAGCAAATAATACAATAAAACTGAATCAGCTGTCAGCAAGTGGCCGAACAATGCCTTTGTATCTGTATCTTTGACTGCTGCCGTAAACGTATCTGGACGCACGATCTGTGTATGTGTGTGTGTGTGTGTGTGGATGTGTGGCTTTTGATTTTATCCGCTGACACAATTCCGCCAGCAATTAAGTGAACTGCGGCTCAGAGGCTCAGCTTAAGGAAGCTGTCAAGCCGCGTGCATAATAAACGTGGCCAACAATTGTTTACCATATGCAGCGCATCGACTGCATACCGAGCTGTCCAATTGGTCTTATTAGCCTGTCGTTTGCATTTTGCGGTATTTTTTGTGCCGCTTTGTGCGACCGACCAGCGGCCAACGATCAGCGATCAGCGATCAGCGACCAGCGACCACCGACGATTCGCATCGTTCGCAAATTCAATTTGAATGCGACTTGCCAAATAAATTCCATGGATTGCTAACTTGGCCATTCAAATGCTGCCGACTTGCTTGTCAGCCTCTGCTTTTCGCATTCCATTTGGCCGGCTTTTGCGTGCGGCGCTCACCTTTTGCACATTCTTCAATAATTAAGTTCAATTTCCATATTATTTTGTGACTTTATTTTTGCATATTTCTGAAGAAATTTACTAAACTAGTTTCAATCATTTTTTAGCTCAGAATAAAAAAAAATAATTCTTGATGTTTTTTCTGCACTCGATTTTCTGTTACATTGCTTTTCGTATTACTTTTTAGGCTTCCGAAGAGAATCAAGTGCTTATTTGAATTTTTCTTTTGTTCGCATTCGTAAACGTTTTACTGGCAGCAAAAATATTATTTAGCATCTTAACTTATTTTTCATTTAAGCCTTCAAATAAGTTTGACTACTTATGAAATTTGTAACGGTTTCTATTGTGCTGTTTGCCGCATTCTTAAACGTTTTACTGGCAACAAAAAGGCCGCCTTATCGTGTGCATGCGCTTCAAGTGTTTCCATTGGATAATTTCTAACAGAAGACAAGCCCACCAAGCAAAGACAATATTAATACTAATTATGGATTTTGTAAGTCAGATTCCATGACATAGGCTAAGAATTGTAGGAAGCAGAAGTCAAAGAAACGTCGGCGATCATTTTTCATTTGGCTGCATTTCTGCAATTCTTAGCTAAAGTTTTCAGTAGCTTTGCCTTTCAGCGATTCATTTCAACACATTTGACGAAGCTCGTTGGCGCTCGTCTAGCATAAAATTGCAAACACATTATTGACACATCATTATCAATCAAAATGGGATGGTTGGAAAATGGGGGAAAATGCTGCTTCCGCAACGGGAGAAACGAGAAACAAGACACGAGACTTGAGGCTTGCGACTTGAGACTGGAGGCTCAAGATTCGTTGAGTACCGCTAGCTTGTCGTGGGCTTAGCTCTTGGTTTATGGCCATGATTTATGGCAGAATTCTTCATAGGCGGCCGTTCTGGTTGGCCAAGGCTCAGTGCAGCGTGAAGCAGAGAGAAGTTTTCCAGAGAGAGACAGAGAGAGAGAGAAGGAGAACCACCAACACACAAATAAAGACACGCACATGCCCAAAGATACAGAGTTACAGATACATTCACATCCACAGATAGAAATGCTTTATGGCTAATACGGGGGCTAGTTTTGTTTAACATAAACTGCCTGATTTGATGATGGCCATTTACATGCCATTTCACATTCTCAGGAATTTCATTTCGAATCTTTATTTTTGCTTTTAATTCATGTTTATTAATCAGCAATAATCATCGCTGTTTTATTGCTGGCCTAATCCAAGAAGAAGACTTACATTTAAAAGCCATTAGATAAAAAAAAGCCTGGCCTTAACTGTAAGCCAACTATCCCAACTATCTAACGTGTTAACAAACTTGGCATTATAAGAAGATTTAATTAACATTATAATGCAAGATCTTATCTCAGCTGATAATACGTACTTATAGTTTCGAGTGTACCAAACCATAAAAACCATAAACAATTCCTGTAAAGCTTTACTTATAATTAGTAATTTTTTCGAAAGTTAGGCCTTAACTGGGTTGAGTCTATCGTTAGATATATTTTTCCTATATAATACAATTCCTTATAAAAATAAAATCTATTTATTTATATATTCTGTCCATACATTTTTTAATCGATTAACATATTTACCCATCAATCAAGGAAGACGTCATTAAATTTTTACATTTTTCAATATTTCGTAGTATCCATCAATATTTTAATAATACTCTTTTTGTCTACAATCATCTTAATAGTTTTTAGATCAGATATTCAATGCATTTATTAAATTTCTATCTTTCATATACATATATCTATCGCTACTTTAATCCACAGATATATATAACTGATTGATGAATGATTGAGCTGGCACTAAATTCGATCAATCAGTCCATTAAACTACAGATGCACATCAATCAGAGGAGAGTACAAGACTGTACATCTTTAACAGCTATTATAGATATATACATTATCATCATAATTCCATTAATCGAACAATCAATCAATCTAGATTAACATATCAATCAGAGAGCAGTTTGTCAGTCAGTTAATGTGCAGATATGATATATAACTCCGTTAAACACCTTCCATATCACATCGTTCGCATCGGGCATGTTCCCATAGTTCTGGGCTGCACTAATGTTGCACTTCACACTTGCCACACGCAATGAGAGTTGCATTTGGCAGGGTTGCCAGCCACATTAATCTTGTACGCACTTTAGCCTGTGGCTAAGCTGAGATAAAAGTGCGACTAACTCGGACTGAACTTTGCATTTTAATTGAAATTCAAATGCGCACATTAAAAGTTATGCGAAAGGGGCTGCCAGTCGCCGGTTACCTGTTGCCAGTTACCTGTTACCTGTTACCAATTACCTGCCACATTTAATGAGCGCATGGGCCGAAGGCGACGCTTGTCAAATTGCGGGATTATGCAAAAGCCCAGACGAAAGCCTGAAAACCAAGTTAAATAATTTTAATTGTCGCAATGCAACTAGCATTAAAAGTCATTCATTTAGGAGACTGACGAACTTTGAATACCCTTTAAAGAAATTTAACAATGAACTAAATGACTGGCAGATGAGATTAAAATTATCAATATTCTATTTTTTTTTTTTTTGCTACAACTGTCTTTTATAACACATTTTACTTCATCATCAATCAGTCAATCAATCAGTCAGTCAATCTGTTCTATATTATATGTCTTATAATAGTATTAGGTAAGAGATATAAATTGATAGACAGATTGATGAAGCAAGCTTCATATTATTAATTGATTGACTGTGATTGATAAGCAAAGATATTCGAGTTAGATAGCTAAATAAATGATAGACTTTAAGATACTTCATAGTAACATAAATTTTAGTACATCAGCCATCAGTCAGTCAATCATTCCATCTTTGTATATGCTTACCTTTATCTCCACTTATCTGGCCGATCTGTCTGTAGTCGAGTGCTCCAAAAACCAGTTCGTGACAAGGCTTGCGACTAACCTTGCGCAAAAGGGTATCAAAACAAAACCGAGGCCATGTAATTAGCCTTTGTCTAGGCACTTATCGAGCTGGCTAGTGGGAGAGGGGGTAGCGGCGAGGGGGTGGGCGGAAGGGTATGTCAGGGGAGGTGCTGCCGCTTGTGGAGCATTACAAATGAGGCGTTGGCGTGCGCCTGGCAAAGCTCGCAGACTTGATTATTACGATTATGTTTATGCATTATGATTATTATTATGAGTATTTCAATTATTTTTGCAACGCTGCATTCGCCAGTTTAATTGTTTTTTAAGCAAACATTTACAGTCGTGTAGTCGTTAATCAACAAACCCCCCTCGGTCAAACCAAACTCTAGGGTATACAAGTTGCAGCCATTTGATTTGTCGTGTTAAGCAGCGAATACGCGATAAGCATGCCAAAAAATAGAAAAAACAACAACAACAATGAAAAGAAAACAAACAGTCGACTCGATTAACATAACTCCGCCCCGAGAGGCAAGGCAACTATCCAAGCAATCCAAGCAATCCGAACGATCCGAACGATCCAACGATTTCCAATTGCATTTCGAGTCTCGCTCAACTGGCTGAAAGAAAGAAAAAGAAAACCTCTGATTGGATCGCTCAGATAGTTAGTGGGGTCTTCCCCGCACTCCACTCACAAATTACTTAAATGTATCTGACGAGTATTTAAACAGTTACAGCCTTATCGATATGCATCTCAATAACTAATTATTTTCATAGATTTTTCAAGAGTTTCGTTTCGTTTCGTTTTGTTTGCTGGCGCCAGCGGCTTTTCGTTAATTTTCTATATGCGATATCAGATCTGACCTCTAGAAAAATTACAGATGCACTCTTCAATAATTGTAATTGTGGTGCAGTTGTTGAAATAATTGCTTAAGCATTTCTCAACACTGGCAACTAAATCAATCGCTGCTCTTAACGACCGAAATAGAATTCATTTTAAATGCCAGACTTTATAATTGCTGTAAAGGTGATGATTTCTCTTAATGAACTGTAAATTGGGTTTACAATTGTGTCAAGTTTTATCTTCTGCTAGTTGAAGTCCAGCCAAATCAACTTAACTGTTACGAACTTTTCAACTTATTATTATAAATTTCGATTGTTCGATAAAGTTTATTGTGAGAGGAAATGCAGCAAAGAAGATCAAATATTGAATGTTTAGCTGTTGGAATTTTTTGGTATATACTATTAAATTGCTATTGCTATATATTCCTATATTTTATATATTATAATCTTAATCTAATATAGGTTCTTCTTATGTGATTATAGTTATTTGATAGACAAAGTATTTGATCAAAATCAAGTTTCGGGAATGTATAAATAAATTGTATAAATTATGTGTCTGTAGCATATGGAATTGATTGATATGGTATTGAAAGACTGACTATATATGTGTTCTATATTGTCAGATTTAAGGATGGTATGTGTATCAATTATATATAATATGTAACCACTAATATAGAGTTTAGCTTTATCTTTTAGAAGAACTTCAAAGGGAAACAGAAATATAGTATCTCTCATATCTCTTAGACTGAATCTAAACTTTGTTTTAGATTATAAATTCTTTCTATAATCATATAAAACATAAAACTTTTTCAAACTAATCTTACATAACTCTCGACTTAAAGTATGCACAAAGCCGAGAGTCTTCATCGATAGACAAATTAAGTCTTTCAGCTGTCTGTTAAATAGAATAAAATCTATGAATTTTTGTCGGCACAAGTCTTTGAATGCCAAATGGGCAAATGAAATGGCCAAAAAGCTAATTCCGCGGCGTTGCCCGGCCAAGAAAAATGTTGTACAACAAGCGCCAAGTTTGTGGCAAATCAAAGGCGGTTGCTGATGGTTGCGGTGCTTGTCGCACCACTTGCACATATATGGCAAAATTAGTGGGATGCTTGAGTTGCGTTAAAGCGATACAGACATAAAGAAAAGGAGAGACAAACAGATAGAGAGAGGGAGAGGGAGAGAGGGAGACAGGAAAGTGTAGATATAGTTGCCGTGTTGAAGGTGTCGTCGTCATTAGCAAAATGTTCCACACAGTTGACAATTAAGTGCGAACAATTTTTCAGTTAACTGCAAAAGATGCAACAAAATGTTCGATAGGGTTCAATAAAATGTTATGAGACAGAGAAGACAAGAGAGGGAGACAGAGAGTGAGAGAGAGAAAGAGTCTAAGGTAGGAGCTGCTGCAATTATAATAAAAATAATCAGACGTCTGCGTCAACTGCATTTGGTCAAAACCAGATCGGGCCATTGGAGAACCGTTTGTACAGCCACCTAGCCAGACAGTCAGGCATAGAAGAGGAAGAGCAGCAGTGTGCGTCCAAGCCCGATCGCTGGATTATCGCCTTTTGGTTGCTGTCCAGGCGGCAACTTTTTATTTCTCTCCTCGACAATTGGCGAGTAATTGCAGCTGCATAATAATTTTTCCGCATAGAAGGCGACAACTCTGGCCGCAAGTTTTTTGCCTCAGTCTTTCGTATTTCTCCACCTACCTCCGCTTCTTTTTCTTGTCTTGCAGCTCCTGGAAGGCGTCGCACGTTAATCCATTTAATCCATTTTGGGCATTAGTTAGAGAACTGCAAAAAGTAGCCAAAGAAAATCAAATTGAATATCATAATTGATTGCTTTGGCCAAAAGTTGCAACTGTGAGACTTGCAGCAAACAGTTGACGCTAAAAATCAGCTAAAAATTGAATAAAAACTTAATTAAAACAATAAGCAATAAATTAACACAGCCAACGAAATGAAACTGCGAATCCAATTAACTAAAAGTTAATATGGAAAAAAAATATATATTTATATATATATTTAAACAATTCCATATCAAGGCAAAATCTGACTGACTTTAAAAGGCGTTTTTTTATGTATGTGTGAACAGCAGTGTTGGAAAAGCTTGAAAAGTTAAGCTTGTTGCAACAATAAATTAATATATGCAATTGCAATAAAATATAAACAAATGCGAAGATATTCAAAATAACAACTAAAAATATATTTTTTGCTTTATATAGTAAATGAAATTATTATTTGGTATTAAATAATTAATATTAAATTAAGTTTTCAAATAATTCTAACTTAAATAAATTACTAAATTTTGTACCTTACATAAATGGATTTATTTTTTATTTTAAACAAGATAAGTTAAAGATCCCTATATTATCTTGATAGTCTATTCAATGGGCATTCACGGTCGCATGCAACACCTGTAAACACATCAATATTCAAAGCTGGCCGTAAATTGCAAACAATCTGTCAGATGCGACGTGCAAAAAACCTGTAAAACAAAAATAGTTTAAAAAAACTAACAATTTATGTTATAAAACGCTCAGAAAAAAAAAAATACAGTCAAACAAAATGTCGAAAATTGCTTTATGAACACGTTGCAACCCGTTTACCTGTGTTCGGTGGCATGTTCGTTGTCATGTCGAGTCCGCTGCGATACGATCCAATAAGAGACGAACCGTTCCAATCAGATCCCAGCCGAAGCAAACGGCGACTGCAGCTTGGATGCAATGCTCCCAAATCGCAGAGCAATGAAATCGATCATTTTCCCACGATCAGTGTTTGCTGCCTGTCAACTGGACTAGGCTAACACACACACACAGACACTCACACACACATGAGTAGAGAAAAAAGTGGTGGCAAGCTGGCCAATGGGCAGAGGCATTGCTTAGTTTGTATGTGCTGCTATGTAAATGCTATAAAAGGATTTTGATTACCAGGCGAGACAATCGGACGGACAGACAGACAGACAGACTGAGAGACAGTTGGACAGCTGGACAGATGGACAGACAACTGTCTGGCAACGCCGTGTTTGAATTCTATTGGGGCCAACTGTAAAGCAGCACCTTTCACAATACGTTCGATCGATCCCATGACTCGACTTTTTCCACTATGTTCAGCGATCGATATCGCTCGAGCTGTGAAATTAAACGAATTTAAATGTTTTTCTTTTTTTTTTTTTTCATCAGCTACTGTTTGGCTTGTGTTTTCTTCTTCTTCACCATGTTATTTTTTCGAGGCCTGTCGGCTGTTAATTGTTAATTGCGTTTAAGCCATGAGCAAACAGTTTTCGTAACACTCCTCTCTCTCTCTCTCTTTTCATCTCTCCCCTCTCTCTCTTTCATTTGCTTTATGCAGTGTACTTCTCGTCGGCTTTATTCTAATTAGCGTCGTGCTTGGGGCACGAACCTCTGGTCTTACGCAGTCCAAAACATGACGAGGCATTGCTTCGGCTTTGTCTTGTGGCTAAGCTGCCATATACCACGCACATAACAGACTTTAGAGAGGGGTATATTCACTTTTAAATCTGAAATGAATTAGATTGTAGAAATATTTTATCTATATTTGTTATAGTGAAACAAAATAATAAAACCCATATAAAATACAGGATATCTTGTAACGGTGTTGGGTTTCTTCTATTTAAACACTCGCTGCATACCAACAAATATAATCACATACATCAGAGCTGGCTATCTTATATATATACATGCAGGGTATCAACAGTCGAGCACTCTCTAACCTAATGTATCTTGCTTTCTCGCTCTTTCATATTTGTTCAGTTGTTGTCGATAAAAAAACTTTTTAAACAGGGTATATTGTAGTGCATCATACACCATGCAAGCCACAAGTCTTACAACTGATCTGTGCTGCTGCTGCTGTTGTTGTTGTTGCTACTGCTGCTGCTGCTGCTGTTGTGTGGCTGTCAAGCGGCTTAATTGAGCATGCAGCTCAGTTCTTTGACATGTTTTCTATTTGTCTAATTTGTCAGTTTGCCTTCAGTCGACTTCTCGACTCCGACAGATTCCGATTGGGCCGAACGGAAATGATATGCCAAAAAAAATCAGTTTTCTATATACAAGCTCAAAGCTTTCAAATCAGTTAACAAATTTTTGAAATGAAGCGTGGCCAAAGTTTGTTTACTCGTTAACATAATATTTGAATAGTTCACTTGAGCGCGTGTTCAAACAATGTCCACTTATTAACTCCAATTGGAGAAATCTGATTGGATTTCGTATTGGAGTCGTCGATCAAGTGGAATTTTGTTGACTTTACGTGGCGTGGCATAAGTTGACAGCGCTTTGTACTTGCATATTTAAATATTATATATATATATTGAATATTGAATAACAGTAAATTAGTTAGTAAATAAAAATATATACAAATATTATACAATATATTGAATATTCAATAGAAGAATACTTAACCAGGTCTTTGTTATATGAGCTAAAATATAAAGAGAATTGATTATATACAAAATAATATAAATTGAATGTTAATGATACTTAACTAGAAATGAAATACCCTTAAATATATATATTATAATTTTTTAATATATATATAATAATTTTTCCATATGAGTCAGACTTTTGTCTAGAATAAATTGAATAGATTAGAAATAGAAATAGAAATATATTTAAACCTACTCTTGACGATTCTTCCCTATGTACTTAGGCTTCGCATGTGCTGAAAACCTCTTGAATATATTTTAATACAAATTTCCTTCGTTATGGTATTCTGCCCTCTCGCGAAGAACTCTTCCCTTCAAGCGTCAAAATCAAACTAAAAATGTGGCCGTTAAAAACATTTACCCCTTGTGCAACCCTTCTAAAAAGTGAGTTGCAACCCTTTCGCTTCCAATAGAAACAATTTTGCATAAGTGTAACACACATGGAACGAAGTATAGCTGTTTTTTAGAACACTTCCAACCCCAATCTATAGCTGAGTTGCTGGAAGCAAACGCCAGATGGCGCTTCAGTGTGGAAGAGTCTTGCGCATTTCTCGGATTTTGTGCACATTCATGACGCTTGAATAATTTATATAATTAATACCCCGCTAGGCGAGCGACACAGCTGGCCGTGCGTTTAATAAAATATTTTAAATAATTCTGTAATCTAAATGCAGTCATCGTCAGCAACAGCAGCAACCGTTGCAGCAACATGCAGCAGCAGCAGCAGCAACTCCGCTGTGACGAACAGGATGCGAATCGAAAGAAATTCTAAATACCAAAGAGTTGGCCAACGGAGTCACAGCCCGGTCGGCACAAATCACAAATTGTCACGTTAATAGTTGTCTCTCACATCATCATCATCATCATTACTGTCATCATCATTATCATTATGTTGATGATGATCATTAAACGAGCTGCCTGCTCGCATCCGTATAAATGCAATGTAAATTTTTTTGTCAAGACAAGCAGCAGCAGCAGCAGCAGCAACAGCCGACGAAGCTGCAACAGTTGCAGTTGCAGTTGCATCTCCACTCGTCATTGGCATTGCATAGAATCCACAATGCCGCAATGCCACTCCCCCCTGCCTCATGCCTCCCTGCCCCCACCCCCCGGCCCCCTTGGCACGTTTGGCTGATAATTTATGAGACGCCTTATTAACATCAGACATTCAACTGGCTTTCTTGGAAAGGCTTTGCGGATGCATCTCCGCTTTTTGCCTGCTCCGCGCACATTTTCATGTAATTTCTGCTCTTTAATTTGTACATTATTTTAATGCTTATCATAAGTTATGGCCAGCCACAAGGGATGTCCAGCCAGCAGATACATTGGTATCCACCATCTGTCAGATACTTTCGCTGCGCTCCTTACATGCAAATCGAAGTTTCAGCCTTCGCCTTCGCCTTCGCCTTCGCCTTCGATTTCAATTTCGATTTCGATTTCGCCTTTTCGTTCGCTCCGTCATTCTATGCAAATCGTCAGCGGCGTTGCAAGTGCCACATTTGGTTGCCTGCTCGCTGGGGATTTGCATAAGTATGTTGCCACATTCAATTAAATGCCAACCCGGCCAGTTGTTAACGCATTCCAAATGTTAATTCTCAAGTGCATTTGACTATAATTCAATACAAAAGCCAGAATGCCAAACCAAATATTACAATCCAGACTCCCTGCTACACTATCTAAGTAGGCAGGTACGGTGTGCAAATAAAAAATGTATGCAGATTAGATAAAGCAGAAATATATTCCTATGTAACTCTCATCTTCCAAGATTAATAAGAATCGATTATCAATTTTTCTTAAAAAGGTACAAAGTGTATTTAGAAAAGACTTTAAGTCAATCAGGTATTTATACATACATATATAACTCAAGTTACGTCTACTACAAGATCGATAAATATCGATTTTCGGCTTTTATAATATAATAATACTTTAAATAAAGTTGATACTTATTTATATTTAACTCAAGATATGTTTCATCCAAGATCCATAAATATCGGTTATCAACTTTAATAAAAGAGACAAGCATCTATTATCAGCTTTCCTAAAATAGATAGAAAATGATTAGGTAGATAATATAAAGTAGCTATTTATTGATATATTTGCAAACCTAACCGTTTAGTATTTATACCCAAACACTTTGTTATAGCAAACTGAACACTCAACATTCAACATTCACAATCGCAATCACATTCACAATTACATTTAGCAATCGTGTATATAATGCATAACAATCCGAACAATCAGCTCAATGACAAAGCCGAGCAAATATGTCGGTATTTTTTGTCGTATTGTATTTTGTATTTGATTCGAGTACTGAGAATGGAAATTGTTTGCATAAATTTCGAATTGTCAGCCATAAATGTGCATAAACAATTAGCAATTGTTATTACAAGAGAGCGGAGCGAGAGGCTAATTATAATTGCCTTCACATGCCTCCGGATGATGGCTTAAAAGGATTTCAATCGAAGACAAAACAAGGATAATTAGTCGCATGATTTTTCATAATTCAACGCACAAATTAGCTCTGACGAATCCATCGATAAAAATAAAAATATAAAAATGAAAAAAAAAAACAGCCGTCTTCAAGCATTCCACGATGTGCTTCTTCTTCTCGGAAATTACTGTATTTAAAAATCTTTAATAAGCGCAAAATATGGCAAAGAGCGCACTTTGAAGGCGCCTTCGAAACCCACTTTGCGAATGCACTTTTGCTGGCCGAGGGGCGTGCCATCAGTTGGGGCAGGGGCGTGGCTTGAGAAGGGAAAGGGGAAGGGGGAGAGGGGGACGTTGCCTCACAGTCTTAAAAAGCGCCGCCATCAGCAACCGATCAACAGCTGTCTGTCTGTCGCTTTGCCTTCTCTCCTACAGTAGCTGCTGGCAATGACGTCTGCCGCATATTTAAATAATGATCAAGTCTCGGTCTCGACTCTATCCACTCACCCGGACTTCGGGGCATTGGCATTCGCATTTACATCACAGTTTCGTCAAAGATATTCATCTTAAATGATTCACTGGCAAGCTGACAAAGCGAACTTCTCCTAAAGTATGCCAAATGCGAAAACAACTTTTTTTAAGCTCAACTTAAATGCTGGGGAAAATTTAAATAAACTTGTCTCACACTCACTTTTCGTTGGGAGGCACCCAGTAGCTAATTTGCAAGTCATGAAATTGACAGTTCGACCTTATGACTATATAGTATAGAGTATCAAATGTCTATGCGGTCTAATTTGTTTGTGCCAATTATCTGATCAATTTGCATTCTTAATCTATGAATCTTTAATGTAGATTTATCATTTAGGAATTTTTTTTAGTCGTAATAAAAAATTGCAATATAGTTTCTAACTTTTGAATAAAATATATAGATATATATATATCATACTTTTAGCCTACTTAAAGCTAAGGAACGCGGTTCAATTCAAGTCAAGGAAGATCTATCTAGAAGATATGTAAAGCCCAGCTTCTCTCGTCTTCTTTTATATAGAAAAACCATTCAAGATTTCAGTATATCAATATTGTATTCTTTTTCATTCTTTATATAAGCATATATGCATATATGCATATAACGAAGTCTAAACTTATCTCCAACATGAAATTTTTGGAATTTTAGAGGAAATAAAAAAAAGTATTTCTAATACCAGAAAAATTATATTCAAAATTTTATATATAACTACTAAAGTCTTGCTCAAAATCTAAAACCTATTCAAAATTGCAAATTCGCTGAACTAAGTTTAATCCCAAATGTTAACTGTTTTGCTTAATTAAAGAATTTTTTAATTGATAACTATTTGCATAAGTTTTTGGCTTCTTTTCGAATAGTTTTTAAATTTAAAAAACATTGCAAGTAACCCAAATATTTGTGTAGAATTCGCAACCCAAATAGTTGATATTATATACCAGGTATTTATGACACCTCCAAAAAGAGAAGTTGAAAATGTTTTTATTTGTTTTATTTTGTTTTTGTTTTCTTGAGTATCGTAAATTGGAAATCGCATAATTACAGCGACAAACCGCATTTAATAGCAAATGTTATTTTGTAACCTCGTGATTTCTATATAATTATGCAGATTTCGATTGGCAATTATTGTTAAGTTAATAAGCAGCAGAAAACTTGGCAAATTATTCAAAAGCAACAGCAAAAGCAAAACTTAAAAAAATGTTTTAAACCGAGTTTCAGCTGCACTCGAAATGACACAAAAGCTGGCGACAAGGCGACAGCTCGATTGTTGTTGTCGTTGTTGTTGTTGTTGTTGTTATTGTTGTTATTGTTGTAGCCTCGACACAGGCAGCTGTCAGTCATTCAGTCACCTCGTCACTCAGTCAGTCACTCAGCCACTCAGTCAGTCAGTCAGTCATGCTTGTTGACCAAATCGTGTAAAAAGCCGCAAATGCTTCGCCAAAAACTTGCCGCAGCTGATGCCACATGCCAGTTAAACAGTTGCAGGTACCAGAGTCTCCACTCCCCAGATTCCCCCTCTGCCGTCACACCACCCCCTACCAAATACATCCCCCTCAAGCATCGTCAATCGTTTAAGCTTTTTGTCACACAATCTGAAGGCAGATTTCTTGATGTCAGTTGATTTTTGCCCCAAGTGGCAAATGTAAAATTATACAAAATAAACAAATATACACAAATACATACACATACGCATACACATATACTTATAAATATACATATGTATGTATATATACAGCAGCTGGTTTTAATGAGGCATTCGCTGATATGTATTTGCATTTTGATTGACAGCACTTGCGATTGTTGCAAATGGCGAAGCTGGATGCATATTTGCCAAATGCGTTAATGAGCGTGTCAAAAGTTGGTTTAAAAGAAGGTTAACATAAAGTTAAATATACTCGTACATATTTGTATACTTTGTAAGCTGTTGCTTACATGTGGCAACGCTGTGTGATGCAATATAAACACAATTTTGAGCAGGTAAATAGAGAAATTCCATTTTTAACAACTTAAACAAATACCTTAAGTTAGAGCCAAGTGTAGTCAGTGGCAACTCTGACTGAGCTGTCTCACGAGTGGCAACGCTGTGTAATGCAATTTAAGTTCACTTTTGAGACGTCAAAAATCCAAATCTTAATGTAAAAGTGAAAAATTGAAGTCTATTAAGATCAACTTAAATTTAAATAAATAACAAATAAGTAAGCTATCAACTAAGTGGCAGCTCTGATTGAGCTGTGTGTCATGTGGCAACGCTTTGGTCTAAAATTGAAGCGCTCTTTGAAGCAGGCTCTAAAACACGGTCAAAAAGGGGTAAAAACATTTCCAAGTGGTAAGGGGTAACAGGGTTGCCCTCTCAACCCTTTGAGTAACACTCCAACAGTTTTTTGTTACTTTTTTAAAGGGTTGTTCCCCTGCAGCTGCTCGTTTAGCATCCCTAAAAAAACGGTTTTACCTTCCAGTCTGTCAGCTTGAACACATTTTGTGCGCATATTCAAATTTTGCTGCCTTTAAATTGGAAGCCATTGGAAAATGTTGAGCTCTATAAAAGGGGGCGGCAGCTACGACAATTGCCTCAATCGGCTTTCGACTGCCTTTAAGTACGGTTCTCGCTGAAGGAAAATATTTCCATATACCAAGGATTTCCTGTGGATTATACTGAAATGGATTATACGCAAATTTTTGGATAACATTTTCAATGGATTACATTTCGAATTAATTAATTAAACGGGTTTATTAGTTAACAAGTCATAAAAGAAGAGACTAGGTATAGATATTTAGAGTTCCGGATTTGAAAAAAAAAAATTTTAATCAATATAGAAATGGGATAGATAGGCTAGATGGCTTACATACTCCTTGCATTTCTTGAACAAGTAAAAGAATTCAAAAATTAGTTCATAAGAACTTGCTCATATTCAAGCCTAACTTCTTCCTTCGAAAATTAAAACCTAAAAAAAGAATAAACATTTCAATATTATTTATAGTCTAGGCAGATGATTTTCTATTAAGTTGTGAAATATATATACATAAATACATATATAATTTTAGTTAGTTTTGTTTTCGAGTTAGCAACTATATCTGATTACTACGTATATCTAATTCAAAGGTTGCTAATGCTTAGCTTATCCAGTGTGTCGATGCTTATCTACACTTATTAGTGGTAATTGGTGCAGCAGAAAAATTTAATAGCCCGCAGCAGAGAGAAGCAGAAAGCGGCAGCAGAAAGAAGCAGAGAGAAGCAGAAAGCGGCAGCAGAAACTCGTAAAATGCAAAAGGCGCCGCATTACTGTTTCGCAAAGACACATATATATATGTATATAGATATATACACATCCATATAGCATATATAGAAACCCAACGATTTGCGTGTCAACTGCAACTGTTTATGCATTTTGTGCAGGCGAGTGCAACAAATTTAATTGTACTGATAGCAGACTGCGAATCCGACATGCATTGGCAGTAAAAACTGCTTCAAATATAATTTAGAGTCTAAGTGGCAATAAAAAAAAAACACACACTGCAGAGCACCCAAAATTCAACCGACCAATGATATCTGCCATAAGTACATATACTATACACACACATTTATATATGTATATTAATATAGATCTGTATATAGCGTGTTGCTAATTAAGCCCATTTGCAGAGCGTTCTTTAAGCAACAGCTAAAATAAGCCAAAAACAAAAAAAAAAAAAACAGTCAGCAGCATAAAAACCATAAAAAAAAATCATAATAAAAATTTAAAAAAAATCCACAAGACAATGCAAAACTGCATTTTTTAATTTATTTTTCATTATTTTTATTTACGACTTTTTTTGGCTCTTCTTTAACATTTGTTATATATTTTCTTCTTCTTTGTTTTTCTAACAATTTGTTGCTTTCAACATAACTCATCGTTAGTAACGAAAAAAAAACAAAACAAACCCAAATTAATAATTAGTCATACAAATTGTATCTCAGAGTGCATGACTTAGAGATACCTTAAAGTCAGTTTTGTACAAAAGCGAAGATTGTTTTTTTTTTCTTGCTTGTAATTTCTCCTTTTCTTTTATTGCATTTTATTAAATTAAATTAATCAATAAATTAGCATAAGTTAAATATTTGTTAAATTTAAATAACTTATAATTTAAATTGTTTGAATTTTAGACTTACAAATAAATATATTTTGTAATTGTTATAATAGTTTAAGTAAAATCTTCATAGACTATCTATTTAATTTGCTAACCATGCTTTCCTCTTTCCCTTTTACAGGGTATTTAACTTACAGACATATTTATGAAAGCTCATTTGGAGCCTTGTGTTGTTTATGCATTTGCTTATTTATTTCGCGTTCGTTTCTTAAGTCTTTTGTTGTGCCACATGCAGCAGGAAAAACAACAACAACTATTTCTGTTGATTTATTTGCGGCAATCACATAATTTGGCCATTCATAATCCGTTGGCAACCGCTTTAAATGCAACAACAACAACAAATATATTTTTTAAAAATTTGCAATTACGATTGAAAATTTTAGATAAAAATTGCTTAGAGAAATATTCAAGAGAAAAGTTAAGTAAACAAAATTTACCAATTTTTTACGAAAAGATGGTCTAAGCTTTTAAAATATGAATTAATTTATTATTTTAATAAATAAGCTGGATATACAAAGTTAGTATATTATCTATGGCATTAAAATCAAAATACTAAAATTCTCTTTTATATAACTTTTCAAGTACTTCATTCAAACAATTTTATAAAAGAAACTGTTTAATTTTTTTTTTAATATGCAAACGAGATCTCTCGCAATTAGTTCCCGCCTGATTAAGGTTCACTCCAAGAGCCACGCCCACAGGCCAGCCCAAAGCAAATTGCAGTTGGCCCAAATGAGTGTTGAACATGCGGCCCAAAGAGAAGAGAAAGAAAGAAAAAAGTGCTACAAGAAGTGCCATGAATTCCAATGCATAGCTAAATTGTGGCCACAAGCTGCAGCTACAGTGTGCACTCGTTATATGAAAACAATGGCACAAAGGGGCATGCAACATGCCATTAGACCGCCCAAGATACGAATCTTAAGGCAGATAAAGATAAAGAATAAGACATCAAATTATGTTAAAAGAAAATTGACAGCAATTGAAGCTCGAGCGGATGATTTGACCCTCTCTATAAGACCAAATGCAAATTTGACCAGCACACGCGACTCGACAAGAACTATATATGTATATATGTATATAAATATATGCTTCAGGTTTACACTTGAGGGGCTAGGCCACGCCCACTTCGAGAACTACTTTGAATACTCGAGAGTCAGTGGCTGGGCTTATTATGGGATCTAGACATGAATTTGGATTCATGCTAATCTCACATAAAGGCTGCTAATCCGTGGAGAATGTTTTAGCTAATAAACACATTAAAACTCAATTTGTTTTTAATAAAATGCATTGCAAAAACAAAAAAAAAATACAAAAACACAAAAACAAGCAACAGTCGAGGAGCAAGAAGAAGCAACAGCTACTGCACACGAGCTTTTGCAATTTGCTATTTTTGCTATTAAAGTAAGGCCAACATATGATTAACTCGCATAATAATAGGCCAGCAGCATAATTTAATAAATTTCTAGTTAAGAGTAGTTTACTTACAGTCTAACAGTTCCACACCCCGAAACCCCCCCTAAGGTCCACTTCTAGGCTTCTTAGAGACAAACATCGCCACTTCTTCTGCTTCGCCTGGCCTCACACTCATCTAGTTTATTAGGAAAACTTGGATTATAATTCTCCCCGATTTACTTGGGGCTGGGCGTTGCAGCTTCATTAATGATATGGTATATATATAATATATACATATTTTATTTATAGACATATTTTGCATAGTGCGAGCAATTAAAGTTTCATTAACTGGATTCTAATTAAAAAGTAGTGTAAGAAATGGAAATTGAGACTAAAATATATTATTTATGAGTTCCATATATCAATTACACTGTACAACAAAGATTTGTATTTACGAGTAGAAGAAATTTATTGTGGAAAGAATTTCTAAAGTAACATTTATCCATAGGTAAAATAAATTTTGTTCGACATCCGTAGCTAAATTAACGATAATATATTTTTTTTTTAATATTTAAGAGCTTATAAAATCTGATATAGCTTGATAACAATTTATTAAAATTGTAAAGACTTAAGATTCGATTCAAATATTATTCTTCCAGTTAAAAAACTTACTCTGCAATAGTTGACTTAACAAATATATTTTGTATTAATCCTTGATATATCTATAGTTCAGATAAAATGTATGTATTTAAAAGAGATATGAGAACTTATCCACGAATAGAGAATATTATTCGTAACTTGTATAATTCAAATATATTTATCACAGCTTAAAACCCGTATCTCTTTATTCTTTTCATTAGATAGACTTTTCTAGTACTCCCATATATAATGCAATATTCTTCATTATATTTATGCATGCCACACATAATGCACCCGTAGTATATATAAAACCGACATATTATAGGATCAGCATTAGCATAATTCCAGTAATATTTCCCTCTCTGGTACCGGAGCATAAATCTAACTTCTCGTCTGGGTGGATGCAATTAACATGCGTTAAATGCATAAATTTGCGCTCCTCATCTGGATTTATGTATATATAAATATATATATATATATACATATATGGGTATGTGTGATGAATATATGAGATATATATGCATATGCATGCGTATCGCACTCAAATGCAATTAAAAGATAAGTCAGATTCTGAACCCAAGGAGGGTGACTATATATATACATATATATGTATAAATATATATCTATATATATGTATGTATATCTATTGCATGTGGCGCCGATCATGCAAATTTACTAAAGTGTGAAATATTGCAAATGCATGCAGACAGCCGGCAGGTGTTGCAGGTGGTGCAGGTGGTGTAGCTGCTGTGGCCCACCACCGGTGTGGCACCCGTTCTATATGCAGGCCAATAAATTAACACTCCATTTTTATACAGAAAACTTTGCTCGCATGCAAAGGCGACTGCGAGACGTTTGCCTCGATTTCCACTTGATTCTCCGCCCCCTTGTTCCACTGCCACATACTGAGACAATTAGCTATGCATAAATATTTCATTTTTTCCTCAGTTTCCAGCTCGAGTTTTGCATGGGACACGCCATCGAAATCGACTTTGATGTAACTTAAAATTTATAAAGAGTAAAAAACACTGGTCAACAAGAGTGGAGGCATTTATAAACTGCAGGAATAACTAAACTGCAGACTGAATACCCTTCAATAGAATAAGAGACTTAATAGGGGTCTTTATGTATTATTTATAAATATTTATTATTTTCGAATCGAAAGAAATCAGAAATATAAAACAAAGGTAGAATATTTTAAAGAAGACACAAAGATAACAACGATTAAATAAGTAGATTAGATAAAATAAAAAAATTAATGTTTGGTTTACTTATAGACTATAGCAATACTAAACTATATACTATATATATCATTCGAAATGATAGACAAAAAAAAGTTGAGAATGATACAAAAGCAAAGCTTTGTTCAAATACTTCAACAATAGTTTTTGTTTCTGCTATTTTGCTTAATATAAAATACTGATACTTTATACAAAAACATATATCTACTACATATGTATATATATATGTATGTATGTATATAGTGAAGCTTATAGAGAGTGGGGTAAGGATAAAGGCAGCGACTTAATCGACAGATTGAGTGAAGCTTCCGCAACTCTTCGCTGCGACTCATTCGATTTGCTCGCCCGTTGACAAAGGCTCGAGGCAGACAATGCGCATTAGCATTAGCATTAGACATATGTCCAACTGTTTGTCCGTCCGTCCGTCCTTCTGTCTGTTTGTCTGCCTGTCTGCCTGTCCGGACGATTTCTATTACAAATTAAAATATATTATTTATGAGTTCCATATATCAATTACACTGTACAACAAAGATTTGTATTTACGAGTAGAAGAAATTTATTGTGGAAAGAATTTCTAAAGTAACATTTATCCATAGGTAAAATAAATTTTGTTCGACATCCGTAGCTAAATTAACGATAATATATTTTTTTTTAATATTTAAGAGCTTATAAAATCTGATATAGCTTGATAACAATTTATTAAAATTGTAAAGACTTAAGATTCGATTCAAATATTATTCTTCCAGTTAAAAAACTTACTCTGCAATAGTTGACTTAACAAATATATTTTGTATTAATCCTTGATATATCTATAGTTCAGATAAAATGTATGTATTTAAAAGAGATATGAGAACTTATCCACGAATAGAGAATATTATTCGTAACTTGTATAATTCAAATATATTTATCACAGCTTAAAACCCGTATCTCTTTATTCTTTTCATTAGATAGACTTTTCTAGTACTCCCATATATAATGCAATATTCTTCATTATATTTATGCATGCCACACATAATGCACCCGTAGTATATATAAAACCGACATATTATAGGATCAGCATTAGCATAATTCCAGTAATATTTCCCTCTCTGGTACCGGAGCATAAATCTAACTTCTCGTCTGGGTGGATGCAATTAACATGCGTTAAATGCATAAATTTGCGCTCCTCATCTGGATTTATGTATATATAAATATATATATATATATACATATATGGGTATGTGTGATGAATATATGAGATATATATGCATATGCATGCGTATCGCACTCAAATGCAATTAAAAGATAAGTCAGATTCTGAACCCAAGGAGGGTGACTATATATATACATATATATGTATAAATATATATCTATATATATGTATGTATATCTATTGCATGTGGCGCCGATCATGCAAATTTACTAAAGTGTGAAATGTCCGGACGATTTCTATTACAATCCCCCGGCTTGGAGTACCGTAAATAATAAAAGAAATCGTCTTAGGCACGCATTTCAGAGTCGGCTGATGGACGCAGGACACAACAGGACATCACTTTGAATATAAAGCAAGCGCATAAAACACACACGCACACACACGAGCACAGCATCAATGGACAGTGGCATTCAGAGACGTGTGGCATAAAAAACACTCGAATATAGGGGGTTGGGGGGTGGGGTCACATAAGAGAGAGCACGAGAGCAAATAAAAAAGAATTTCTTATTACAGTTATTTTGCTTATCTGCAGCAAAACATTCGTTCACACTTCTCACACACACACACACACACACGCACACACACACACTTAGAGTTGTTGCTTACGCTTGGATTGACACACACATAGATATACACTCACACATACAACCTCACACACACACACACACACCCAAAGGCAGACACCAATCCGCTTTTATATTTTCAACTGTCAATCGTGTTCGCAATTTCCCGAGCTGCCTTTTAGCCCGCTTTTCTTTCTGTTTCTTAGGTGTTGGAATTATAATCAAAGCCCAACTGTGCTCCCCCTCTCTCTGTCTCTCTCTCTCTCTCTCTCACACCCTCTTCATGCCCCTCCTCTCCTTAGCTGTGTTATAGCTACCCCTCTCTTAGCTTCTCTTTTAAAGTGAAAATTCCTGAGCTACAAAAAATGCTTTCTAATGCCTTTTGCGCCTGACTGACAGCCAGGATTTGTACTCCTACTCCCACTACAACACCACTCCTATTCCTACTCCTACTCCTACTTTTACCGCTTGCTCTTCCCCATTGCATGTCCGTTACTTTTCCTGGCTATTTGAAGTCCGCCCCAATCAGAACTTCACAATTTGTTGCATACTTTACGGCGCTTCACTTACTAAATTACTTTTTTCTATTTTCGTGTGAACGCATTTCAAAATCAAGATTGAACAAAAATAGAACTTGAATTTTGATCTACCAGACATTAATTGTAGGACGGATTTTTATTAGCCTACTTATATCAAAGAAAGATCTAAGCTGTTTGTTATAGCAAATGGACTGAAGGAAAAGCGAGAGTTCTGAATGTTTTAATCTAACTAAAATGTTTTACAATTATCTTTGAGCCAAAATTGAATGAATTGTTATATAAGCCTCATTTTACATTTATTTAATTCTAATTATATTTCTAAAAAAAAATCATAGTTGTAAATCTTAAAAGTTTAGTTTGAAATCTTGTAATGCGGAACAAGTGAGGGAAGAGAAAAGAACAAAGCTTGAGTACCTGTTGATGATAGATTGGAGAAACTCTACAAACAGTTAGATAAGCAGAAAACTATGTTTTCGATAAATATTAACAACAACTTAGTTTTAGATCTGAATTATGTTTAAGTCTAGATTTTTTTTTCTCTTTTGTTTCAGTTTTGCTGCCGCTTTCATGCATCTCAATCATCATTATCTAGCTATGGTTGAATATGATTTTCTTGATTTCATGGCAATCAAGCTACACACCCACACCACACACACACACACACACACACACACCCACACAACACACACACACACGCACACACACATACGCACATGACTTATGCAAATTGCGGTATATTTAGTTTTATGACAACACAAGCCATAAATCTAGCAATGAGCGTTAATCCCAGCCGATTGCAAGCCGGAACAAAGACTACGGCCAAGACTAAGGGTTGTTTCATGCTAATGAGCACCGTCTTGGGGGTTGGGGGTTGGGGGTTAAGGGTAGTCTGCTCGCTGCTTGAATTGTGGCTTTCACCTAGGCCAAAGTTGCGGAACAATGAATCACAAGCGGAGCCACAAAACCCGCTGTGCTCGACCTGCTGCCAAGGCATAAATATATATATACACAAACACATACACATTCACATACACATACACATACACATATATATATAGATATAACTGCCAAGTTGGCACAAAATCGAGCTCCTACTGCATGCATAATAATGGCAATCATAAAAATGGGAATACGTCCCCACCCCCCGCCCCGGCCCCTAAATTATGCATACAAATACAATTTTTGAGAGCTGGCAAAAAGTTTTGCTTTATGGCCAAATCAAATGTAATTTTTACTGGCCAAGATTTATGTGCGCAGATATGAGAGGGAGAGAGCAACACTGTGAGAGAGTGAGAGAGTGAGTATGGAGCCACCCTTATGTAAATTTGCAGCCACCCTTAATTTAAATGCAAATGAGCTAGTGGCAGGGGTAGGGGCTAGGGTTAGGGGAAGGGGTGAATCGGCTTGAGGGTTGCCCAAAATTGTTCAAAACTCATTTGAAAGCCCAATAAAAAAGCGACAAACTTTACATTTTCCGAATGGCCGCTGGAAAGTGAAAAAGCAAATGGAAAATGCCAGAATGAGAAAAACTGAGAAAATGAAAAATAAGCCAAATGTAGACATTTTTGTTGTCTCTTTCGCACAAGCGGGCGACAGCTTAAAAATGCTTTTTGTATTTTTTTATTGGTCGTTGCCTTTTAAAATGTAGGCGTGTTTTACAGGTTGTCTCTATATGTGTGTATGTGTATATGTATGTGTGTTTGTGGGTGTATGTCGACTCATAATTGTGATGGCCTATGCAGGACGAACAGGACGACGGCAGGAATTCTTTCAATGCACGACGGAAGCGCAGGCGAGGCAAATAAAATCGATTTTGTGTCACAGCCACAGCAGCTCGTTTTATGTATATGCAATAAGTACAAAGCCCAAACACACACAGACATATACACACAGACAAGCACACACACACACACATACACACAGAGCCAAACAAACAGCTCGACTTCCCTTTGAGGTAAAAGTTGAGGAAGAAAAAAAAGTGTTGCCTGCTCAAGCAGGAGCAGGAGGGTGTGTGTGTGTATATTTGTGTATGTGTGTGTGTGTGAGTGTTGGAAACTTTGCATGTGGGGCCCTTTTGTAGTCGTTGTCCTGCGGCAGCATCAGCAACAGACTCTGTGCGTGCACGATAAGGAAAATAAAGCGAAGGCAGCAGCCAAAGAAAATCGCCCAAGAAAATGGCAGTTGAGAAATTGTTCGGAAAACTCCGTGAGCCTTAGTTGAGCTCCAGCTGCAGTTGTATGTGTGTCTGTGTGTGTGTGAGTGTGTGTGTGTGGCTGTCTGGCTTGTCTGCTCTGCTGCAGCAGGATATCCGGTTTCTAATGTAGACAGACTTTGACATGAGGGAAAAGGGAAAACACAAGAGGAAGACAAAAAAGTAGCAAAACGGCAATAACAACTAAGCAGCTAGACTTAAACTCTAGCAAAGGGGGAATGTGGAAATTTCTTTCGCTTTTCCGCTTTCTCTCGTTTCTCTGCTTTTTAAATGAAAGGTTATTTTGCTTACGAGCCAAGTCAAACGGACAATTGGAAGCATTTGAATAAATCTCAATTCCAGATAATATCTTTTTACTTTTTTTTATGCGCTTTATGCAATAAAGTGGGTCAAAAGTGTCTCAAATATGCAGCTGAATACATTTATCTTGTTATATTGGATAAGTAGAGGGTAAAAGAGAGAGGTATAAGTGGAGGGCATAATATAGAGTTTTTATATTTTGCTGATTTGGTTGAAATCGTGTCTGTTATTCAGTAAGAGTTTTCTTAGATACATTTTAATTGATTAAACTTGTTTATTTCATTTTTTTATATGTCACAATGGCAAAAGAGGGAGAGCTACATTATCTTTTACCATACCTTCAAAAATCCTAAATCGTTTAAATAACACTCTCCTTAAAATATAGTTTAATGCTTATTGCATAGCACATTTTAGCATTTATTTATAATCTCTTACTTCTGTCTTGTGATCAAAAATGCCAATCAAGCAGTTACCGTTATCATAAATACCCACCAGTCGGTATACTTTCATTATTGTAAACAAAAACATTAAAGAAAATCACGACGAAAAAAAACAATCATAAAAGAAATTTATGTTGCATGCTTTTAGGCAAAAACCGATTCAAAGACAATTCCGCAGTTCAATTGAATTTTATGCCCGATTCTAACATAAAAATTACACAAACCAAATATTAGCCAAAAAGCAAACCAAAAAAAAAAAAAAAACACAAAGTACCAACTGATGAGAAGCTTTTAGTGATAATGTAACGGTAAATTCTGCTGACTGCGGGCAAAAATAAAGTAAAGAGAGAAAAAAACAGGCCATAAAAATCTCGAAATGCATAAAAACCTCTTTCAATTAACATAAAATTAGCATTTCGATTCAATTTATTTTTATATATAGCTGGGTGGGGGCGTGGCACAAATGGGTTGAAGTTATTTACGCGACACACACGCACGCACACACACACACACACACACACACACACACACACAGGCAACAAAACAAACAGGCTGAAACATTTACATTTCTGGCCGCTAAAAAAGCAGCTAAAAGTCTGATATTCATGTGTCTGTTATATATGTATGTTTGTGTGTGTGTATGTGTGTGTGTGGGTGCTGGCCAATGTAAGTGGTCATAATAATAAAAATAATGATGCCCGCAATAAAGCTGATTCAAGTCCTCGCACTCAAGACCTGCCTCCCCCCTCCCTCCCCTTTATCAAACCATCGAGCCAAACCTCCCTTCTCCAACTGCCTATTGGCTACTGCTCCAGAGCTTCGCTGGCGATTTGCGTAAAAAATGGCCAAGTCCTGACGCAGATAGAAGAAGAAGCAACAACAAACTGAGACTCTGGCATAAGAAAAGGATCTGGCTCCAGTTTTTATGCGAATCAGCGAAATTTTTCATGCTGCAGCGATTATTCACCAAGGCAATTGTGCCCGAATACTGAACGTACACTGAACGAAATCAATGGGTTATTTCTAATGCGAAAAGAATGCATTGCAGCTATAATCTGATCGAGTAGCTCAACTTTTGAATAGGTTGGAATATTACATTGCTGTCAGAGCTTTGGTAGTATTTAAAATGACAAATCTTATACTCCAATATTTTATACAGATCCTAACAGGATTTGCAGATAGATGAAGTTTTTGATCTATCTATTTATTAGAATATATGTAATTTGAATTGCTCTATTTTAAGTTTATTTACAGATGAAAGGTAAAGACTGTAAATAATAAAAATAACTACTTTATAAAAACTAACAAGGATGGTAAATAAAGAGCAATATTAACTAATTGTACTAATTAAAAGTTTAAGATCGATTTCTGAATTTCTTCACAACTAAATAAAACTAAATTAACCTCTACCATATATTTTTTTTTAGGTGTATCTCTAGTATAGTTTAGCTTCCAGGCATAGACAGCAATTCCGCAGCTGAGGCTCGAGCAAACTATCCATTCAACCACTCACCCACTTACACACTCACACACTCATACATCCCGGCCAAGTGTCATAAATTCATAATAACGCAAATAAGCACCGGCAAACCAGCTACAACAACAACAACAACAGCAACAACAGCAACAACTAGTGGCAGCAGGGAGTAGGGGTTGGGGGTGGGAAATCTTATCGGCGGCAACGCATCCTCCAAATCGTCTAAGGGCAACGCGCCACGGGAAACCCGCAACCAACAACCAGCAACAGTCGCTGCCACCAACAACAACAACACCCTCTGCTGGCATTGGCAGTGTGTGTGTGGGTGTGTGGCGGCAAATACGTTTTTTACGACTTTATGCTAAGCACTTTTTATGCATAAAAAAAACGCAAACGCAAACGCGAGGGACGAACGAAAAAAAAAAAAGAACGAGCAACCACCGCAGCAACGGAAGAGCGGGAGGGGGTGGTTGATGAGTGGGTGGTTGGGCGCTTGAGGCTGAGCAACCAGCAGGCAGAAGATGCGCCATCATTTGGGCCACACACACACATATACACGTATAGTAAAGACATAACCGTTATTTTGCGCTGGACCCTTGTTTATGCGTTTTTTAGTATGGAAAGCACACACACACACACTCACATACACTGATATCCTTTCAGCGAGAGTCCTGGCCATCATTGAACGTATGTAAAAAGCGAACTCGAGGCAAGTCGCGTTTGCCTTTTTATGTTTTTTTCGTGTAATATATTGAAAATAGCTGTCGAGTGTAATAAAATGTGAGTGTGCCGCACTTTGTGAGTATGTGTGTGTGTGACTGTGTTTGTATGCATATCAATAAAAATGGCAAATGTGAAAAAGCAGCAGCATCAACATCAACAACAACAGCAACAACAAAGCGCAATTTGTTTGCGGCACCCTGGTGCAAAGGCGAGCGAAATACTCATCTTTTTTTCTCTCTCTTATTAATCAATGAATGAAAGGATGTAAAAAATAAAAACTAAAAAGTTTAAGTAAAGTTCAGATTTTAAAAAAACATGCGATATTTCAAAAAAAATTTAACATTTATGAAATTCAAACTAAATTCATAACTTTAAACTGAATATCTTTTATAAATCAAAATTGTAAAATCATTGAAAAATATGTTTCTTCTTATATAATAAATAAAGATTATAAAACTCTGATTAAAAACAGCTGTTTTTGACTTATTTAATTGATTACCATCTTAACAAATATGACTTAACCCAAATGAGTTAAAACAATTGCTTTCAGCCCACTGTGCGCTTTGTTGTTAGAGTGTTTCGTCCCAGTATTTGGGTTCAGGGCAATGTTTTTGAATTGTGCTCAATGAAATTGCATCGATGATAGCTTATGTTGATTTTTTGCTTGGCTCTTCAATTTTGTTGGCTGCAATCATTTTTATGTTCATAAATAAGAAATGCCTCATCAGTGTTCGAAAGTGCCGCAGTAGTTGTAGTTGACGAAGAAGATGAGGAAAAATGCATGGAAATACGTTGCTTTGAATAATTTATGACCATGGATATCAAAAGTCGACAAGTCAGGGAGTCGAACAAAGAAACTTGGATGATGCGTCATGCTAAACAATAAATGTAGTTTTTCTTATGGTTTTCTTTGTTTGAAATCGATCAAGGAAATGTTGAAAATGGCTGAAGTGAAATGAATATAGAGCATTAGAAAGCAATCGAAAATGTACTAAAACAATGCATATCAAGTTTTTAAATTATTATTAAAAATAAATGACAAATTGATAAACAGCCTAGAAACTATAAATAAAAATACGATCAATACGAATCCCACTTAAATAAACCTTATTCGGAATATAATTAACGATTCGAAATTATTTAATTTTTACTTCAAATTTAGAGTCATTAGCGCTAAAGTTCGCAACTCTATTTTTGCTCATTTAGTCTGAAAACCAGTTAATTATTTTACCTTAATTCTTATGCTGTCCAAAATTAAAAAGAACTAATAAAAATAAAAATATATTAAAACTTTACACAATATAACATTATGAATAGGTCTCTAAGAATTAAAAAAATCGTATGCTGATGTTCTTTCATGCGTCCACATTTTAATCTTCTGATTCAGACTTTACAGCCATGTTTCGGCATTATATCAAATACCTAACTTAATGTGCCACATTCATGGCACTCCTTAATCCCACACACACACTCACATATGTTAGTCGTACGCAAGAAATACAAAATAGATTTAAATTCCATTTGCTGGGCATTAGCACTCAGGTCACAAGCAGTTACATAACTCGACAATTCCCTTGAGAAGGGGAATACCCCTAACCAAAGAGGACAACGAAGAAAAATAGCAGAAGTGAGTGGAAAAAAATGTACAAGGGCGTTGAGAAATTTACTTTTAAAGTGTTTCCATAATAAATGCATGGAAATTAAGGGCTTGTGAGTGTGTGTGTGTGTGTGTGTGTGTGACCTAACGCACATGTTTAAAATACTTGACAACCCTCACAGAATGGCAAACCCTTCAAAAAAATATAAAAAAAAGAAACCACAAAAACTTTATTTTCTCTATCAAAAAAGGAGAAATTGTGCAAAAAAAACCGCACAAAGAAAATAAATTTACAAATAAAATTCCGCACGGAGAAAGACTTGGAAAATTTCCATCATGTGCCAGGAGGGTGTCTGGCTGCAAATCCCGCATGAAAGATTACCGGAGACAGCAACTGAGTCCGAACCACCCAGCAGAAAAAAAGGAAGAAAAACCCACCCAAACCACTTGATGCCAAACGCACACACGAGGGAAAAATCCACAAAAAAACTGAATAAAATCTAAAAAATAGCCTCAAAAACAGAAAAGAGAAACAAGTGAGACAGCTGTAGTTGGTAGTTGTCCGACTGGGAGATATCCTAAATTTTGCAGTTAGTGCAAATAGTGGGGAAAGTGTGCAAAACTATAAATATTCTTTATATACATATATTGCATATATATTCTTTATAAAATCAAACTTATGGTCTCAGACCTATTTAAGTTCTCAAGATAAATGCGATCGTACACATAGACAGAACATACAGAGATGTACTCTACAGACTTTGCTTCTGCCTCTTTCATACACTTGCACACGTCGAACACACCCTATTTACGCATTTGCAATGGGTATAAAAAACATAATGTATAATTTGTGGTATGGCTGGGCCACAGGCGAATTGTTAACAGTGTTGTTTTTTCCGCCTTCAAATATGAATCCCCCAACTGAGGTTCGTGTCGACCCCGTGCCCGGATTTTCGACATGTTATTATGCTGAAATAATTTTATAATTTATTTATTCAGCTCTCCATGCCGGACAGATTCGTTACGCCTGACAACGGAAAATGGAGACAGGCGTCTGTCCAGATGAAAACATTCGGATGGCCCGTTCTCCATTAGAGCGCCACAAAATTGGAATTTGGGTCCAGCCCTTTTTAGCTCTCGCACTTCCGTACGTTGATGGCGACATCAACTGACATTTGGAATTTCCTGTTGTTTCAGTTGTTGTTGTTGAGTCTCAGTATAAATGAATATACTATATAAAAATATATGTATGTGTGTGTGCGTGTGTGAGAGGTGTGCGGATGACTAATAGCTAGAGTCAGCTTAATTCAGGCAATTCTCCTCACCTTAAATGTTTTCTACTTATTTATTAAGCGTAGTAATGGAAATTAGCTGAGGGAAATTTAAGTGAAAAACTTCGCAGAAAGTGTAGGAAAATTTCTATACGTTTCATATATACTATAAGACAAATATCAATTTAAAGGGATACTCAGTAAATGAATTGGTATTTTCTATCAAATCAATCAAATTTTGTCAAATTGCAAAAGTATACATAGAATTTTTCTTAAATATTCCAATTTCCCTAACACTTATTATTCATTAACCAAAAGGAAATTTTCTAGATATTTTTTCTTGAGAATTTTCGATTCTTTCAATTAGAATTAAACCGTAAATAAAAATTGCAACGAAATAAATTGTTTTCGTTCTCAATTCCTTTCGCTTTTTATTATGTTTTCAGAACAATTTGAAAAGGATAACAAACAGACACAACATCTGGGTACAAATTGACTTATGAAATTTCTGACCCTGACGAAAATAAAAATATAATTTTCAATGCGGGGCAGTTAGAGGAGGCATAACTTTCCAAATCGAATTACGGATAGGTCGTGGGTCCAATTCGAATCTGAAATAAAGCCAAACAATTTATACGCCGCATTACGCAATTGAAAATCGAATTGTGTTTTCATTTTCATTTTCATTTTCATTTTTTTTTTTTTTTTTGAAAAAGCGAACATTTCAGCAAATTAGATTTTACAATTTTCGTCTAAACCCCAATAAAAAGATTGCGTTTATGTAGAGGAGAGTTCTACCTATTGTGCCCTAGAGCATAATAAATGACAAAGCTCTTCTTCTTTTTGTGCGCCGAACCCATTGAAATGCGAACAAAAGGTATATTAGTTTTGTGCAAGTGTATGTTACATAGAAAGAGGAGGCGTGGTGAACTGTTTGTGCGTCTGCTTAGGCAAAGGAGGCATAAAGGTCTGCACTAATGAGTTTATCTCAAAAACTACAAAAGCCAGAAACTTGAAATTTATAGTACCTATTTTTGTATGCGTCAACTCAATTAAATTTATTACTGTTTTCCCCATTGCCATGATTTTAGTAATTGTTTTTAATTTTCAAACCTTAGAAACTACAGAATCAAAATATTATATGCGGGTTCTCAAAGGTATACCAGATTTTACATTTTAGGCTTTCTATTGCTATTTTGCAATTGCTATTTTTTTGTGCTTGGTATCTCCTTGTTCAATACTCTGTCATGTGTGACTAAGTTTTGATTGTGTTAAAAGAAAGACTTAGGGGACGCTGCTGTCGAGCTTAAGTGGCTGACAGGAAAATTTACATAAAGTCAATCAATCATGGCATTTGCCACATGACACAGCCAACACCGACGCCATTTTGCATGGCACTTGTGAGATTTCATTAATATACAGATGGGATGCTTGTTGCCCCCCTCTCTTTCTCTCTTTATCTCGCCCTCTCCCTCCATCTCTCTCTCTCTCTCTCTCTCTCTCTTTGTCACTCCCACTCTCTGTGGCAGATTAGCATTTCGTCGCTCATACGCCCCGCTGGCTCTGATTGCGGACTCGTTCTGCACATGAGCTTGCATAATAAACGAGTCCTGGCCGAAGGATTCGCAGGATTCGCAGGACTCGAAGGGTGTCATGATGAATGATGCGCTGACTGAGACTTGAACGTTCGACCCTTCACAAAAAGTTGCCATCATTTTTCATGCGTTTAAAAAGTAGCCGCTGGTCAACTGTGTACCAACATCTCCCTTCCTCCCACCACCCACCATTTTCTGTTCAAATTTGATTTACTCACTTGATTACATGTTGGCCAACGATTTGGCTCGGGGCCAATTGTCGCGGGGCGTGTAATTTGCGTAAAAATGTCATATTCATATTCAAGCTTGATGCTGATTGATGAGCCACGGGCTCAAGTGTCAGCAGCTCTTGGAATGTGCAAGCTAAATATAGCTAGAAAAATGCCAAAAAAAATAAATGTGAAAGACAAGGCTAGAAGCTGATACAATAGGGAAGCAATTGATACACTTAAAGTGGGAAATATATTTCATGACGAAAAATAATTTGTAAATATAACATAAAATGAGAGAAAAAGAAGAGAGAGAGAGAGAGTGAGTAATGAAAGAGTAAGAGGAAGTAAGAGAAAGCAAGCAAAATTGTAGAAATCAAACTACGACTAGTTTTCAGATGATAACTCCGCAAGTAAGCTCAATATGAAACATCTGGGTTATTTGTTAGCTATAAATATCAACCCAGATTCTGCATACCAAATTTAATTACTCTATTTCTTCTAGTGTTCGAGTTATGACTTTTAAAGCAAGTTGTAAAATATTAAGTTTTGCAGATCTCGAGATTTATTTAATTAAACAATTTTTGGGTAAACATAACACTCATGTATATTGTAATTAGCAAGTCTCCAACATATTATTTTGATAAGATCTAATGTTTCGACATATTATATAAATATGTAAAGTACGGTTATATTTTGAAGTTTGCTATTTGAACCAGAATCAAACTTTGCGACACACAATTTATAAAAATAAATAAACTTAAGAGAATTTCAGCTTAGACTAATGGTAGTTGTTACTAGATAACACTATAATAAAAGTCAGGTTAAGTCATAGAGTATAAAGAAGTTCTTTCTTATATGAACTATAACACAAAGTGTACTTGAAAAGAGACTCAAATAAGAAAAGGAAAAGTCGTTTCAATGGAAATCAAAAGGAATGTTCAAATGCTAAAAATGAAAGTCATTGCAGGGCGTGGCAGGGGCGCACCAGGGTCAAATTAGGAGCAGCCCCCAACCTCTAACACACACACACACACACACACACATATGCACGAAAGTCAATAGAAAAGAAAATCAGAAATAAAACGAAACGCAATTTAAAATTTTTTTGCGAAAGGAACGAAAAAATGCGAAGCTCGTAAATCCAAAAGGAGCAGCAGCCAAAGGGACACACGCCTGATTGGCACGCACATACAACACACACACACACACACACACATAGAAAACACAAAGTCAAATATTTGATGTTGGCGCATTTCAGTTTCAACTTTTCAACAAAAAATAAAATAAAGGAAAGGCAAGGAAAATCTAGAGCCCCAAATTGAGGAGCTGCCTGCAACAATGTAATGAAATTGACTTCTGTGTGAGTGTGTGTGCGTGTGTGGGTGTGTGACTTTGCAGATAAGACAGCTCACATCCACACACCAACACACACACACACATGGAGGCCAGGCACTCGTGTGTGTATTCATCTCTGTGCTAATTTCTACGCATTTTCCTTACGTTTCTCACAAATTTCTATCCACAATTTGGAATGAGGAAATGTGAAGAGGGGGAGGGGTAGGTGAAAGCTCTGTCTTATAAATGAAATCCAAGTTGATTTCTTGTGCATTTAAAAAGGCATTTTGATTAGTCGCAAAGTGGCGCGTGGCATGTGGCAGCCATTTCGTATTTTCCTTCTCCCCTTGCCACGTTTTTTATTTCTTTTTAATTTGTACTTTTGATAAGGCTACTCGGAGAGTACTTTGTAGTCCGTCGAGCGCTTAGATTAGATGAGCTTTTTGTATATAGAAATACAAAAACATTTGAACGGAATATATTATTGTATATGTATGAAGAAGTTAGTAGAATATCATTTTTAAAGTCTAATACATAGTTATAATTATGTGTAAGTAGTTGAATAAATGCTTGAATTTAAAGATATTATACATAGTGTAGTGGATAGTAAAAATGTAGTATATCGAATAGGTAAGATAATACAGAGGCTAGGTCCTCCTATTTCCAGCTGGATAAATAGTACTATGAATCCTTGTGTAAATAAACATAACCTCACATATAATTATAACATTAAGCTTCAGGTTTTTCAATTCTCACTCGGATTAGGTTTAATTTCTAAATATACACTCCCACGCCTTCAGTGCTACATTAGTCCTATATCTAGCCCCACTAAATACTCAAGCAACCCCAAACCCTATCCCACCCCCTTAACCCCCGCTACCATCGACTTAATCACGCACAACACGTTGCTGTCTTTTTTCCTGGGGCTTCCTTCGCAGACTTCGCTGTTGCCCCCCGGAATCGAGACAATGCCCTTCAAATTTCTTTAAATAAACGTCTCATTATTAGCGCAAAATGTTACTGCCACGCCCACCCACGCCTCCGCACACGTGGCAGCCGAGTTCCTCTTCTTTTTTTTTTTTTTTTGTTAGCTGTCCATTTCGTGTACCTGTTTTTTTGTTGCCAGATTTTTCACAGCCGACATGTGTCCAATCAGTGGAAACGTGCAGCCAACCAAAACTCAGCAAAACCTCCGCTTCAGGACCGATTTTTTCAAAAATTTGTAACATTTTATTTACACTAGAGGGACACACAACAACAGCAGCAACAGCAGCAACAACAACAACAACAACAAGAACAAGAACAGATACATATTGAGAATGGGGGGGTACGTGGTATGCTATAGCAGGGCATGCTCTTATTTGTCCTGTGTCAACATGCCCCCTGCATATAAAGAAGCAATAGCAACAAAATCAACTCACAAAAGTTCAATTTCAATGCTGATGAAGGAGGTTTTTTTCATTCGTTCTTTGGCAAGTTCGTATTTTTCTTTTCATGTTTATCTAGCGTTCAAAATTTATACAATTCCAAATGGGCTAGATAAATATTTGTCGAATGTCCCCTGCCCAACGGTCCGACCAGATCGAATGTGGCTCGGTCAGCTGAAAGTACAGTTGCCACAAAACATGCGATGACCAATGTGCCGTGAGAGAGAGAGAGAGAGAGGGGTGGATAAGGCTGAGCTCGAACCGTCTCATTTGTCTCTGTATTCTGCAAGATTTACCTCTATCTGATTTTGGTAGAGCTCTTCTCTAAAAGATATAGAAGCTATATATAATGGAGCTTTATGATTAAAAACTCTACTATGATCTTATTAAGCACGTTACCTAAGCTAACCTTAATCTGATATCACATGAGAAATCTTGGAATCAAAAGCCAAGTATTTCTAAGCATTATAACTTTTCCCTAAGATAAGATTCCTATTCCGATTCCGATTCCGATTCCGATTCCGATTCCGATTCCTAACAATGAAAACGGACTGTACGCAATCAGGGAATGCATCGCTTATAGATAGATTATTCAATCACTCATTATCTAGCTTTACAGTTCCCGTCAAATCGTCGTCTAATCCCCCCTAAGAACATTAGCTCTGCTAAGAACTATGTAGATCCAATTTATGCTCTGGCTTCTGCTATCGCAAATGAATCGACATTGGCTCTAACTGTAAATATGATTGATGAAGTCATTTTGGGCATTGCTTAACACTTGTTTAACCCCTTTGTATATACCCTGCAACCCCTTCGGCTCCTGCTTGAAGTTCATTAAGAAGTTTTCTACGGTGCAAATCCCTAACACTAGCCCCGACTCTTACTCCATGTCAAAAGATGGCGTCGTGTCGCGATGACTTGGTGGAAACTCTGGCAGATTGGAACGTGTATATGTTTTTTTTTTTTTTGCATGGGGTTGAAAGTTGGTTGGCTGAAAGCATTTTGGTGTATGCGAAAGATTCCTCGGGTAGAAATAGAAGTTTGCAAAGTGCTCGAGACAGGTTAATGACCAAAAACAGTTTTGCATTCAAACGAGGCGGCGATTGCAACCCTGCGGGCCAAGGGTTGTCATGACAAACGAAAATCTAATTTACAACATGCAATTGGGGGTTGATTTTAATGTAAGGCGACGCCTGCCAAGGATTAATTATCCTGCGAGCCGGACTTCTGAGTGGGTGGTTGGGTGGTTGGTAGGTTGGATGTGTGTAGTGGGTGGGTTAAGTGGGGGGATGGTATATCGGCGATAAGGGGTTAATGTGCCATTGTGTGCGCTCAAATTACCAAGAAACTTTCTTACTCCCAACTCCCAACTTCTTGCCGATGAGCATGACAAAAATTCATGCACTCTCTTAACTCTTTGATGACCCCCCTTACCATCTCTTAACCCATAGCGAGCGTAACTTTTTCATTAACCCCCCCTTCCCAGATGATGCGGCATTATTGTTTGCGAATGGTAAATGCGAATAATACTTGATTGATTTCATATTAATTTCTATGAAATTATGAATGTTTCAGTCACTGACAGTCGAGGCCGTTAACTGTGCGGTTAGCAAAAAAATGATATATGGGCTGCCAGATGGAACTGGGCAAGGGGTTAAATATGGGGTTTTTCTATCACGCAGTTGTGAAAATCTCACGACGATAAAGTTAAATGAAATAAGTATTTGGGGAATATTTTTATATATTAAAATTATAGCTACAAATAGTTAAAATTGGAACAAAAAGTTGAGTAGAGCCCAGACCAAGTTCTAAGATACCATTGATAACTTTCTAATACAAGCCCCCACACCCTCGCTTGCACACACACACACGCACACACACACTCTCTCTTACGTGGCAGCCTACATAGATAACAATACTAACAAAAAGAAGAAGTAGAAGTGACATTTCTGCGTCTATAAATCCAATAAGAGTTATAATGCCTTGCAAATATCATAAATATCAATATGAGAGACAATTCGAGGCTGTTTGTGTGGAAGTTTTTTATTCGAACGTAGGCCAAAAAAGAAAGGGCATTAAATTTTATTGATATAAATTTTATTTTAATGGTCAGCATTGCGACGAGGATAACATGAATGTCCTATTTAAAGGATTAACGCCCTGAATTATGAGCTGCCACATAAAATATATCTCGTGAATTTGCTTTTTAACTTAATTTTATTTTATGTGACTGGATCAGAGCCAATGGAATTGTACGAAACGCGTTTCGTTTTTTTAATGGTGATTTATACCGAGTTTGGGGCCTAGCTTTCCTTTTTTTTTTTTGGTTCTGGATACCCTGTAATTGGAAAGTATATTTTCATACATGCATCTAGGAATCCATAAGTACAGTTTTTAAGATATTATGGATATATTTTAAATAAAACTAGTTTTGAACTGAAATATAATAAAGATTTTGCTATGTTTATTGGAAAACCTTATCAAAGTATGCCAGTCAAATATTTAACAATAGATTAAGCAAGTTCAGAGTTCTTAAAGATAAAATTCAAGCAACATTTTATATAATAAATTCCATTCTCTACCTCTTAATAACCGAAGAATTATATAAGCCATAGTCCACATATATTTAATTTTTTTTTTTTGGTAATACGTTAAGAAAGTTAAGAGTCTTTGAACAAACATTGAGCCTATATTTTGATTGTAGCGCAATTGCAAGTCGACTTAAGTTATTTTTGTCTGCCTATTTTTTGGAAGACTCGGCGCTTTTTTATGGCATTCACATACCCATCAAAATTGACAAATGGCTCGAACCCCACAACCGGCTGAGGCCATTAACAAGAGTTGAACCGACTAACGTGTTACATATTAATTGCACATTATTTATTGTGGACATTACGAAGCGTAACAGCGAATTTAGTTCAGATTTCGATTTCGATTTCGATTTCGATTTCAAACTAAATTAGACACAAGACGCGAATCAATTTCAAAGCTCATTAAATTTGTGATTGCCCTAAGATCCACTAAGGTCCTCGTACCCTTACCTTAGTTAGTCGATAGCTAAGTCTTAAATCCAGACAGACTTCCTCCTTGATAGGACTTCTCTATCTACAATTGCGCACTTGATGAACACATTATATTGATATGGTACACCAACGGGATCGGGGGTGAAGGTCGTGCCAATAATCATAAGTAACAAAATTTGTTACCGCCTTTCAGACGTCGCTCAGTCATTGCGCTACAGTGCAAGCATTTGGATTCGTATATAAAATTTGGTAAAATATGTATTCGATTTTGCTTTAAATACTTCTAAGAGAATTTATAATGGTTCATTTTTCAGTTGCTAGAAGAAGAGCTATTGAAAGGAAATAGCAGCTGCATATCAGATACTAAGAAGACACAAAATGTAAATAAAAGCTATAAACAACATATGTATATCTATCTATATACATACATATAGATATATCGAATATTTATCGATGCATAATTGTCAGCTTTCAACTTCCTAAATTTTAATCTCTTAAGCTATAGCTAAGACTTAGTTTAGACATATTCCAGTTTCATAGTACTCGTCCTCGAGTAGGGCATTCAAGAACTATTTCGACTTCCCATAAGTCGTGTGTTTCGTCCTTTCATTTTGACAGCTCCAGCCTGTGGCTCAACATCATTTTTATCTCCTGCCAGCGCAGAAATCTATTAGACTTAGACAAGTTTTTCCCCCAGTCAGACTGCATGTCCTTTTTAGTCCTGCCACTGGACATGTCCTTGCACGTCGCCTGCATTTCTAAGTTTGCACATTTGTTTCCTTTTCTCTGGTTGCCGCTGCTTCCTCTTCTTCTTCTTCTTCCTCCTCCTTATTCTCTTTGTGTTGGGTTGCTCGTCTACATATTTGCAATTAATATTCAAGCAACCTTTCTGCGCAGTGTCGAAAGTAGATGAAGTAGCTGCCAAAGCCCCTTCCAAACTCAGCTGTCTTTCAGGTCCTCCACTTGGCTTCACGCCCGCCTTTTTGATGGGGTGCAAATTGGGTTCGGGGTGCGAAGCGATGCTGTTGCTGCTTATCCCGTATATCCCGTATATCCCGAACGCCCTGAATGTCCTGAATGTCCTGAATGTTCAGTGTCGAGAGTCGGGAGTCGAGAGTGTTGGGTGTCCAATCTTTTTGGGGGTGGCTGGACTATAGCCGCATTAAGTGTAGACATTATTCATTTTTGATGATGAATTTCCATGTCTCACATGTCTAGGGTATCCCCCTCCACCACCATCTACCCCCCATCTACCCCCCCATCTACCCTATGTGTGTCGAGTAATAAGTAATAAGTGCGGAGTTGAGCAAGAAAATCCAAAAGGAATATGCGAAGGGGCAAAAAAAACGAGAACTTTTAGTTCTGTTGCTGTTTGGCATACAAATGAGTTAAAGTTACAGTTACAGTTACAGTTACAGTGTTACAGTGTTGCCCCCTCTCCCCAGCTGCGTTCCAGAGTTGCCAACTGAAGTGAAGTGAAAATGAATGTCGATGGGCAAGCAAAGGGCCAGCCGCTTCTTCTTTTAGTCACGCGATTTGGATGGAAATGAGATAAATATGGAGTTATGAAGATATTACCTTAAAGGTAGAATATTACATCACACATAAGTATTTGCTTAAAGAAGAGATCTTATTCATTTTTTAATTCAGAGATCAACATATTACAATTTTTTAAAACTGTGATAAATTCCTAGTTCATAATTAAGAGTAACTGAAAATACAAATTGATAAAAAATCGATTTCTAAGCTATTTTCTAATAAGAAAAATTTATACACCAGCATTACAAATAATATAGAAATAATAATAAAAATGTTCAATAACTTTATTTAGAAAAGATACATATTTTACAAAAATAATTTTATATTTGAAAAACTATAAGCTTTTTTTTATAAACATTAAAAATATATAATTTGAAAATGTTCTAGAATTTTGTAGAAAAGATACAAATTAAAAAAAAAATTCATTTTCTATAAAATATATTTGAAGTAAGAAAATGTATTTATTTTTTGTTTTGTATTATTTAACATGTTTATTAAAAACAAAACAAAAATAAATAAAATTCATTGCTTGACATTAAAATTTTGTCAGATTTATGAGCTGAACACAAAAGCAAAGTAATGCCAATTCCCTAGATGGCAATTGTATTCCGTTTTCTATGCACAAATGTTTTTTTGTAATGCCCCAAAAACAAGATCTTAGCCCGAAGCTAGATTCCATTGAAAGCATAAATCTTGGGGCTCAAAGCGAAAATCGGAATTTGTAAATGCGTAATGCGAAATGTTTATTTTTATGCGTTTTCAATGCCAATTTCGGGCTGGAATGGACCGTGGAGGAGGTCTTATAGACACTCAAAGCAATTTCCATTTCAAGAGGAGAAAAAACACGGAGACACAAAAAACATCGAAACAAATCCCCAAAAGCGATTTGACCATTAAAATTATACCCACAGGACCAAAGGAAAACCGAGAGAGAGAGAGAGAGAGAGAGAGAGAGAGAGAGAGAGAGAGAGAGAGAGAGAGAGAGAGGGAGAAGGACTGTTGCTTGAGATGGAAAACGGCAAATTGGCAATGGAAAGTGCAAGGAAATGAAAGAAAAACAAATCGCAGGCGAAAAGCTGTTACCAAAGAGTTTTCCTGCTTTTTTTGTTGGCTTGTTTTTTGGGCACATTTGTGTGCTCGTTAAAAAGGGATGGGGCGTAGGTAGATACAGTCTATATGAGGAGGAGGAGGAGGGGGTGGGGATTGGGAGGTGAGTTTCTTACGTGCTCTACGGCCATATTTTAGAAACTAATGTGACATTTCGATTATTCGATTGGATTTAATGTGTTTTATGACTTTAACACGTTCCACTGTGCGTGTGTATGTGCGTGTGCATGTGCGTGTGAGTGCGTGTGTGTGCCTGTGTGTGTGTGTCTAGTGATGACAATAATGATGACCAGGCGGGGTTGCTGTTAGCTAGGCCTCAGCCTTGATACACTGATAAATGCAAGGGGCGTGTTCCCAGTAGAAGTTCTTAATTGTAATTAATTGGAAATGGAAAAGCGTACTTTACAACATTTTCCCCAACTAATAAGCTTGTTCTTGTTATATATTATTCTACTATATTATATAATTTTTAAATGCGTGCTAAAGTATTCGAATAAAACAATTTTATAGCGAACTATAAAGACAGTTTTAAAGTAAATAAACTATACCCTCGCTCTCTCCCTCTCTCTCTCCCTCTGTCTCCCTCTCTCCCCCTCTCTCTCTCCCTCTCTCTCACCCTCTTTCTGTCCCACTCTAACAGCTTTACTAATGAAGGTTGCATATATGATAAATATTATATTGATCAATTAAAACAATGTGATATACATAAAAATCAGTTTTTGCTTAATCATAATCTATATATATCTCTCTCTCTCTCGCTCTCTTTTCCTCAATTCCTCTCTGTCTCCGTCCCTAGTGCCTGGCACACTTGATGATCTTCTCGGACTCGATCAAGTTTTGGACATGATTGCGCGTGGCCAACGAGTCGATGCAGAAGATGACGCCCTGCAGCTCGTCCCCACTCTGATGGGGCTGATCGATGCGATCGAAGGTAATACCGACTGCGCCATACCTCTTCATTCGCTCACGGACGGCGTGATCACAGTTGGTGGGGCCCCAGGTGAAGGCGTGCATGTGGAGGTCACGGATGAGGCCCAGCAGCAGCGGCTGCTTTTGCAGGGTATTCGCATTGAAGTTCAGGCCGAAGAACTCCATGATGTAGGAGAGATAGGCCCCATTTTCGAGCCTATTGACGCGCTGGTCCCGGAACTGAAGCGGACGCTGCGGATCGAGCAGCAGCAGGATAACGGGATAAAGGTTCTGCTTGTACCGCACCATAATGCAAATGTCCGCATCGAAGCTGGCGAAGATTATCCGACGTTTTCCGGCCAGTCGGAAGACAACCTCGAGAACTGTGTCCACATAGAAGTTGCGATCGAATGTGGGCTTCGAGCTCTGATCCTGCCAGCGCCCGCGGCTATCCTGTTGCGGATACTTGAGCTCAATGTTGAAGCCCAAATAGTCGGGCAAACCGGATATAACCGGATCGAAGATATCGCTGAGCAAGGGGAAGGGTCGCTGATCCCCCAGATGGCGCTCGCAGTTGGGCTCGCAGCCGGTGTTGGCGACATAGCGAAGAGGCTGAGCCAGACGAAGCTCATCATAGTAGAAGGCATCCACGGGCACGACTATCGTATCTCCGCGCTTGGTGCCGCCCATTGACAGGAGGCGTAAGCGATTCACCTGCTCATGGGGAAAGACCATCACGTCGTAGGTATCCAGCAGCTTCTCCGCATTCCAAGCGGAACTCAGCGAGAACCTAAGCACAAAGTCGTGGTAGATCACAACCTGAGCATCTCTCGTCAGCATCACGTCCAGCTCAATCATGTCCGCATTATGCGAGGCGGCTGTCCGAAAGGCGAACAACGTGTTCTCCCGATGCACATCGTCGTCCAATCGATAGGTCGTGCCCGTGCCCCGATGCCCGATGTCCAAGGCCGAGTGCCTCTCGCGCCAGTAGCGCTCGAAGGAGAGCTTCAAATCGCATTTGATGGTTGGATGGGGTCGGATAATCAGGTACTTGAGGGACATCTCGATCAGCGGTCGATGCGTCGAGGCGCAGGTGATCTTGATGCGCACCTGACCCTCAGAGCCGTGCAGCTGCTCCGGCTGGATGAAGCCGTACCCATAGTGATACGGCGGCTCATCAGTGCCGGCCTTGTAGGCGAAGGTGTACAGATCGAGGCGGTAGAGCGTCTCCTGCGGATGCCGCAGCGAGAAGTGGTACAGCTGCAGATCATCGGGTCCGCAGCGAACGCCTCGCGAGGGCTGGTAGCGCAGCTTCTGGGAGTAGCGCAGGTTGGCCACCTCCGTGTAGGCCAGATGCATATTCTTATGACTGGTGGGCATCGTCGGAGGACGATCGCTCAGCTTAACCGTGGTCAGGCGCAAGGGCTCGAAGTGCTTGACATGGCATTCCGTTGGGGCCGTCTCGTACATGGGCTGGATGTAGACGTAGAGCAGTCTGGGACTCTGCTTCAGCCAGATGAAGGGCGCATTGAAGACCTTGAAGTGGATGAAGGTCTCGGTGGTGGCCCAGCCGCGATCCACCTGCGGCTCCATAGCGGTCAAATCGCCGAATCCGAACACATCGCAAGCCTTTAGCATATTATGACAGCTGGCAATGACACGGGGATGCGGCATAACCTCCCAGAAGCGAATGATCATGTCTTCCTCGATCGGATCGTAGCCAACGATGCAGTATCGATACTCGATGTCCTTGTTGCGCGGTATCGTGACCGTCGCCTCGAACTTGGTGCACTGACAGAGCGCATCGCAGTTGCAGTCGTTGGCCTCCATTAGGAACACCTGCTTGGGATCCCAGTTGCCCAGCGAGTCGCAATTCCCGCTGATCGCCAGGTATTCGTTGCCCTGTAACGGTGATTGCACACGCACACAGAAGGGCCAATCCGAGTAGACGATCGGCTTCTCCGACTTCTCCTCGGTCTGCGGCTCGGTGGTCTTCTGTTTGTCATCATGGTCGGACAATTGACACTCCTCGCGGTCATTCGCAAAGAACCAGCGATGCATTTTCTATAGATAGGGCACGAACTTTGGATGAGTTGCTTCTTGGCCTTGGGCAATACGTAAACTTGAATTTTAATTCATTTACAAGAATTTTTCACAATGATTCCTTTGTTATTTATATTATTGAATATAAATTTCATCGTTCCTATTTATAGGGTATGTATATTTATAGTATTGAATATGAGTTAAAATTGTTAGGATATATTTTCAATACTATATATTTATAGTATTGAATCTGAGTTAAAATTGTTAGCTTAGAGGGTATGTTTAAATATAATATTCATATAATTTTTTACACAATATTCTCTCTACTTGAACTAAGAACTTTTTTCAGACATATTCTTTAGCATAGGTATAATACCTATTGTTTTTTTTAGTTGAAACAGTTAGGAACTTAAAGGGTATTTATAAATATGGCATGGAATATCTTTTATATAAAAATATAAAACAATCTTCCTACTTCAGCTAGCAAGTTTCCTTCCTTCTTTAAAGTAGGCGCCATTTTTTAAAAATGAAGTTAAAACTGTTAGGAGCTCTAAGATCAGAAACATACAAATTTTTATAATAAATTTATAGAACTAATATATTATATGTCAAATAACTCACTACCATAAAAATCAGCTATGAAATGCCACTTAAATAAACTCTCATGTGACCTTTAAGTTTTTTCATATTCACATACATATGTATATACTTAGTATATATATATATATATGTATATATTTGTATATAAATGCACAATTCCCCCGATTTAAGTAGCTTTTAAGCTTAACAAGCGGACGAAATAAAAACTAAACTAAACAATTCGATTTGCGAGCTGTTCGAAATTCGACACGAAACGTGGCCAAAAGCGTCCGAGAGCCGAATTGAGTCCAAGGATAGAAAATGGCAAAGGCGCAGCTGAAGGAAGGACCTAAGCGGATTTCCACAATTTAAATAGAATTTTTTATTTTTTTTTTTTTTTTTGAGGGATTTCTTAGAGGGCAAAATGTCAAACATGAAACACGGGTCCAATTAGATTTTGCCAGGGAGGTTTATGGCCAACCACCACCCACCTACCCCATCCACCTGGCCAGTTGCAGGCATAAAGTGCGTGGGATTTTTGAACAGTTGGCTTTGAGGCCCAAGCGGAAAGGAAATGGAAAGGAAAACATACAATGGGCCACAGGAATTATGAAACATAATGAACTGAAAATCGAATTCGAATCGTTGGCCTCAACCGTGCCTGGGGGAACAATTACGAATGTGTGGGTGGAGTAGAGGCAGAGCAAACACATCCTAAATACTTGATATGCTTCACAATTCACTGACAAGCAGCCAGGGAATATTACATAGAGTTCGAGAATGTTTTGAAATTATTTTCAATTTTTTAACATGGATTTATTTTATTTATTTTATTTCTGTCATACTATAATAGACTATACTTTACAATAACTATAACTTTTTTTCGCTGATATCATAGTATCATAGTATTACAGGATGTATATATTAATTAAAAATTGGTCGGATCCATTCACTGAAGTAGATACAAGTAGATATATGGTAAACTATCTCTACTACATATAAAAATAAACCATGATATATTCCCTAAAATTAAAGTTTTACAATGCTCTTTATATACATATATATATATAATTATATTTATATCGTAAAGCTCTATAAAAATATTTGACTGTTGAAAAAGTTATTTTTCAGAACTATCAAAAATTGAATTGGTTTTATTATAATACGAAAGAAGAAATGCTCGCAAATACTGATATTTAATAGCTTTCGTCCAACAAAAATCGATAATATGCAAATATTCCAAGGCATAGCTAATACCTCACACACACACACACACACACATACACGCACACACACACGTGCAGAAGTTGTATCTAAAGCAGCGCGTAAAACAAACAAACGCTTCGAGTCCTCAATCTCTATTTCTCCCACACACACACACACACACACACACACACACACACACACACACACACATAAACGTACACACTCGCAAGCTCACACTCGCACTCACACACACACATAGACTAAATAACTAAATACGCATTAGCATCCTGTCGGATTTTCCTTTATTATTGCTGCTGCGGCGACGACCCAACGACGCGTGCTTAGAGAAGTACGAAGAAGAAGAAGAAGAGCAGTAGAACGCGCTAGTTGCACGCGTTTCGTGTGGCAAAGCAGAACTAAAGCATTGCACAGTGGTACGAGAAACCTTACTAATATCAAAGCAAAAGTTCGCATTTATAATTGTACTTGAAATAATAAAATAATGATTAAAATATTTTGTACCTATTAAAAAATGTATATAACTTTTATTAGATTATTATATTTTCAATAATAATATTTTCTCCGAATATTTGTATCACTTTTGTCCCACTGTGGATAAAGTTTTAGTGTTCCGAAGTGTGGGCAGAGGCAACAGCAACAAATTTAAGCGAATGTATGCAGAGTGCGACCGAAGGCATTATTAATAGAGGATGTGGGCAGCTACACACACACACTCACACTAACAGACTCACACTCACACTCACACACGCAAAGGATATAAAAGCAATAAGGACATTCATCTTCATAATTATGGGCAAGCAGAGAGCTGAGAGTGCGAAAGGGAAAGAGAGAGATGGAGGAATTCAAATGCAAAGAGAAAGTTTTGCATACGTCTGTCGGCGTTTACGTGTGTGTGTGTGGGCGAGTGTAAGTGAGTGAGTGCGTGTGTGTGTGTGTGAGTATGAGTGTGAGTGTATGCCTGACTGGCAGTCCCTGTCGGTGGGATTTTATGGAAATGACAGTTAAGCTCAGGCCAAGCTGGACGCTGGACGCTGGTCACCCTAATGAATGCTGTGCGTGCGTGTGCATGCATGTTTGTGTGCGTGTGTGTGTGTGCGTACCGGCGTCGAAATGCAATCAAATGGAAATTGTTAAAGAAAGCAAAAATGCGAAACAAGAAACGAGAAACGAGAAACGGGAATCGCCGAGACAAACGCTTCACTGCGCGCAAACAGGGATGCGAATTGTGTTAGTGAGTAGGCTGTAGCGGAGGGGTGGGGGGTGCAGCACGCCGGACTTTGCACTAATTACGCAGAAAAACATGTCCGGCACGACTCGAACTGCGAATTGCGAACAGCGAGCCTCGAGCCCGGGGGCAGATTCTTGGCCAGCTTTTTGCGTTGCAATTGAAATGCGACTTAGTTGTGGGTGGTAGGGGTTGGAAAAGGGACTGAGAAAGGAGGGTGGGGTTGGCTATCTGGGTGTTGCACTAGTTCAAAGGAATTGCCGACGCGTCTTAGTTATTAGATGGGCTTAATTCTAATCCAAAACACGTTCCAATACTGACGCTCGAATGGGTCAGAAATAATACTTGGGGTTGACCCTGTCGATCATGGTCGTGATTTTTAGCTCGATTGCTAATTGACTGTCACAGGTATTGAAATTAATATATGTACATATATAAAATAGTTTGCCAATCCTATTGCATACATTACAAACACAAATATTTGTTTACTGCTTTTAAGTTTTCTTATTATCACAATTTTAAAATTTAACGGGTATTTACACAGCGCTTGCAAACAGTTACGTATACTGAACGCGCTAAAACTGCTACGCAACAGTTGTGCTAAGCGAACGCGAATTGTGGATCCAATCGATTATTTGAAACTCAACTCATATCGATATGCCAAATAACTTGAGCAAAGTTGTGCGGTCGATTTCAAACACATTTACTATTGTTAATTTAATTTTGATATCAAACACAATTCTATATTTTTTTGAATATAATATAGGATAAATTTTAAGATTCACGATTTGAAAATCAAAATAAATATTACAGAAATGTTTTAATTTGTTTTGCTTAGTATATATATATAACACATTAACATATTAAAATTAAACGATGTTTTCTTTAAAATCTTAAATATATAACCTGAATGTGAACTCTCATAATTGCAATTATCTTAATAACTATATACTTAAATCGTAACAAATAAATAACATTTTGAAATAAATACCACAACAATAGTGCTGTAAAACATTCAAAGTGCACTCCCTGCGGGGTGTTTTTTCCTTTTGATTAGCCATTAACTTGGTAATTTGTTAGTATCGCTTTGCAGGTCACACTGCACGAGTCAGTGTTGCAACTTACCGACCGCCTATCGCCCGACCGCCACAATCTGTCGACCGTTCGGAGCCTGCCGTAAAAATTTCAAGGTGAAAAGTTTGTAATTGAAAATAGCAACAAATACCGCAAGCGCAACCATAATAAGTAAATGTAAAGCCAAGTGCTAAGCGCAAAATGCAAAATCAATTCGCACACGATACAACACATCGCCGAATACGTATAACAAAAAAAAATGTGTAAAGTGAGTGCATGTGTGTGTGCGTGTCTCTCTACATTTCGTGTCTGTGTAGTTGTGTGCGTGTGTGTGTGCGTGCAAATTGAATAGGAAACGGGCACAAATAGGCAGCAATGCAACATTTGCTCTGAAAATGTGAATAATTTTACAAAAACAACAACTTCAAGTGCTAAGCAGTTAACAAATATAAATCTATACGCCACAAATACAAAAGTGTGTGTGTGTGTTGCTGGACGCCGACGAATGTGTGTGCATGTGTACATGCATATGAGTGTGCGTGTGTGAGTGTATAGTGGAAAAAAAAAAACTTAAAAAAGTTTTTTGGTTGCCATTTACCGACGTCGTCGGCGCTAAATTGTTTAATACCCCGTCATTGTTGTTGTTGTCCATGTTTAAAGTGGCTTGGCCTTTTCTACTCTTCTTTTTTGCAAAAAATTTTTTTTTGCAAATCTGCCATGCACGAGCTTCGTTTACTTAATGCTCTCTCTGCCCCTCTCTCACACGCGCTGATACTTCTGTGTGTGGCGCTCTCTCGTAACGCGCTCTCTTTCTCTCTCGAAGTCGACGCGGTCGCTCGCTCACGTAAAATTTTGTTCCTTTTGTCCGATTTTTTTGTTGCTTTTTATTTTAGTTGCAAAACGAAAATTCAACATATTTCTTTTGTCGCGTTCAGTTTACGTTATAATTTCATTGAATTGCAATGCAAAAGAACTGGCATACATTAAACTAAATGCGAATTGTAAGTTAATTGTATTAGCGAAATGCAAATAAAGCCACAAAATCGTAGCTGGCAGCGACGCAACGGCGCAGTCAGCTGCACAGTGCTACAAATCGATGTGAAAAGCAACAAAATGACAATACAAAAAAAATTAAACAAAAACAATAACAATTGAGTGAATAAGGTGCTAGCAAAATAAATAAACAACAACAAATAAAGTGAAGTAATAAAGAATTAAATGCAAGTGCATAAGAGTGTGCGTGCTGGTGCGTGCGTTGCTGCCTTACGTTGACGTCGACGTCGCAGCCAATGTCCGCCCATCCTTGCAGCTGTTGTTGTTGTTGTTGTTGTTTTTGCAGCAGCGTTAAATACATTATTGTTGTAATTTCCGTTCACTTTCGCTTCGTTTTCGCTGCGTTTGTTGTTGCTGTTGCAGCATTTGCACTTTGTACCTTTTCACATTGTTGCTGTCGTTCTTCAAGACACGCACACTCACGCACACATGTATAGATTTTTTCTGATTGGATTTTGTTATTGCTCTTATTGGAAAACAGCTGGCTAAGCAATTTAGTCATTTTGTTTATAACTAAATCAGCTGTTTGCACTATGTTTACACTCAAACTCGAACTCCGTTGCAATGTTCAACCAATAAATAAATTATTAGGAATTCCAATGAATCTTACACCCTTTCCCCTGCTCCCATTCTTTTTTCAAATAATGTAATACGAGAAGTGATGACTAAATGTCCACTTGAATAAGCCCATTACGGAATAATACCCTCGAACCCCCTACTACACAGAAATATTTATATTTATATATAATCTATACACATATTTGTTGCTTTTAATCAGAAGTCTATAAGCAGTATTGCAGGGTATTCACCGCACGGTTAATACAAAATGCAACCTATTTCTACAGGAAACTTCCAAGAGCAATTTTGTTGTTCCAGTATATGTAATTCTTATTGCAAACCTACATGTTGGAAAGTTGTACATTATTACACAGGTTTTTGATATATCCCTTTTTTATCCTAAAAACTTTCAGTAGAACAAAGTTCTTTGAAATATTCTTGTTTCTATTTTAAAACATAAATCTCTTTTAATAGAAACGTTTCTTATTTCCTGTTACTTTTCTTCAACATAAATCCTTAATTTCCAATTGTCAACCAACTGGAATCTTCTAATTTTTAGACAGTTAAAAGTATTATATAGTATCTTATTATATTTATACAATATTTTAATTAGATTCAAAACAGACAAAGAAATTGTTGTTGTTCTTCTTGTTGTCACATAAGACACAGTTGCAAACATGTCTTGATTTTCTCTCAATAAAGTCTCATATTTCAGTCCTTTATTTTTATTCTTGTTCTTCTTTCTGATATTCTGCTGTGTCACCAGCTAAAGTCCAGCTTTTTGATTTTGTAATCTGTCTCAGGCTGATTTCTGTTTAGAAATCCGATATACATATATCATTAACTGTTTGTTTAACAATTTGTTAAAACAGTTTTATTTCGCAACCGATTGCAACAAAAAGCGACAAAACTCTATGCAACATCGTCTCCTTCTTATAGTTTTTAGAGTATTGAGCGAGGGAAAGGAGAGGGGATTGGACCAGAGCGTGCGTGAAGTCACGTCTTTAAGTTGACATACGCCAGTGTGCGATACCCTGGAGATTATAATTATCGTAAGGGTGTATTCTATGGACTTTCAACTACAGAATGGATCACCTTAAAATAATATAAATCTACCTTTGAAAGAATAGCTATAGCATATCTGAAAGTACCACAAATGTTATACCCATTCAATTGTAACTTCATAAGTTATTTATGAATAAAGTTTTCATAAGATACATATGATGTATTCACAGGGTATCTAGTAGTCTGTTATAACAACGCAACGATTGACTTGTCTGTTATTTATTTTCGTTGATTTGATTTGCTTTAATAATTGAATATTTTCATAGTTGCGTATCTCATGGATATGCAACATCTATGCTCGTTGTCTCCTTTACTGCGGTTCTTCTTCACTTTTTTGGCTTTTGCAGTACTTCCTCCTACGCGCCGTCTCTCTTTTTCTCTCTTTCTTGCTCTCTGTTGCACTCTCATTCGCATTGATTTCGTTTAATTAAATTGCAATTAATTTTGCTTTGTTGGGCTTTGATTTGCATTTCACTTTGACCTTTTCCCTTTTGCTCTTTATCTTCGTTGCTGTCGCAGTCGCAGTTGCTGCCTCAGTCGCTGCCACTGCCGCTGCCTCTGCCTCTGCTATCATCATCAATATTGATTACCGGCAGCTGTCTTCTTCGAAGAGAGCGCGCGCCGACAATGCCAGTACGTAACTGAACGAAGCACAA